>CM055265.1:185812725-186127568 GCA_029237695.1 Conchocele bisecta | reverse complement strand
GGCGACATCCACGGTGTCTCTAGGAGTTCGGTTTTTTCATCAATAATCGACTGGACAACATCAGTTTTCCCACCGAGGAACAAGACCTGGCCAACTGTAAAAAAAAAAAGCATTTACAGTGTGGACTGAAGAGTTCTTAAGAAGTTCGTAACTTGAGAAATGTTAGTGAAAGGCACGTAAGAAGTTCACAAGAAGTTCATACGAAAAGAATCGTAGACGTAAGAAAGTTCGTATCGTAAGAAGTTTAGTGAAACGGGCACCTGAACTGGCTCATTCAGTTTTTGCCTGACCTTTCTTAATAATAGTAACGCGTGTTGAGGATCTACTATGTCAGTTCAGGGATATGATATGACAATGAAAAGAACATGATGAAATGCACATTGCCACTATATTGTCTTGAAAGGTGTATATCCCAGCATATCATTTCCGCATGATAGCAATTTATAAGTCTTCGTTTAAAGTGTTTATGCCCCTATAGTGGACCCCCCCTAAGAGCAACATTTCCGTAGAAGTTCTGTTTTGCAAACGTTCACATAAAACTGCCGCAGAATCGCATGTACACGCTGTAAAACGTACTGAAAACATTGCAATTGGTATTTGTCATTTACATACAATCGATCTAGAACATTTTCATTCAAAATGGCCGCCAATACACCACTACCTTACCCTACCACACACCACACTAAACCATATATAAAACTGTTTTATATGACCAGTTATTGGTTTATTCGTATTGGATTATATTTATAAGTGGAATAAAAGCTTATGCTACTGCAATCAATATTTATGACTTTAGAAATTATGTATGTAAATCCAAAATGGCCGCCAACAATCACAATCTCCCTTAATTTGCCACCGTGTCACTTATATATCATCATTTAACATTTCAAAACAATCATACATTTACACAGTAAATGGCCATGACAATAGCAAAACATACTTGGATAACTGTTTTGTGTACCAAAATCCAAGATGGCCGCCAAATATCACGATTTCTCAGCAATTTACATCGCGTTATCTATTTGATGGCATTATTAATTTAAAACAAGTAAACAGTATTATATTGACACAGTAAAACAAAAGTAACACATACTTGGATAAATGCCTAGCTAAAGCTACTCTACTCCATCAGATCATTTTCCAGTTACACTGAGCTGATTTCACGAACATGATGTTAACGACATACCTGTCGCATGACAATACCCAGTTTTCGAATATCATAAAGCATTGTACGGTTACATGTTCATTATAAGCTGCCTGTGAAAGGCATTTTAATACTGCAATTACTATGTTATTTAATCACTAGTCATGATCGTATTTACACCAGTCGATTATAATCGTCCGATATATATCTATTGAACATCCATATACGTATTGTTGCTTTGTGTGTGGGTCCGTCAATGACAGGCACCACTGCTACATATTTCATATAGCAATAGGTTTCACACAGCCGTGGAAGGTGTGACCATTTCGACATCCATTTAGATAAACCACACATATGATATATAAATACGTATATCTACTGCATATGTTTTCAAAAAGCCACTCAGTCACATTCCAAGGAGGCACAAACCGTACCCTGTCGAATATTCAGTGATAAATATAGTTCGAAGAGACAGTTAAACCTGGTTAGTTTGGCGTTACAACTCCCGCACGGTCTCCTTAACTATTTATTATTGCGCATAGAGACAGTAACATCAGAGATATAAATAGCCGTACGGAGATTGAAAGCTGGACAAGATAACGCACTTTCTCGTGGCCACTTCCTGTCGACAACCTGTAGCGAGACTCGGCGAGATTACGCACTCGCTGTCAGTTGCTAGGACGCATAAATAATTTTGATTAGCAAAACTGCGTTTCGTGAGCGACTCGCAGTTTAAATCACATCCACATTAACAGCAATACTTATTTCTTAAACAACCAATTGACTTCGTACCGACAAATAAAATCATACAATGATGCAACCCCCCAAAAAAACACAGGCATACCAATTTACCAATTGACGTTGCATACCAATAGTCGGCTGCACGACTGTAAAACTGCGTTTCGTGAGCGACTCGTAGTTTAAATCACATCCACATTAACAGCAATACTTATTTCATAAACAACCAACTGTGACAACATTTATGAACGTACGAATTTACATTCAGAACTCCAGTTAACCTGCATAATTTGATAAACTCTGGTGGGCATTTACTTATTTCTTCACCAACATGTCAAGTCGGTAGCCTCAAATGAGACGATTCTAAAGCACTCCCAACTTGACCACTTGGTGAAACCTGCATAATTTGATAAACTCTGGTGGGCATTTACTTATTTCTTCTTACCAACATGTCAAGTCGGTAGGCCTCAAATGAGACGATTCTAAAGCACTCCCAACTTGACACTTGGTGAAATTTACATTCAGAACTCCAGTTAACCTGCGTAATTTGATCAACTCTGGTGGGCATTTACTTATTTCTCCACCAACACCAATGATTCTAAATTGTTTAACGCCCATCATCAGCCAAGGTCATTTAAGGCCGGGCTGATACGCTGTAATTTCAAGTGACTAGCTCTAATTGTACAATCTGGTGACAAGTATGTTTCATGGTAATGTATATGTACATTTCAACATGTACATATGGTCAATACAGGCTGGATTAATTAACTCTCAATTGTGTTAATTATCTCCAGGCATATGCTGGGTTACTGAGGTAGGCTGCACAATTTCAGCATACTATCAAGTAGTCATATAGTGGACACCACAAGGAAGGCTGACACTACTGTACATTTTATACTTAGTATCTTGTTCACACAAGTATAGACTGCTGTGCTTCAATATGGCTTCTTCAGACTTTATACTATGGGATGATGATGACATAAATTTGGATTTACTGTTGGAGGAGTATACAGATTATGAGACAGAGAACTTTGCAACACAGACTGGCAACAGACGCAAAATCTAAAGGTGCAAAGTTTGATGACAGTACTTGCATATATATATGCCCAAAATGTCCAAAGGAACTAAAATCTATATCTGGATTCAGAGGCCATGTCTCAAAGAAACATGGACTGCATGTAAAAGGTACGTACATTGTGAAACCTCTTATTTATTTGAAACATCTCACATCTACACATTATTGTTACCTGGCCTTATTAAAGTGACAAACAAAAATATAGGTGTATCAATACATATTTATTTATCATATTACTATTAAATATATATACACGATAATTCACGTGGATACAAAGACGATGTTCTGACAATTGTACAATTTTGTGTTAAAGATGGATACCCACACATTATGCAAACCAATATTTTTACGGAAATTAAACAGATACGTAATTTTGTAATCATTCACACGTTTCCAACATCAGAAGTGACTGTATTTTACACAACACAACGTGTGGAATGATTACAAAATTAGGTATCCATTTAATTTCTGTAAAAAAAATATTTATGTGTGGTATGCATCTTTCAATAATTGTTATTAGAAGAAAACAAGGTATTATTGTGTTTACCATTCTCATTTGACATTTACATATAAATATTTTATCACACTGGACACATAAATGACATGATGCATATGAAAGACACGATGACGTACATGTACAGTAGGGAACTTTGTGTGGGTTTGATTCCAAACATAGGATAGGCATCCCCCAGAGTTCCAATTGCTTGTATTTAACAACGGCACTGGCTCAAGGACCTTGCTTGTCGAGACTATAGGACTAGGCTTTCACAAGTTGTCTTAAAGATGCTCAATGAAACCGAAAATTATGGGTGTTGCGAGATTCGAACCTGGGACCTTATTATATATTCAGCCCTGAAATTAGAATATCCTGACCTGGTGCCAGGTCCATGCCACACAGAATCACTTAGCTCACCCCAAAAGCAATACGATTAGCTTTTAATCATATTACTTTCTTAATGGGACATAACAGGATTTAGCTCTCAAGTACCAGGGGGCCGAAATGTAGGTAAATGAGGGCCAAACCATGTAAATCGGCATTCCGGTAAAGTCAAGATGAACGCCGATCGTTAAATTTACCCATCGCATGCTCCCACCCACCACCCACCATATAGTTATAAGATATCTACTAAACTTTAGTAGATATCTTATATAAAAAAGTATATAAGATATCTTATAAACTTTAGTAGATCTCATATAATATAAGATATCTAGTAAAGTTTAGTAGATAACTTGTTTCGGGAATAAATAGAACGGCGTGCCATACATAAATGCATATTAAACATGTTTCAGCTTCAGAGCACAGATCACCCAAATGTGCAGAAAATGTCCCGGATGGATGTTCCAACTGCAGTAATAGCAGTAAGCTCGTCATCTGGATTACCTATGCATACATGGAACTTCTTGATATTTGCAAGTAGCTTCAACACATGCCATTCTCTGTTTAACTGGAAAGGTACAGAGTCCCACACTGCATGAGTTTTTGGCACTTCCTTGTTATGAACATGAAGTTTTGGCACAAAAATATTGGTCGATCTCGAGCTTCAGTCGTACTGCTGATTTATCATCACTTGGTTTAGTTGAATAATCTGTATACATCTATGACCGTTTCCAGTAGTGACAAATGTGAACGGATATTCCACTGAAGATTGTAGCTGCTGTCTTAAAGTTTCAAACTCGGTCAATACATCAAAATTTCCAATATATGCGCCATGAAGGTCGCAAGTCTCAGTTGATTGGTCGGTTCCACGGAGCTCTGACGTGTCGGTTGATTGATCGGTTCCACGGAGCTCTGACGTGTCGGTTGATTGATCGGTTCCACGGAGCTCCGACGTGTCGGTTGATTGATCAGTTCCACTAGCTCCGAATTGTCGGTTGATACGTCTGCTTCATGAGACGGTGCTGGATATGGTCGCACACGATCATGTTTTCTCGGGCACCGGTACTGGACTTGCGTTTGCGTGGCATTCTGAAATTAGACAAATAAGGAAACATGTAAAATGCCTAAGTAAATTCCGCGGAAATGTAGGTGATCGTCAAATGAAGGTCATATGCTGGTGTGTTTCCGATAAGTAGCATTGGGCGATGAATGTGTGCAAGTTTGGTGAGTGTAGGTGTAAAAGGTAGTGTAAAATAGACTTAAACGCACATGGTGAACATTTGTAAAATGCCTAAGTAATGTATGTTATAGAAACATGATGAATGTTTCACTGACTGAATGGCGAACAGTGTAGGCCCTGATCAGACTGCGCAGGCTGATCTGGGGCTACACTGGTCGCGTAACCCATAATCCCCATTTCTCCAGTCATCGCCACATTTGTGGAATAATAAGCTGCAAAACAGTCCACATTTTTGTTTTATGACAAGCCGGAGTTACTGCGGACTATTCTAGGAATCTGAGAAGCAACCGTCTCTACAACTGATCCAGTCATACATGTAGTTCTGCTCGGAGTACGCCACTACACAACAATTTTAGTCCCCGAGTAGACTCACTGTCGGAATGAACACGTTGGACAACAGACTATTGGGAAAAGGGACCTGATGATGGCTGTGACCAGTACATGTAGGCATATACTATATGCACATGCCGTTCATACAGAACTGCTGTTGTACATGCAGCAGTCGGGTTAAAACCATTTTCACATTCTAGCAGCATTTAAAGCTTTCACATTCTTACCCACTTTATTTCAAAAAGTTGGGTCAACGGCCATTGACCGTTAGGATTTTATCAACATGTAAGGACTGCGGGCCAATTATGGGCATTAAATCCAAAGCTGTACTGGCTGCACTGACACAAACTGTACAGAGGTCAACAATTTATACCAGTAGGTAGGCCTATGACTCATAATTATCAATACATGCATGCATATTCCGGCACATAATGTATGTTTTTTATGGAAATATAGAAAATTAAAATGATGTTTAATGTCCCATTCACATAAACCAGGTTAACCAAGGAATAATTTGAGCATATATTCAACTAAGCAATCAGTGAGCGGGGCTCACGTATACCCCGGCCACCTCCTGGACACAGCAATCAATGGAAGCACAAATATTCAAGTAATTTGGCTTTGACCTTGCATGAAGGCCACATGGATATTGTATAGAATGAAAATATGGAAGATGAGCAAGAAATACATGAAGTTTTGAAGTCAATCAAAGTTAAGGTTACATAGATATTTGGGTAGCCAAAAAGTTTAACGCAAATATTTCAAAAACTTTAATGCAAATTTCCAAGTAATTTGACCTTGACCTTGGGCCCTGAAGGTGACACAGGCATGATATAGAATGAAAATATGGATGATGATAAAGAAGTATATGAAGTTTGAAGTCAATTGGACTCACGGTTACATGGATATTGGGTAGCCGAAAACTTTAACACAAATATTTCAAGTTAACACAAATTTCTAAGTAATTTGACCTTGACCTTGGGCCTGAAGGCCGCATGGGCATGATATAGAAGTGTAATGAAGTTTGAAGTCAATTGGACTTACAGTTTGAAGTCAATTGGACTTACAGTTACATAGATATTGAGTAACCAAAAACTTTAACGCAAGTGCGACGGACGAACGAATGGACGGACGAACGGACGGACGGACGGACGGAATGCCGAAAACTATATACCCCTCGGCATACAAAATATGCCGGGGGTATATTATGACAAAAATATCCTTTAGTTTCTTAGAAGTATCATGTGCAATTAACAATTTGGAAATATAGTGAGGAAAAAGATATTGTTGGCATGTCAACCGATGTTTCCTGCGAGATTTTTTTTTGTTTGTTTAATAACAAGTTATTGCGAGGAGAAAAAACATATAGGTACTTTATGTTTCTGTTTTTGGCATAACCTATTAGATTAAACATTAATACAATGTGATTTAACATGAAAGATATAGGGTATCTTTCATAATATGAAAGCCGTTCTCACATGTAAATGAACAGAAAAAAAGTTTTTCGCGTCACAAGATTATAAAAATTTCAATCTCGATCTGTTTATTTTCAACGTATTTGTGCATAACATTAAAACAATATACTAAACAAAAAATCTTAAAAAAACAGTGTTTACCATTACTGTATCAAAGAAACTGTGGTGTGGGTGAGTGGAGGAGCTACCACTGGAGGAAAACAATCTAAAAACTCATATATAAATAATTTATATGCCGTAAAAACAATAAAATGTATCACATTGTGTTCTTTTGCCGTACCAATCCTAACAAACTATATGTTATATATGTAGTTCTTTTGAAGTATAATTTTTTGGACTAAATGTTAAATATATATGAATCAAGCATGATTACGCGTTAAAACTAACACATATAAGGCGTAAAAAGCAAGCGAAACACCAGTGCATTGGTTAGAAAAAAAAATTTTCGCGTCACAACATGACTAAAAAACGGACAGATTGAAATACAAGTGTGTGGTGAATGCAAATGCATCTTGTAACTATAAAGCCACATTCAGTTATTTTCTGCAAACTATGATGCTTTCACAGTTATTTGTAAGGAATACATATTAGTTGTAGCATTAGAACAGCCGGTTACAACCAGTTGTACGTAAAAAAACAATACAAATACCAGTAAAGTATTTGTGAACCGTCGGCAAAAAAATACAATATAATTTGAGCCGATGTTTAATAAAGAAAGTAGAATTCAACTCAACACTGCTCAATACAAAGCTTTGCTACTGATATATATGACACAACTAATGTTACATTTGCGTGATACATCTTACAAATGATTTAGGCAAGATGCAAACACTTTTCAGTGGATGCACATATATTTGACAATTACCCCACCCACCTTGATTTGCATGTTAATTTTGACGAGGCACAATAATAAATAAGCATGGTCTTCGCGTGTATTTAGATAAAACAATAGTATTTACCAATTCAAAATAGTATATATTTAATAGTTTAATGCAATTAAAATGCATTACAGAAGGAAAAATCAGGAAAAATCAGCGTTTGTTTACCTTCGACCAGTCGACTTTCGATTTCACTTCCGTGTTCCGGGAATGCAGAATGGGGCTATTCCAACGGTCGTCGTCAGCGCAGTTTCACCCTTCAAATAAATAAAGGTCTATCAATGCGATTTTAAACAATGATGTTAGATTAAAACTAACACACTGAAAATTATCTGGAAACTGGTTAAAATGTCGGAAAATAGTTAAATTATGTAACAAAGATGGCGGACAAATCAGAAAACATTTCGGTTCCAAACTCTCGCGAGATGTCACGAGTTTTCATGAAAAAATGTATGGTCAAAGAGGGAGCTATAAATCTCGTTAGCCTATATATATCTCTGGTAACATAGAGGAAATATACAGCGACGAAATAAAAAGGCCAACACCCTGACAGCGACAAACAGGTTACCCATAAGTACAATGGAGGAAAGTAAATACAAAAGAAGGGACATATGACCAAATTGAGTAGCATTGTGGAAGCTGTCGCGAACTCTGCTGGATACCATCGTTTTACAGATGCCATGTAATTACAAGCACGTCATAGCAACATTGTACTTCAAGTAATATCAGTAGCGCTTACGCACGATATATATATATATAGTAATATACTACTCATAGCTGCATTTGACAGCATCCGGTGAACATCCCCGCTCAGTTTACAGAATACACTGCAATGATTGTCATAGGTAGAAATTGTCGTCGACTATATGTCTGGCAGTGACTAACTTTAAGTTAATTCAATGCATTATCCTTTAAAATGGAGTGGTGTGTTTCTTTAGCGGTGTATAACACTAGACTATTATTGCAACGCTTTCCAGTTGTAATGTTTCATCTGTGTAACTGGTGTAAAGTTTGTGTAGCTACGCGTAACCAATGGACAGGGAAATTGTTGCATAGCATATTGTTGTATGATATAAAACAGATACGGTTCTATTTGAAATGTATGCATCTTTTATGTGCTAAATACTAGTCGGAAGGATTTCAGAATGTTTTGGATTTGTATAAAAGTATGTATGCTCGGTGAGCACGTAGAAACTATTGTCTGATAGGATATAATACGAATAAAAGGACATGTCCATGAAATTTCCAACATTGGCGTGGTAAATGCTATGCCATTGTGTGAACGCGCGATAAAGTTATATGGCGTGGAGCCAACGGAGCCGACACTCACTTAGGCGTATGACAGCCACGTACAAAGATCAAACACTGCGGTTTTTGACAATATACGTCTTCAGAATCGCGCGATTTGTTCGATTTGGAATAATAAATGTACCAGATAAGAAAACGTAGGACATGCAAACTTACACGACGCCCCATTTTTCAGGGCCTGTAACATAATTCGTTAATATTGCCAACGTTTTATTGACGTATTTGTCATGTAGCTACAGTTTTCTATAAACAAAATCTGAAGTGTTTATCAATGGCATATACATGTACTTGAAAGTAATATATCATTGTAATCCCAATAGAATGTTGTGTATGGAATAATGCAACGTTTATGCCAATGTTTATGCCACATTATGTTTCCCCATGTCCTGGCTCAAATCAAATATTAGTGGTATCTATAAACATATAGGAATTTGTGAAATTATGATATTCAAGGAGTTTCGATTGAGTCACAACTGGCTGACACGTTCAATACGGTTGATACTGTAATAAACAAACACTTACTTATAGTGTTAACGTAATATCTAAGTGAATAAATAGTACATGTATGTGCTTATTTCGTTGTGAGTCGTTCATTGCTAGGTCTTAGAGTGTACATTGATGCCCATTGAAGCTTACAGCTTCATGCTCGCCTTTAGGTATATTATTTATATTTTATATAATCTGCAGGAACAAATATTGACATTGCAGCGATGAGTATGTCGATCATTAAACGTAGCTTTAGTTCTGAAACTAGTAGCATGGCCGAGATTCATTATACTACTAGCACAGCTTTATGGCGTGTAGACAATGTCCTTGAAATTACAATAATAAATTATACATTTGGGTGCAAACAGATGATAAATCATATACTGATAATACTGATATTAATAGCATCGCATATTAATCAAACGCGCATGCATAGCAACTGCACTAAGAACATAGTAAACAGTAAGCATGTACATATAAATGGTTTCGGAAATGCATGGCTTTATTCAAAATTGAAGCTAATACACAGTGATTAATTGACCAGCTCTTCGCGTGTCAAATACACACACGTGTTTGGCTTTGACACACCAACATTCGGATATGTTTTTCTTACATACGATAACACACCATTTATTTCAGAAGAGACCAATTTAGCACACAAACTCAAAATGGTAGACAGAACACCGATACATGGTGGAATACTAATTTCGGCAGCCATCTTTATTTTATATAAGTATCATCATTAAATATTCAAATGGAAGCTGGTTTTGATAACGCGATCAAACTAATTTATTTTGCCTAGTTCATCAATTTGTGATTGCAGTTAATTACTTGAAATATAATGTCTTAGGACAAGCATGGAGTAAAGTGTAGAAATGTTGACATTTGGCAGCCATCTTGGATTTATATATGGAATTTAGGCTATCACAATATGTGTCACCGCCTGTCCAGATAATGGAACAATGTGATGAAGTTCATATACATTACCATTTATTGCAACGTAATTATAATTTGATTGTGTTAACGGTGGGTTGGCATGATGGGCGAACTTGGTATACATTTGGCGGACATCTTAAATTTTGGTAGCAGTCTTTTCCAAAACTGCAAGTTCCGATGTTCTATAAATCGCAACCATTGATTATTCATGTTGTTATACCGTTTTACAATGTGTAGATGCAAATTTGCTTTGATACTACAGGATTTTTAAAACTCACAGAAATGGTCTGGATGGGCAACTATGATATTTGGCGGCCAAATTGGATTGTTTACATACATTCCCAATTCCTACGTATTTATAAACATGTTATCATTATATATGTTACTCTTAGAGCATAGTTCAACCATAAACGGACTTTTGTTTTGCCAATAATTGATGTAGTTCGTACATATTTAGTGTGGTGGGGGAATGTACGTGGGTTTTGGCCGCCATCTTGGATTTTGGCGGCCATTTTGGTTGAAAATGGTAAATTTCGATTTCAAGTAAATATAAATTACCGGCTGTCACGTTTTCAGTGCTTGTTCGATCGTGAATGCGAGTTTGCATTGTTGTTACTTGAATGGTCTCAAACCAGCTCATTTGTAGCAGAAAATATTGCTGTTAGGGGGGTCCTCTAATAGGGGCATAAAATCGCTAAACGAAGATTTACAGATTGCTATCATGTGGAAATAATATTTAGAGATACATTTCTTTCAATAAAATATAGTGGCAAATTGCCCCCCCCCCCCCCCCCCCCCCCCCCCACCCCCCCCCCCCCCCCCCCCCCCCCCCCCCCCCCCCCCCGCCCCAAGCCAAGTGGTAATGGTAACCTTGTTTCCATGGGTCTGGCTCACCCACTACATATGATACTGCCGCGCTGGCGGCTTTAACAACTAAACCCACGCTGGCGGGTCGTATACCGAGATACATGTTATGATATTGCTGCACTGGCGGCGTGAACAACTCAACCCACGCTGGCGGGTCGTACACCGAGATACATGTTATGATATTGCTGCACTGGCGGCGTGAACACCTCAACCCACGCAGTCGGGTCGTACATGTAAAAGCATGTTATCATAGTGCCGCGCTGGTGGCGTGAACAACTCAACCCACGCTGGCGGGTCGTACACCGAGATACATGTTATGATATTGCTGCACTGGCGGCGTGAACACCTCAACCCACGCTGTCGGGTCGTACATTGAAAAGCATGTTATCATAGTGCCGCGCTGGTGGCGTGAACAACTCAACCCACGCTGGCGGGTCGTACATCGAGAAGCATGTTATGATATTGGCTCACTGGCGGCGTGAACAGCCCAACCACCGCTGGTCGGTCGTACATCGAGAAGCATGTTATGATATTGGCTCACTGGCGGCGTGAACAGCCCAACCACCGCTGGTGGGTCGTACATCGAGATACATGTTATGATATTGCCACGCTGGCGGCGTGAACAGCCCAACCACCGCTGGCGGGTCGTACATCGAGATACATGTTATGATATTGCCACGCTCGCGGCGTGAACAGCCAACCACCGCTGGCGGGTCGTACATCGAGATACATGTTGTGATATTCCTACGCTCGCGGCGTGAACAGCCCAACCACCGCTGGCGGGTCATACATCGATATATATGTTGTGATATTGCTACTCTGGCGGATCGTAAATCGAGATACATGTTACGATATTGCCACACTGGCGGGTCGTACATCGATATATATGTTGCGATATTGCTACTCTGGCGGGTCGTACATCGATATACATGTTATGATATTGCCAATCTGGCGTGTCGTACATCGAGATACATGTTATTAAATTTGCCACACTGGCGGGTCGTACATCGAGATACATGTTATGATATTGCCACACTGGCGGGTCGTACATCGAGATACATGTTATGATATTGCCACTCTGGCGGGTCGTACATCGATATATATGTTGTGATATTGCTACTCTGGCGGGTCGTACATCGAGATATATGTTGTGATATTGTCACTCTGGCGGGTCGTACATCGAGATACATGTTATAATATTGCTACTCTGGCGGGTTGTACATCGAGCTACATGTTATGATATTGCCACTCTGGCGGGTCGTACATCGAGATATATGTTGTGATATTGCTACTCTGGCGGGTCGTACATCGAGATACATGTTATGATATTCCACTCTGGCGCCACTCTGGTGGGTCGTACATCGAGATAAATGTTATGATACTGCCGCGCTCGACTGTCGCTGGCGGGTCGTACATCGCTATACATGTATTGTACGACGGTTCACGAAGATATTTACCTCATTAGAGGCACTGGCAGACGTCAACATCAATACCGCCAATTACGTGCTGACAAGGACTACACACGATTCTAATGTTTCCCTCGGACCGTTATCCAGTGGAACCAGATCCCGTCTCACACATGCTTGGCAGAGTCGCTGGATTCATTCAAGACACATGTCTTGAAGATCCAGCACTCTAGACTGAACTAAATTTGAACACTCTTCTTTCTCTGTATTATTTTCCTTCTTCTATCTTTCCTAACTCTTCTGCTCCATCTCATCTTTTTCATATTTCACTATTTGTTTTCCTTCTAAGCACTTACTGGTGATAATACTCAGCATTGAGGGTATATACCAGTATACTGGCAAAAGCAAAACGACATTTACTTAGTTTGTGTTCCAAGTTTATATGTTGCGAGTTAGTAGACAACGCATGTGTCGTGTTCGCGTATGTTTATCACAAAACCAACACTGCGTAGAGTTTACGTTCGTGTGTGCACTCATTACGTCACCGCGCATCCACAGAACATCGATAGATACATTGGCACGAGGAACGTATTCACCAGTTGTAGCCGGTTTGCGTTTGAAACAGTGTACATGCGGTCTGCAGTACACAATCTTGGAAGCGCAAAAACAAACTGACATGGACCGAGTACGTTTTGACCCGAACCCGGTAAATTTTATCATTTTGTTAAGATTTATATATATGGTCCGTTATGTCCTGGTACCGTCGGGTTGTTCCTAATTATTTAAGCATGTCGTACCGTGTTGTACAATTATCGAGCAATTTGTGGTCCAGCGTTGAATGACGTAATAGAAGCAAGTGCTTGTTCTAAAACGAGGCTGATTGAAAAATGTCAACAATTCGGCGAATTCAGACAGCATGAAGAATTTATGTTTTGCTCATGTATTGTCACGTTGTTTAATATCAAATTAAATCTGCTTTTGCTTTTGCCGGTAGAAACTTGCACTTTCACAAATTACAATTTACAAACCCTGTCCCACAACACAGGAATTTTTAATTCATTTATGATGGCATCCAGCTCACTGAGTCAGGAAAGTCTGGATATTGATGACTATGAGCAGACTGCTCGGCGTACGCGTATTAGAACCCTCCGTGCTCGCGGCGTTCTGACACGGGGCACAGAACGAGATCCTGATCAGCTTGTGGATTCGAAAAATGTGAAGAATTATGAAGACGACTGTAATCCCGCTGGTCAAGGATACAATGGTGGCATTGGGCAGGATCATGTTCATGACTCGCCGACACGCACATCCGCTGCACAGAGAGCGAAAGACAAGAGGTCGCGACCAAACCACCTTCAGAAGGGGAAATTACCGAAAGACAAGCGGCGACTTCGGGAGAAGCGACGGAGTACAGGCGTGGCTGTTCATCTCGCATCAACCGAGGTGTGCGCTTGCAAAAATTTCTGGGCCCTGGCTATACGGATGTCTTTTGCTATTTCATGTCTTATATTTTCTGTATCCTTCTAGCCAAGACACCTGCCGAGTAATTATACAGCAGGTTTGTCGGCTAGAAGGATACAGAAAGTATCTGTATAGTTGCATGAGATTATCTAAGCTACCTGGGTCCGTGCTTCTTAAACTGTATGAGCATGTACTCGTAATCGGGAAGTTTTATTTGCCTAGGCTGACCTGTGCTCAGTCTCGGCCAATCAAACTGCATGGTTTGGAGAACGTGCTTGGAAAGTTTAATAAGCACAGGCCTTGTACTCGGATCTCGTGCTTGAAATAAGCAAGTTTGAATGATTGAGCTGTACTCCGTACGCCAATCAATCTGAGTGCTTTCGTGTGTGATTTTGGAGATCATGCTCGGAAGATTTTATAAACATAGGTCCTCATGGTCCTTTTCATCCTCCCACCTTCTCCACAGGCCTGAATAGATTTGTTTGTACTCTTCCGACACATGCTTATTGTATCACCCGGACAAAAGTAGGGGGTTACTATGGATTTTATACCAAATTTCATCAATAGCTTTGTCACATTGATGGCTATCCACCCACTGTCATTCGGGTGACCTTAACCATTGTGTTAATAATTTTGTACATATGTCCAAATGTTAAATACCTCCAGATCCGTTACTAGGATCCTTTACCAAACTTCATCAATAGCTTCCTCACATTTTAGCTATTGACCCAGTGTCTCATTCGGATGACCATGGCGACCTTGACCTTTATGTCAATAATTTTGGACATACAGTCGAACCTCCACGAACGGCCACCTCTCTACAACAGCCACCTCTCTACAACGGCCAAAATTTCAAAACGCAATGAGATGAATTGCGACCACAGTTAGTGTACGTAATTTGATAAACTTTGTGGGGGATTTTGTTAATTCTTCATCAGAACTGGCAATTAAGTTGGGAATGCTTTAGAATCGTCTCATTGAGACGATTCTAAAGCACTTCCAACTTGCCAGTTTTGGCGAAGAAATGAAAAAATATGCACTTTAAATGTAGCTCTGATTTCTATATGATATACCTCTCTTCAACAGCCACCTCTCTTCAACAGCCAGTTTTAAGTCTCCCCATGGCTGGCCGTTGTAGAGAGGTTCGACTGTACATGCAAACATTGAATATCTCTTGATCTATTATTCGGATCATCTCCAAACTTCATCAATAGCTTCTTCACATTGATGGATATCTACCAGTGTAATTCTGCTGACCTTGTCGTCGATGACCTTCACCTTGGTGTCAACAATTTTGAACTTACAGTGTACATCCAAATGTTGAATATCACCTGATCCGTTGGTCATATCATTACCAAATTTCATAAATAGCTTCCCCACATTGATAGCTATCCATCCAGTGTCATTCTGTTGACCTTGACCGTCATATTGGTGACCTTCACTTTTCTGTTAATAATTTTTATGTACATCCAAATGTTTAATATCTCGATCATTATCTTCACCAATAGCTTCCTTCCCCGCTTTGATGGATATCCACCCAGTGTCATTTGTTTGACCTTGGTGACCGTGACCTTTCAAGTTTGTATCAATAATTTTGGACTTCCTCATATTGTGACCTTGACCTTTGTGGCTTGTATTTGCCCCAAACACAGTTTCGAGCTACATGTACATATATGATGTACCGGTAGTCACCACTTTACCGAGATTTGCGTTAAAGCTTTGGCCACCTACTATTGCTGTAACCGTAAGTTACTTCATATGCTTATTGATTGGTCAACATCCATATTTTCATTATATAGTGCACCCATGCCGCGCCTGTGATCAAGGTCTAATGTCGGACTTGGAAACATGTGTTAAAGTTTTTGAGCGGTCAAATTTCTTGTTGATATTTTCAGAGTACGGGAGATTCCCTGGATGATGATGATGCTGAAGACAAACTGTTGAATGACGCAAAGAGAAATACTCCGTACAATGAAGTGATTGATGCTGACAACCCACAGACACCATCAGAGGTACGATACGTCTGTATATGAGACCCGCCATATGATTTTGTACCTAAGATTTTTCATGAAATATATTTACAGAAACTGTGATATTTTGTGTAAATAATGTCAAAAGATGACATAATGTTCATAGTAAATGTGGAATATTCCGCATTTGCTATGAAAATTTTGTCAACTTTCGATGTCATTTACGGAAAATATCGTAAATTTTGTAGATATTTTTCTTGAGATATAGCATAATTATGTTTTTAGGTACAAAATCACATGGCGTGTCTCATACATACTCTCTGTCTGCTATGTAGCCTGATAATGATCTGTATTGCTTGTTAGAAGCATGGCGGGTGCTTCATATATTGATTGGCCAGGAGTGGAGTCTGATAAGGATCTCTACTGCTTTTTAGGAATATGACAATTGATTCACTGACTGAATGGCGAACAGTGCAGACCCTGATCAGACTGCAGATGTGCAGGCTGGTCTGGGTAGACACTGCTCACAAATGTCATAAGTACTGTTTCTTCAGTCACAGCCACAAGTTTGTGTATTGTATGTGCATCATTTTCCTACTTGACATCACGTTGGTTTAGTATTGGTGTATTGGTACTTGGTTTACTACATGATTTTTATACTCCGTGATGAGTTGTGGAGGGGGGTGTATACCAGACTCAGATTGGCCATCCGTGCATGTGTTCATACATCGCAAAACTTAATGTAAATTTATTATAGGAATGAATGGCCTTTTTGTGGAATTTATCGGGGTATAAACTTGGAAAAGTCGCGGGAATACTGGACGAAGGCCGGAAGGCCTCGTCCAGTATTCCCGCGACTTTTCCAAGTTTATATCCCCGATAAATTCCACAAAAGGGCCATTCATTCCTTATAATTCCAGCATTTGAAATAAATTCATCAAGAAAATGTGTTTATTTTCCGTTTTCTTAAGAATTATTTTAACTGCGCCTGACGGTTACGGAAAGTAGTTCGGCATGGAGTTTACTGGGATATAAATTTTGGACTGAGACTTGCAACGGACCAATAAAATGTCAGGGAATTGTGTAAATATTTTTGTGCTGGAATTATTGTAACTTATTGTAACTCCCTATCATACTATGAAAAATCTATGACCCCTGCTTATACCTACATGTACGTCAAGGACTTAGAAAATTGGCATCGGCTCCTACACAGTGGGTATTCCATAAGTCATCAGTTACTGACAATTTATACATCTAACATGGGAATTTAACATGCTGCAAAAAGGGGCTAAAGACTGACGAGGAGATTCGAATAACAAACAATTTTAGAAATTGACTGCAATACCTGACTAGATACATGTAGCTTGGAAATGGGTCAACAAATTCCAAAATTATATTTAAAAGTCTGTTTTTAGTTATTCCCATTGGAAAATTGTGTTTTTCGTAATAAAATCAATATTTGGTGGAATTTCATGCCTTTTTTGTTATTGATGAAGAAGTACGTACATTTTAATATTTTTTAGACTTCATGTGTTTAATAGCCAAAAGTTTAACGGCAGCTGAATGTGGAATGACAGTAGTTGGATTACTCCCATTTGTTTTATATAAAGACCGGTAGATCTGTTTTGCATATGTTCAAATTTTTCCTATCAGTAGCGCCACCATAGACCTGCATGCATCCCTCCCTGTAGAGGATTGTTTAACCCTTTCACCCCTAAGTAACTGGAATGGAATTTGATATGTTAATTTTGCACCCAATCCAATCATCACAAAGTGATCTTTAGACTAGTCCATTTATGAAAATGGGGTGTTTTTGCTCTCAAAAATGTGAAAATTACCTGCAAAAAGTGCATATCCTGATGAGACGGCTCATCACGAGCCGGCTCATCTGGATCTACACTGTTTGCCAATACCACTATATAGGCCTGTGGTGTTGAAAGGGTTAATCAGGTTGACAAATAGTACTGCAGTTATAATGTTATTCATGTCGATTCTAAACAGGTTATGAGAAGGATCCACCAGTTTCAGTCTCTTAATGTTTCGCCACAAGTCAGAGAGATGGTAAGATTGCACTTACCCAGACTTGCCCAGCAATTAGCGGTGTAAAATTAACCCTTAGACCGCTACACACAACAATTGTCGTCTGCTGTTGCTTTTATATTTTGCATTTTTTCTCAATAAAAACATGTTTTGACAGCACTTCAGAATCATTTCCAATGGAAATGATTCTGCAGTGCTGTCAAAGCATGTAAATTATTCTAAATTTCTGTCAAAGCATGTTTTTGATGATAAAAATTGAAAAAAATTAAATACACAGCAGACGACAAAAAATTAAGATAGCGGTCTAAGGGTTAATCCATAAGAGTCCACTCACCACTTGGATGTGTTGATGCATACTTAATCCTTTCAGCCCTATGTATCTGACGTGACATGGAATATTATTTTGGGTTATTCCATTCATCCTAAGAGGGGTATTGTTTTTGGCCGGCTATGGCTTCCACAATGGCTTACTAATTTTAGCAAATTTGTCATTCAAGTTTAAGTCTTTATGCAAACCCGGCCTTTGTGGCTTTGCCTCCTTTCTCGTTTAATGTGAAAATAATTTACAAATTTTGCAGATACTGATGAAACAGCTCATTATGAGCGTGACCATCTGGATCTGTTGTGTTTAAGAAGCAAATGTTAATTAAATGACTTAACCCTTATAATGCTGAATTAATTTTTGCCGTCTGCTGTTTATTTTTTATTTTCCATTTTTCTTATAAACACATGTTTTGACAACACTTTAGAATGCTGTGAAACCATGCTTTTGTTGAGGAAGAAGATCAAATATAACACTACAGCTGACAACTATTTTCATTCCCCTCTTTCTAAGGGTTAAATACACACATTATATTAACCCTTAGACCCCTACACACCACAATTGTCGTCTGTTGCTTTTATATCTTGCCTTATTTCTCGATAAAAACATAGTTTGACAGCACTTCAATGGAAATGATTCTGAAGTGCTGTCAAAGCACGTTGTTGTAAATTATTCTAAAGTGCTGTCAAAGCATGTTTTTGACGATAAAAATGGAAAATATAAAATAAAAAACAGCAAACGACAAGAGATTAAGATAGCGGTGTAAGGGTTAAAAGAAATAGCGTTTTATACACAGAGTGAGCAAATTTAGTAGGGTTTTCGTTGAACAGAAATCAGACTTGCTTATGCTGCATAATTACAAGGATGCCGATGCAGATGTCATTCGGTAATGCCATTCAACCACTGAAACATCAGTGAAAGCAGTATTATGTTCCGGATTGACTAATACATTGTGTCGGTGCCTGGTGTGGAATTTTGTTATCAGGTAGTATAGCGTTTTATTGGTCATTGTACAGTGGATTGTTTATTTTTATCGCCAATTGCGAAAGTGGCGATCGCCAGCAGACTCCCTGGGTACTCAGAAGAGTATATAATTATGTGATGCATTTTCAAGAGGTGAGTGGACTTTTACACCTCAATCCTGCCTGCTACTTAACAGTATTTATACCATATATATAAAATTAACATGTGGCATAAAGCTATGTAATAAAGCAAAGGTTTATTTCATAGGGTAATAAACTTTGTAAATTTTCCCACATAAGAATCTCAAAAGTAGACCAAAACCTTTGTTTAAATGAATTATGAACATTATGAATTTAATAAACATAAAGTCTCATATCAGATGTAAATGAGAATACTGTACATCACATTTATCAAGGTTTAAAACATTGGTATTTCCATTCCAATTGGCAAAGCATGAAGTTTTCCGCTGGTATGACATCATTAAAAAACAGGGTTTAAAGAAAATATACGCATGGTGTTTAGAAACTAAAAAATACATTTGTGGTATGCATTTTCTATTTTCTACTCACTATGGGTATATTCTGTATATATGTATGGAAAGGAGAACACCAAACATGCTACATGTATGTCTGATAAGTACAAGTGTATTCATTTTGTTGACCCTGAATTCATTCAATGCCAAATGTTCTATTTTGATAAGGGCATCTTACACAAGATCAGACTTGTCCGATCGGCTATCCATACATAATTGACTTGAAACTTCATAGATTTGTTTTATCGTCACCCATAATTTCATTCTACATGTACGTGTATACCACACACATGCAGCCTCTGTTACCGGTACTAAGGTTGAATTACCGTAATTACCCTAAATATTCGGACACCAATATGTGAGCAAACAGTGTAGACCCAGACCAGCCTGGAGCAGTCTGATCAGGGTCTGCACTATTTGCCATTTTCACAGACTGCTTCGGAGGCCTCATTGGACAACATAATCAACTTGATAAATGTTTATGACACTTATAACAATTGGTTTTGGTGTCCGAATATTTAGGGTAATTACGGTACTTTACATTTAGAAGTTGTTTGTTAATTAGTTCACACATCAGCTAGTGGTATCTGTGAGCCTCTACTCATTTACTCTGGTTTTGTCGATGCATTCGCAGTCCACCCACCATAGAGGTGAATTCCTGTCTGCATTTGACCATATTGAATGGACTTAAACCTTTAACCCCTAAATAACTGAAATGAATTTTGATATGTGAATTTTCCTACCAATCCAATCATCACAAAATTATTTTTTGACTAGTCCATTTATAAAAATGGGGGGTGCTTTGTTTCTAAAATATGAAAAATTACTTACAAAAAGTGCAGATCCTGATGAGACGGCTCGTCACGAGCCGGCTCATCTGAATCTACACTATTTGCAAACACCGTTATAGAAGTCTAGTGTTGAAAGAGTTAAATCATTCATTGTATAAATCCTTTGATCTCAAAGATGGGAAATATTTGAAGTTGCGTACATGTACATGTATATTCATGTATCGTATATGAAAATATGTGTATCTACCTTAGAAATAAAACTGGCTCTGTGTTAATCAATGTTAATAATATTGAAATGTTGTTAAAAGTTTCTGTGCGGCCCATGTCTTTGCTAAAAAATATTTTGAGCATGTTCTCGAAAGTTATTCTCAAAATCAAGCATTTTAGGTCGGTCTCGAACTACCAAACTTCCTTATGTCAAGAACTGACCAGATACTGTACATGTACTTGGAACATTGTGTAATCACAGGGTCTGGGATCACTGCAAATTCAATGTGTGTATTGGTGATGGGCTGCCATTGACTTCCAACTAGCTATGCTGCGCCTTCACTCCCTTCTCTCATCTACTTCGGAATCTCCTGTGACCTTTGCCCTCAGCACAACACTAACTTCATTATGAACCATTGCCTTAACTCTTTTAAAGGTACATGCCCACGCAGCACGTTACACTGTACTACAACTTTTCATTTTCTGTCATGCCTTATATGAGCCATATGTCTACCAACTAACGAGTTATATTTAATTACGGCGCGTGTTAATTGGTGTTAAATCGCATTTTATATGCCGCAACCAGAAAGGGTATTTTCCGACCTCGTGCTATTTTTACCAATACGCGTCACGTGACACGGTCAATCATATCACATCTTTGACATGCGCAGTGAAGTATCGGAAGTTGAGAAGAAAAATCTCTATTCGAGTCCAAATCTAAATCTCCACGTAACTCTTTCCATTTGGTGATCTGGTCGCCAATATTAACCACTCTCTCTCTCTGTACTGCCTGTCCCTCAGACATTTCGCCTTTCGTTTGGCCGACACTGTTTCATACAATTTCTGTCCTGGACGTTTCGACATGTTGATATTCTTGTTTACATATTGGGAAGTCTACTGGCGCGCGTAGTATACTGCGCATGCGCACCACAAGCCGTGATGTGAAAGTCGTCGTCCCCGCACATTATCGAAATAGACTGTTACCGCCGCGCGTTGCTAACATTAAATTGATAATTAATAAATGATTATATTTGTATAGCGGGCACTCGTAATTTTTAGAACTGGTGGAATAGTGACATAATTATACACTTATTTAATTCCTATAAAGAACATTTTGTGCCTACTGCGTGGGCATGTACCTTTAACACCACAGGTATTGGCAAAAAGTGTAGATCCAGATGAGCCAGCTCATAACGAGCTGTCTCATCAGGATCTGCACTTTTTGAAAGTACTTTTTTTCATATTTTTAAGAACAAAAACACACCCGTTTCATAAATGGACTAGTCTGAAAATCATTTTGTGATGGTTGGATTGGTTGTAAAATTAACATATCAAAATCCATCCCAGTTACTTCGGGGTGAA
Organism: Conchocele bisecta; assembly: GCA_029237695.1. Lineage (NCBI taxonomy): Eukaryota > Metazoa > Mollusca > Bivalvia > Lucinida > Thyasiridae > Conchocele > Conchocele bisecta. The sequence goes on along the minus strand of CM055265.1, from coordinate 186,105,160 downwards.
AGGGTTAACTATTGGATGCCAGCTCAGCTTCTGAGTTTTATGCCAATTTCTGTTCTGCCTGCTTTAGCAGCAGGCGCGACTTATAGTCAGCGCTTTTTCCATCGTCGTCCTAATCATCCGCATTGGCCGCATTCACAAAATGTTGGGGTAAATTTCTCATAACTTCGGTTTCCTCTGACGGAACCTCTTGAAATTTCAGACATGCAACCTCAGGGTCCAAATAGTCCCATAAAGTCACAAACTTGGTGCATTCATAAAACTTACTGTTGGGGTAAACTTCTTATAACTTTTGTTTCCTTTCATGGAACATTTTGATATTTCTTTCACACATGCTTTTCTCTGATAGTCATGGTCCTTTAGCATGCTGTGACAAATCCACTATCTGCCATCCACCACTGATACCAGGGTCAAGGTCACACAACTTTCCTTTCATTAAACTTCTTCATATGGCTTCTCTGATTGTCATGTTATGATCAAATGCCTTGACAGGCGCGATATGGCTTCTGTGGCAAAAAATCTTGTTTGTGATAGCAATAGCGGTGTTCTCATGTCCAGCTTCGAATTGTTTCACTATACGTCTGAGTCGGACGGATGAAAACTCCAAGACAGGTTTTACGATCATGAGCTGTAGCCTATTTCACCAACATTGCAAAGTATACTTTTCTAGCAAAGTATACTTTGAGGGAGAAATTTTAAATTTTATGATAAATTTATTAATTTTTATTATACTGAATTTATTACATTATCACAGCCATTTTGGCTGTGGTAATGTAATACATTCAGTATAATAATTCTGCATACTTTTAATCATCAACTATATGCAGTCGTTGTTCTATATGAAATAATGAATTTCACGAAAAATAAATGATTAATCCCTCAAAGTATACTTTGCTAGAAAAGTATACTTTGCAATGTTGGTGAAATAGGAGGCTACAGGTGTTATAGTTATTGATAAATAACAATTAAACTTTACCCTTAGAATGTGGGAAACAAATTGTCGTCTGCTGTTATTTCATATTTTGTCTTTACTTGCAAAATAAAAACATGGTTTGCAGCATTTTTGATGAGAAAAAAGGGGAAATAATGAACAGCAGACGACACTTTAATTCAGCATTGTAAGGGTGAAACACACAGAGGTTTTTAACCCTCACTGCGCTGTAGACGGAAATTGTTGTCTGCTGTTTTTAATTTTTGCCTTAATTCTTAATAAAAATAAATAAAACGGTTTTGACAGAACATGAGAAACGTGGAGACGATTCTCATGCGCTGTCAAAACAGGTTTTTGTCGATAAATATTGAATTTTTTTTTTCCAGCAGACGACAAAATTTAACTTGGCATAGTAAGGGCTAAAGTATCAGTTCAAAGAGGTTTTACTGGTCATATAGTGCCAATGAGAAATACATGTATGACAATCACGTTTGGAATGAATGGATTGGTGTCTGGCATCTGTTGCTTTAATTGAAGGGGCAGTAGACGAAGGGTGCTAAGTCCCTAATGACTTGGCCACATTTTTCCACAGACCCATCCAATTGTGGAGAATTTTACTAACACGAGACATGTCACACAGGAGTGGAATTGGTTTTTGTTAATATGTAGATACAATGTACATATATTTATATGTATATTTGGTGTTGCTGGTGCCGGGGCTTGCTAATAGTAATACTCAATATATAATTCCAGAACAAAAATATTTACACAATTCCCTAACATTTGATTGGCCCGTAGCAAGTCTCTGTCCAAAATTTATATCCCAGTAAACTCCCACGCCAAACTACTTTCTGTAACCGTGAGGCTCAGTTAAAATAATTCTTAAGAAAACGGAAAATAAACACATTTTCTTGATGAATTTATTTCAAATGCTGGAATTATAAGGAATGAATGGCCTTTTTGTTGAATTTATCGGATATTCGTCCAGTATTCCCGCGACTTTTCGAAGTTTATACCCTGATAAATTCCACAAAAAGGCCATTCATTCCTATAATGAGACACATGTGCGATGAAAAATATGTTGTGAAATATTTACAGAATTTACAATAATTTCCATAAATGACATCAAAAGTTGACAAAATTTACATAGCAAATGTGGTAGATGTGCGATATCTACTGAAATAAATTACGATAATTTCCGTAAATGACGTCAAAAATTGATGATATTTACAGTCAATTTTATTCTGCATTTGCTATGAAAATTTCGTCAACTTTTAACATCATTTACAGAAAATATCACAGTTCCTATAAATATTTTTTCTTCATGAAAATTTGCATATGTACAAAATCACATTTTCATGAAGTTGCCATGTGGACATGCATACCAAGGGCCTGGAATTGGTTGCAGTTTGATCTGGGCACCGAGACTATAAATCGTTTTTCTGTGCTCAATTACAGTAGTGTGATTTTATTTTACCCAATTAATATTTTGAAATATCCAATTACTTCAGAAATGATTGAGTGATAATGCTCAATTACTAATTCCTTGTCTGGGACCCTGGGGTTAGATTAGTTGAATTAAAATCTTGACAAATGGAAATTAACAATTTGTTGAGGCTTGAATTTGCTTATAACATTATTGTATGTGTATGTACATATAAATATAATATCTGACATACTTTAATCTGGTACATGTACTAATTATCTGATTTCTTTTCAGAATCTGTATGTCATTATGGCATTAACCCTTATAATGTGGGAACAAAATTTGTTGTTTACTGTTATTTCATATTTCATCTTTTCTCTCAATAAAACATTGTCTGGCAGCATTTTAAAATCATTCATTCACCATTACCCCACGTATTGATTAGCATTATTATACATTTTATATTGGACGTAAATTTCCACACTGATATCAGGGACGATAACCGTGTTTCCTTAAAATGTCAATGGACATTACCATATTTACCCTATGTATTGGGACACCCTTTATATTGGGACACCCCCGTTTTGGGGAGAAATAATTATTTTTTAGGAAACAAGTTTTGGGACACATCACAATTTTAAAAAAAAATCAATAATTTCTGCACCTTAAGTATTGGGACATCTCTTTTTTTTTTAAATACTTTTAAACACAGTCAAGGAATCCGCTGGGGAAAATAAAAAAATCGCCACTCCAATTTTTTTTCACCGGCTACTGGTCATGCCAACTATTGGCACGTCTCGCTATAAACAGAGGCCGTCGCTGATTAACTAATATAACACAGTGCTGGGGAGGGTTCATCGCTTTGTACTTTCGTGAAATAAGCCCGTTTCTTGTGCAGACTTCTTTTTTCACGAAGCCATCATGCATTACGCATCTGAATAGGCAGGACGTTTACGTTTATTTAACTTAAGTGCCCACGATGCAATGATTGAAGGACAGATTGGGTCGCTACTATATTTACGCTATGAAAGACGCAGAATAATACACACCGTAGATTATTTTATCGACCAGTCTGAAAAATTCACGCCATGTAATCGGCGAAAAACACGCTATATAGCTGAACAGAGATTGACGAAACGCATTTCCCATCGAACTCGACTTCCAGTTCACTTCCGGGATCGTAATAATTAGGACAATTTTGGCGATTACAACTTATTTTTACGCATTTTCAACACTAATTCACCGTCTAATCGTTGATGTATATGGATATTTTTTATTGCAATCATCAAATCACTCTACATTCGCAGTTTGGTCGAGATGATACTTTTTTAATTTGGAAATTAAATTGTTTCATTTGCGCATTCGGCAATTTCCGTAACATATAGTTCGGGTATTTTCCGATCATAAAAATGGGCGACATGCTTAGAAACGGAAAATAATTAAATTCAACCTGTTATTGTACCGATATAGCAATTTCACAATTTCGAGGATACAAACTTTCAATATTAATAATTGGGACACCAAAAAAAATAATTAATTTATTTTATATTATGTATTGGGACACGTAGAATTTTATTTATTTTTTTACTGTCCCAATACATAGGGTAAATACGGTAATTACTATTTATTCTCTGTTTTTATCTTTTGGTGTGCAATGATCATACATTATAAGCTGTCGAAAATATCATTTTTTCAGGTGACACATTTAATTAGTATAAATAATTTTAAAAATCATGCCTCATTTGCATATGAAAATAGCCTGATACCACCGCCAGGCACTATCAGTAAAATAAATATTACTAAATGATTATATCTGTATAGCGGGCACTTGCAATTTTTAGAACTGGTGGAACAGTGACACAATTATACACGTATATAATTCCTATAAAGAACATTTTGTGACGACTGAACAGCTGAATGGGCATGTACCTTTAATTCAGCATTGTCAGGGTTAATCTGTCTTAATGGGTGTTTTTCAGTTGACAGTCCCAGGGTTAACTTGAGCAACCCAAGTATCACAGGTACAAGCACAGTTCAAAGTCTGAACCAACTTCAGTTGGAGCTCTAGTATAGTAAACAAACACACACATGTCAAAACTTGTTACTCAACTTGTAATTCTTATTCAGTTAACCCTTACAGTGCTGAATTAAATTGCGTAGTCTGCTGTTTTGACAGCACTTTAGAATGTTTCCAATGGAAGTTATTCTAAAATGCTGCCAAACCATGTTTTTATTTGGAGAAAATACAAAATAAGAAACAACAGCAGACAACAGTTTTCGGTTCCCGCCTTCTAAGGGTTAAGGACCACAGTCCTAGACAGATATATTTGGCTTCAACTAGTCCAACCCGGCCTTAAATGACCTTGGCTGTTAATAGGCCGTTAAACACCAATACTCTTATCACCTTATTGGTTTATGAATTCTTTATTTTACCTGCAGGTCCCAAGAAGTTTTGTATCGAGACGAAACAAGAGGTAAGTCGGTCGCCTTGATGCACTAGGCATGCTGTATGTCCTTTATAAAATCTGCTGATGTCTTTTGGCAAATCAAATCTGACAAAAATGCATTTTCAAGTTGTTTCCAGATGGAAAATTGTCACCTATTGTGGTCCCTTGTCTAACCATTTCACCACCACAGGCCTCTCCGTGTGTTTACAAACAGTGTAGAACCTGGGGGCCGTTTCACTAATCTTCGTACAACTAAAATGTTCGCAAGTGCAAATTTAGAATCGTAAGGAAATTTAAATTAATGGATTTACATTTATTGAGCATAGGCTGCATATGCAGAATTAACTTGTAGCGCAAAAAAAGACAACAGAGTTTTACATTTACTGCAACACTTGTACATAAATACAAACATGTAGTACTTTTTCAAATAATCTTTTAGTAGCCATAATGTCCATTTTTGAAATATTAGTAGCCAAATGGCTACCAGTAGTACCAACCTAAATACTTCTAGCTGAGAGAGACCAATCATTTATTTTTCCCGAAATGCATTAATTCATATAGAACTAACGACTGCATTTATTTGATGATTGAAAGTATGCAGAATTGTTATACTGAATTTATTACATTATCACAGCCAATTTGGCTGTGATAATGCAATAAATTCAGTATAATAATTTGGTCAGAAAATTTATCTTTATATATTTAAATTGAAAATTTCTCCCTCAAAGTGTACTTAGCAAGATAAGTATACTTTGCAATTTTGGTGAAATCGGCCACAGGATCAATCAATCAAACAAGTACTTGCAAAGCATGGTAACCAACATTCCAACTGAACTTACGGACAGCAAAATATTTACATGCACATGTATTCATATTTTCAGCCCTTCTGACCTTGAGGCTGACCTTGAAGATAACCAAGACTACGACAGCACGGTGAGCCAATCCGACACCAACCTAACACTGATTGGCCACCCCACATCGAGGGACAGTGACAATGCACCAAGTGTCCCGACACGGACTTACAACCAATCAAAATATGGCTCCGAACCCGCGTCTTTCAGACCAACTTTGCATAATGATGTTGATTCTACAACAACCAATGATAACGTTCCCTCATATTCTGCCCTTTCCCGACACAGGAAAAATAGTCATGAGGGAGACAGAAATGACTTGCATCGTAACACAAATGGGCCACTGTCACCCAAGCTGCCCCAGTCGCCCAAATCGCCCCGCGAGACAGTGCGCCCTGTGTCAAGTATTCTTGCCCAGTACCAGGCACGAGACAAGGAGAGACGGGAGGAACCAGCAGTGCCGGCGCAGACAGGTTACCGGTCACGCTTCAAGGACCGTGAGTTCGGCATGGTGCGGGGGCCTATAGGCCAGCAGTTCGCCAGCTTATCTGTAAACAAGGAAAACCGAGATGATGACTTGAGGAAGGTAACGAGGGTAAGTATAGGATATGGTACATATGTAGACAGCTACAATGTAGCTAGACAGCTACAATGTAGCTGGTACAAATTCATCTGTTCATAAGCTGCATGTGTTGATAGTCCCATATCTCTTTCGGATCACAATTAAAACCGAGATTCCCAGATTCCGTCCCCAATATGTGGCTGTGACTGGAGAAATTGGGCTTATGGGTTTTGCAACCAGTGTAGATCCAGATCCGCCTGTGCATCCGCACAGTCTGATCCGGATCTGCACTGTTCACTATTCCGTCAATGAAACGCCCGTCATGATTCTAACAAGCAATATATATCGGGCTACAAGAGTGCTATTTGACGAGAAGCGACACTAGTCACAGATCCCATCAGCCTCATTTCTCCTGTCACTGCCACATGTGACCTTAGCTGTTGCTGAGATGATAAAGCCTTTCACTTTAGCTTTACAAACTAATTACCTATGACTTCCCAATGTAGAGACACCACAGCCACTAGTTAATTTGGTGTACTCTTGAGCACAACTTTCATCCTAGCCTTCAGTTGGTTGACTACAACTGCTGGTTATTTTGGCGTGCCCATACATTCTGTTTACATACAATTTGCAACAGGTGTAGCCCTGGTTGCACAGTTTATTCAAGGTCTACTCAGTTTATCTAGTAATAATTCCAGCACAAAAATATTTACACAATTCCAAAATTTATATCCCAGTAAACTCCATGCCGAACTACTTTCCGTAACCGTGAGGCGCAGTTAAAATAATTCTTCAGAAAACGGAAAATAAACACATTTTCGTGATTAATTTATTTCAAATGCTGGAATTATAAGGAATGAATGGCCTTTTTGTGGAATTTATCAGGGATATAAACTTGGAAAAGTCGCGGGAATACTGGACGAGGCCTTCTGGCCTTCGTCCAGTATTCCCGCGACTTTTCCAAGTTTATACCCCGATAAATTCCAAAAAAAGGCCATTCATTCCTATACTGGGTACTCCCTCTATTTATACCCCCCGCAACGAGTTGTGGGGGTATACTGGAGTCAGGTTGTCCGTCCATCCGTCCGTCCGTAAACTTAACAGAGAAATATTGTTATAACTTCTATTTCCTTCATCTAAAATGCTTGATATTTCACACATGCATTCCTGTAAGGCTCTACTACCATGCTGTGCCAAATCCACGACGTCCAACCCCCGCTGATCCCATGGTCAAGGTCAAATACTTAGTCTCTTTACAAAACTTAACATCAGAGAAATATTGTTATAACTTCTTTTTCCTTCATCTTAAATGCTTAATATTTCACACATGCATTCCTGTAAGGCTCTACTACCATGCTGTGCCAAATCCATGACCGTCCAACCCCCGCTGATCCCAAGGTCAAGGTCAAATACTTAGTCTCTTTACAAACTTAACATCAGAGAAATATTGTTATAACTTCTATTTCCTTCATCTAAAATGCTTGATATTTCACACATGCATTCCTGTAAGGCTCTACTACCATGCTGTGCCAAATCCGCGACGTCCAACCCCCGCTGATCCCATGGTCAAGGTCAAATACTTAGTCTCTTTACAAAACTTAACATCAGAGAAATATTGTTATAACTTCTATTTCCTTCATCTAAAATGCTTAATATTTCACACATGCATTCTAAGGCTCTACTACCATGCTGTGCCAAATCCACGACCGTCCAACCCCCGCTGATCCCAAGGTCAATGTCAAATACTTAGTCTCTTTACAAAACTTAACATCAGAGAAATATTGTTATAACTTCTATTTCCTTCATCTAAAATGCTTAATATTTCACACATGCATTCCTGTAAGGCTCTACTACCATGCTGTGCCAAATACACGACCGTCCAACCCCCGCTGATCCCAAGGTCAAGGTCAAATACATGGTCTCTTTACAAAACTTAACATCAGAGAAATATGTTATAACTTCATCTAAAATTTCATGCATGCATTCCTCTAAGGCACTACTATCATGCTGTGACATATCCCCGCTGATCTCACGGTCAAGATCACATACTTTCTCTTTACAAAACTTAACATCAGAGAAATCGGTTATAACTTCTATTTCCTTGCACAGATCTGGTTCACATTCACGTTCGTGCCACCCCCGCTAAGCCCAGAGTCAAGGTCAGAAGCCCACACACTTGGAAAATTTTACATATTTAGGGGTACCTGGGTCCACGCGGGGGGTATTCCGTAAGCCTCGCTTACTGACCAATCTAGCTACTAGATGGATGGATAGCAATACATGTGAGGAGAGCCATCCAGCTTATAAAGAGACAAATGATTTATGTATGTGCCATTGGAGAATTACCTGTAATATATACATGTATGTCAAGTAATGTGACATATGTTAATTTTAAAATATATGCACACCCCATGTTATCATAAAATACGAGTGAGTGATCTAATTGGTGAACATTTCACAAGCCGAGTGTTGTATTATACTACAAGAGTGTCTACTTCGGCCTGAAGTCTTAGAAGGGTGAAGGTACTCTGTTAATCATCTCTTATGTGACCCACACATATTTTTATCTCGCATATGTTAGTGCAAGGTGAGACCTAGCAGTTACAATTCCGACGTCGGCTGTGGTGGGGTGGTAGGCGTCAATAATGTTGGATGTACGTCCAGTGTCATTCGGACCACTTGACCCTGAACATCTCCTGATCCTCAATGATGTGTGATATGTTATATGTAGCGGCTTATGGACTTTATTACCAGCCTAGTACCTGACCTGCTAGAGCTTTGCCACAGCCTGGTGTTGAATTTACTGTTGGATGTATGAAAGTTGTTTCACTAACTGGCCAGCACTGGTCATAAATGCCATAAGCCCCATTTGTCCAGTGACAGCCAGATGTATATTTCAGGATTTGGATCGTGAGCGGGATGAGAATCGAAGACTACAGAAAGTTCTCGAGGACAAAGACCGCCGTATCGCCGATCTCGAGCGGGAAATTGCAGGGATGAACAGGGTATGTTTGTTTTGCTTCATGTACATACATACATACATACATACAAGTCTACTTGGCATTTGTACTAACATCATTAGTCATCTGGTCACACGTCATATATATTGCTGATGCACAGGCTGGTCTGGGTCTACACTGGTCGCAAAACCCATAAATAAACCCTGCAAAAACGATTAAAATAAATTGCGGAAAAAACTCCTGATTTCAAGACAAATCTCTTGATTTCAGAGCTATAGTGTTTATCCCATCATGTAGCGAAAATGTACAGAGCTTTATAAGGAACATGAGAAGAGAAACAAATGTTTCGACCAATTTCATTAAATTAGAATTTGTTCTAATGCATTCAAATTCGTTCTAACGCATTCAAATTTGTTCTAACACATGTCGTTCTAGCGCATTCAAATTCGTTCTTACGCATTCAAATTCAATTTGATTATTGCGTTCTAACGAATTCAATTATTTCATTCTAACAAATTAATGATTGAATTTGTTAGAACAAAATAATCGAATTGGTTAGAACGAATCGGAATGTGTTGGAACAAATTTGAATTTGTTAGAACAAAATAATCGAATTGGTTAGAACGAATCGGAATGTGTTGGAACAAATTTGAATTTGTTAGAACAAAATAATCAAATTGGTCATAACATTTGTTTCTCTTCTCATGTTCCTTATAAAGCTCCGTAAAAATGGGATATAGGGATGCAAAAGTTGTCCGTCAGTCAGTCTGTCACATTTTCCATTCTGCTATAACTTCTTTAGCGTATGGTGGATTGGCTTCAAACTTCATGTACATGTTTATTACCATCCACATTTCATTCTCCACCCTACCAATGCTCCCCTGTGCCCAAGGTCAAATAACTTTCAAATTTCACATATTTCAAATTTCACGTATAACTTCTTTACTGTATGAGCGATTGACTTAAAATTGAATGTGCATGTTTATGATCCAACCACCACAGCGATGGGATACATGCGGCATTCTTGTGTAAATCTATATGCATATGGGGTGTCCTGTCAGCCTGTAGTTATGCAATAGCAAGGACACATGATGCTTCTCTTGAGTATTTGTTTTTGGTCATGCACATTTTGTGTGTTTTACAAATGTATATGCGTATGCCTAGGGAGGTGGGGTATTCTTGCAGTTTACATTGTAATATTTTTGATCTGTAACTTACTTTCAGCGCCAATAATTTCTCACACATGCTCAGTAAAGGTACATAGATATAGTGCATGTACATGTTACGATGTATACGTGGGTGGCTGTGACTGGAAAAAATGGAGCTTCTGTGTTTTGCGACCAATGTAGATCCAGATCAGCCTGTGCGTCCGCAATATAGATTTTTATCAGGCTACAGGAGTGTGCTATTTGATCAGGAGTTACAGTGGCCACAAATCCCATAAGCCTCATTTCTCCAGTCACAGCCACAAATGTATACATACAGCAGAGCTCCAGATAAGCTGCGTATTTGCTTAAATACCCAATTAAAATTGCCAAAAACCCAATTGAAATCAGAAGTAGCGAGTATCAAAAAGCAATTACAATTGTGTGGTACATTTATCATGCAGCAGAAAACAATAAACAGACCACAAATATAGCATATTTTTCTTATTTTCCATGAAAACACATCTTGGTATTTCATTAGAATTGTCTCCTTGGAGACAATTCTAATGAAATACCAAGACATGTTTTCATTTCGAAGCAAACTATTCAATAATTTTGTCTGTTGATGTGTAAACAGTAGTGTGATTTTATTTTACCCAAATAAAATTTTGAAATACCAAATTGCTTCAGAAATGATGGAGTGAAAATACTCAATTACTAATTATTTATCTGGAGCGCTGCGTACAGTGTTGTATGCCAGTATTTCAAATGCTGGAATTATAAGGAATGAATGGCCTTTTTGTGGAATTTATCGGGGATATAAACTTGGAAAAGACTTTTCCAAGTTTATACCCCGATAAATTCCACAAAAAGGCCATTCATTCCTATAATAAGGAGCCCTGCGTACAGTGTTGTATGCCAGTATAAGCAACATGTACAGACAAGGTAACCTGTAGCCAATTCATGAACAGTAAGATTCTAGTTGACTTTGCAGAAAGTATGTTCATCGAGTCGTGTGAAATATGGACACTTCACCACACTTGATGAACATATATGTCATATTCATTTATATTATACTGTATACCCCACCCAGCAAATAATTGTTTGTACATCAGTTTGAAAAAGAAACGGGGCATATTATATATTCACCTTGTTCGTGTGGCGGATGGGTGGGTAGGCACAGCTTGCCTACGCAATAACTTGTGTTCGACTTGACAAATTGAAACCAAATTTGGTATACATCTTTATCATGGCAAGGCGAAGAACCATATTGATTTTGCTACCCTATTATATACGTTTGGCGGCCATTTTTAATTTTCCTATTCCGCATCCTTGTCTATGCAATAACGCAAGTGCTACTTGACGGATCATAACCAAATATGGTATACTGGGTACATGTTTATAATTGCAAGACGAAGAACTCTAATGCTTTTGAAAATCTTCTGATAGCTTTTCTCCCCTTGGGTGACATTTTTAATTTTCACATTCTATATCTATGTCCATGCAATAGGATTGATTTTTATTGATTTTTAAAAAATTCTGTTGACATAATTATCTTTCCTGGGCGGCCATTATTTTCACATTCTGTATCCTAGTCCACGCAATAATTGTCAAGTTCTACTTGCCATATCAGAACTAAATTGGATACCATAAATTTGTTATTGCTTTTTGATACTTGCTACTTCTGATTTTAATTGGGTTTTTGGCAATTTTAATTGGGTATTTAAGCAAATACGCAGCTTATCTGGAGGCTTCAGGTTACCTCGTCTATACATCATTTATTACCAAATAATATAGTTGAATCATTTGTATATCCGTGGATTGTCCTCAATGCATGAAGTTTATTATTTGAAGGATAGCCCTGCCATTTAAGTTAACGGTTAGAATGCAGGAAACGTAAATTGTCGTCTTCTGTTCTTTAATATTTTTTTCAATAAAAAAGGATTTAGAATTCTAGTGTTGTCAAAACATGTTTTGATGAGAAAAAAACAATATTTAAACATAAAAAAAAAATAAACAGCAGACAACAAAAGTTAATTTACCATCGTTGTATTAACAACCCTTTCACCCCCAAGTAACTGGAATGTATTATGATATATTAATTGTCTGACCAATCCAATCATCACAAAATGATTTACAGATTATTCCATTTATGAAAAAAGCATATTTTTGTTCTCAAAAACATGAAAATTACTTGCAAAATTGCTCATCTGGCTCTACACTGTTTGCCAATACACTATATACAGGTATGTGGTATTTAAAGGGGTAAGGGTTAAATATATTGTTTTGTATTGCGCCTATTTGATTTCCTGCCATTCCCAATGCTGTCTGAAATTCACCTTTTACAATTGAGTTGGCCCTTTTATTCCACTGACCGCTTCAAGCTATCCCAGCACATTATTGTGTGTCCCTGTAGTTGTGCATGATCCGTTTGTGCTTATTGTTTCAGATCTATTATGTAGCTTAAGCATTGTGATTTATTTACCAGTCAACACTTGCTAGGATTAATCCTGTTCTGGACGTCATATACACAGGCATTTGGCACGTTTCGGCCTTCATCGGTATAACTACATTGAATAAGGCTTCTAACTTTGGTCGGACACGACCTTGTATCATAACAAATTCCGCGGTTTTTGTCTCGCCCGCGAAGCGGAAAGCGAGACATAGGTTTTGCTTTTCCGGAGTCGGCGGCGTCATCATTCAATGTTAAGTTTTCGTGTTACGGTCATTACTTCAACACCTTGTCAGCTACAGTCATCAAACTTTATACATACGTTTACTATGATATGTACATGAATATAGGACTATTAAACAATTTTTGGCGGACTTCAGGGTCAAGGTCAAACTCTATTTGTTAATACATTCAATGTTAAGTTTTCGTGTTACTTACGGTCATTACTTCAACACCTTGTCAGCCACAGTCATCAAACTTTATACATACCTTTACTATGATATGTACTTGAATATAGGACTATTCAAAAAAAAATTGGCGGGCCCCAGGGTCTTCAGGCTCGAGATCAAACTCTTATTTGTTAATACATTCAATGTTAAGTTTTCGTGTTACGTTTCGTGTTACGGTCATTACTTCAACACCTTGTCAGCCACAGTCATCAAACTTTATACATACGTTTACTATGATATGTACATGAATATAGGACTATTAAAAAAAATTTGGTGGGCCCCAGGGTCTTCAGGGTCAAGGTCAAACTCTATTTGTTAATACATTCAATGTTAAATTTTCGTGTATGTTTCGTGTTACGGTCATTACTTCAACACCTTGTCAGATACAGTCATCAAACTTTATACATCCCTTTACTATGATATGTAGATGAATATACGATTATTAAAAAAAAAATCTCCGGCCCTAGGGTGAAGGTCAAGGCGGAACAAGGCAAGACATTTGATTCTGCGGAATTCTTGTTATTAATGCTAATGTGAATATTTTGGCACAAAGTGCACATGTTCATTTGAGTATTATTGTTGTCTTGCTAAAATAGCATAGCTAGAACATACCGGTAGTTATGCAAAGAATATCCTAGGTAGGACACAACCTTGTATCATAACAAACAAAATAAGGGTCTAACGTCGATATTGTAGTGGCAAGTTCATATGATCATTTGAGAATTATCGATATCCTGCAGAAATACATAGAATGCATAGAAAATTACAATTTTAAACATGTTATTTTGTTATGGTACGAGGTCATGTCCGACCAAAGTTAGAAGCCTTGTTCATATATATAGAATTATACTGATGAAAGCTGAAACACACCAAATGCCTGTGGTCATATAGAGATGTGACCATTGTGTAACTGAATTTGCTGTTAAGCATATTAAAACAATCAAATCCCACATGCATTGACTTAAATATAGTTCAGGGAAATGTTTTTGCTTGATTTCATGATCTATACTCCTTGTAACTGCAGCATGCATGTATCCCCAATCTGATTCAAACAAGTTCATCTAAATATGTCCAATAGAAGTATTTCACACAATAACCCTGCTGAGGAAAATCCTAAATATTTTATTCATATTAGCTCAGACATATATGTCGAGACGGTTCAAATGAGTGGTCACAACATATAGTTTCATTGAGAAATAACAAATATAAAAATGAAAATATTAAACAAAAATACCTGTAAAGATGTATTCCACATCAAGAAGCTCATCAATCTCCTTTGTCAGCTGTGGATCAAATGTAAACAAACCTCGGCCTGGCAGGGTGTAGAATGGAATAGCAAATGGAATTACCTCTCGTGTCGCATTGCCGTATTTTGATGGTGTTCATTTGGTAAATCAGTAATATTTTCATTAAATGACATCGAAAGTTGACACAAAATTCAGAGCTTCGACTTCACTTTAAAAAATTACTGCATTTCTTATCAAAATCATTGGCGAAAAATGGCCGGGTGATAGAAGAGGTACGGTAATACTAGAATGTACACGATGGTCTAAAGATATGTGTGTGTCGCTCATTTCAGGACATTGAGGATATTCAAGAAGACGGCGAAAAACTGCAGATTGAGAACCAGGCCCTGATACAGGCGGTGCAACAACTCAGCAGAGGCACCAACGTGTGACACCTACGTCTATATGTGGCGGTGACTGGAGAAAAGTCTGTATGTTCGTCCGTCTGTATCATTTCTTGTAAGCAGTAAACCGTAAGACTAAGCTGGAGACTTGATATTTCGTATATACCTTCCTGCTGTAGCCGATTTCACCAAAATTGCATTGTATACTTTTCAAGTACACTTTGAGGGAGGAATTTTCTTCAATTGAAGGATAATTTATTAATTTTTAGCCAGGTTTTTTGGAAAAAAATCCAGGCTATTGGATTGGCGAAAGCCGGGCGGGTGGGCGTGTGGGCGGCGGGCGGACGGCGGGTGGGTGGGCGGCGTCCACAATCAATGTTAAGTTTTCGTGTTTAAGTCCATTTCTTTTGTACTGTACCACCTAGGACCACCAAACTTTGTGTACTATATCTCTGCAACTGCTTCTCCCATTACCTTGATACTTCACATGGGTGTTTATCATCATTGTCACACCCGCTTGCGGAAAGCGCGATATCGTCAGCATTTTGGCATACGTCCGTCCGTCCGTCCGTCCGGGCACACATTAGGGTACTTATGTGGCTAGCCCCACAGGGTTATGGACTTGGTAAAGGATAAGGTTGGTTACAATTAGCCACCTAAAAAATCCTTGTATGTGGCTAAAAATCGTTTTATGTGGCTAATATTTAACATGTGATAAGCCACATAAGTATAGTACTGTAAGAACGTCCGTCCGTCCGTCCGTCCGTACGTCCGTCCGTACGTCCGAGTGTCCGGTTAAAGTTTTTTTTCGTTAAAGTTTTTCCATCTATATCTATTTTTTTAGTGTCCATGCCTCGCCCCAAGGCGCGACATGCAGGCCACGGCCATCTAGTCTACAAAAAGTGGGTATAATTATGTTATCCAAGTGTCCATGCTTGGAAAAAACCTGACCTTCGTGGCTTTGCCTCGTTTCTTGTTATTATACTGAATTTATTAAATTATCACAGCCATTTTGGCTGTGATAATGTAATAAATTCAGTATAATAATTATGCATACTTTTAATAATCAAATGTATGCAGTCATTAGTTCTATATGGAATAATGCATTTCATGAAAAATAAATGATTACTCCCTCAAAGTATACATAGCTAGATAAGTATGCTTAGCAATTTTGGTGAAATCGGCTACTGGTCTAGGAGGGGCTTAATGAGGTTGTCACCAGTGTAGATCCTGATCAGCCGGAGCACTAAGATAGGCTGAATGTTTGACCAAATTAATGGCGAGTTGTGTAGTTCCAGATCAGACTGTGCATCGATCTGGGGCTACACTGATTGCAATCTCAATAAGATCAATTTGTTGTGGTGGGAGACATATAGTATCGCATAGACCACAACAACTTAGCAAGTAATCACCAGCTTTATATAGTGCATGTACAATATTTGAGTTGAGTACAATAGCATATAATGCAAACCCAGAATAGGTGACATTGACATTGATGCACATGTTGTGTGCTGCCATTTTTGCAGACGCATGCTCACATATACATGTGATTGGCTGTGACTGGAGAAATGGGGCATTTTATGGCGTTTCTGATCAGCCTGGCTCCTGATTGATCTCCGAGTGCACTCGTGTAGCTCAATATGGAGAATATAGTTTCATAGATGCGCATTCTGGTCCTAGTCGACTGGTTGATCTCCGAGTGCACTCGTGTAGCACAATATGGAGAAATATAGTTCCATAGATGCGCATTCTGGTCCTAGTCGACTGGTCGCACATACCATGCGTATTTAACCCTTAGAATGCGGAAA
Organism: Conchocele bisecta; assembly: GCA_029237695.1. NCBI lineage: Eukaryota > Metazoa > Mollusca > Bivalvia > Lucinida > Thyasiridae > Conchocele > Conchocele bisecta. The sequence continues at coordinate 186,088,502 of CM055265.1, read as the reverse complement.
ACAAAATGGCGTCTGCTAAGGTTTTATATTTTGTCTTGTTTCTCAATGAAAACATGGCTTGACAGCATTTTAGAATCATTTCATTTACAGTTGTTGTATTTTATGATTGTGTTCAGATAAAACATCTTGTGCCATCGTCTCTGTTGCCATTGGTTCTTCATTTCAAAACCTGGGGGCCGTTTCACTAAACTTTGTACATTGTACGACTAAAATGTTTTTGAGTGCTTATTTAGGATCGTCTGGAAATTTAAATTGATGGATTTACATTTATTGAACATAGGCTGCATATGCAGCCTATGCTCAATAAATGTAAATCCAATAATTGTTTACAAGAAAACATTGTTAATGTGAAATTTACAGACTATCGTAAGTTTGCACTTACGAAGATTTTAGTGGTACAACGTTTAGTGAAACGCCCCCCTGGTGATTGCCTAATATGCAGCCAGTATTTTCAAATCTTCAACACCATAGAAGATTCTCAGAAAATCAAGGGTCACTTGGCTGATCAAGATTCAATTTTAAGTGCACAATACAAGTTTAGTATGTTTTACAAATTTTGACCCATGTGCTGCAAATTTTAGGAGTCAAAAGTTAATTCCACGGATCATAATGCCGCAACGTGTCACTATTGAAAACATGGACCATGTGTGTTATTGTGTTCCTGGTGTACTGGACATACTGGTTAGTGAAATTTTAAGCGTGGAAATAAATTTTGTCATTGTTGAATTTTTAATTTCCATTTTTATAAACAAAGAATGACATCAATTTGGATGACAAAATAAGCTAATAATTAATCTAGAGTGGATAGCATTTCGCAAAAAAATAATCAAGGGAATTTCACAACAACAACAAATTGTAACCGAAGATTGTATTCGTGCACCGAACCATGGAGTTATGAATCGCGAATAATCGAGTATGGTGGTTAATCCTTGCACTCTATTTGCAATAACATCAATTGAGCACAAAAAAGCAAACAAAATATTTATCACACTAAAAAGGCAATCAAACTATTTTATGGCGTAAGGCCCGTGTTTTTAAAAATTTCAACCCGCAAAATATATGCTGCGACTGCGCCCTAAAGCAACCACAACAAACAAAAACAGATCCTAATAAGAGAAAAGCCATGTGGTTTTGTACCTTGTGCGATTTTTCATGAAAAATATTTACAGAAACTGATATTTTCTGTGAAAGAATGTCGAAATTTGACAAAATTTTAATAGGAAATGCAGAGTTCTATTCCGCATTTGCTCTCAACATTTCGTAAACTTTCGACGTCATTTACGTTAAATATATGTAAATATATTTCATGAGATATTGCACACCTTCTTAGGTACAAAATCACATGGTTTGTCTCATATGTGTGTGTTTAACCCTCACTACGCTGGAGACGGAAATTGTTGTCTGCTGTTTTTCATTTTTGCCTTAATTCTTAACAAAAAACCTGTTTTGACAGCGCATGAGAATCGTCTCCAGTGGAGACGATTCTCATGCGCTGTCAAAACAGGTTTTTATCGAGAAATATTGAAAATAAAACATTTCCGACAGACGAAAAAATTTAATTCAGCGTAGTAAGGGTTAAGTGTGTGTGGCTTAGAATGTGAAATTGTCTGGTATCTTTTGCCAACCACTGGCCCAATTGTACTGGAAACCAATGTAAACTATTCTAAAGTATTGTCAGAGCATATTTCTGGTGAGAACAATAGAACATAAACAGCAGATGACCGAATTCCCCATTGTGAGGGTTAACCCTTAGACCACTATCTTATTTTTTTTGTCATCTGCTGTTATTTTCTATTTTCCATTTTTATCATCAAAAAAATGCTTTGCCAGCACTTTAGAATAATTTTCCACATGCTTTGACAGCACTTCAGAATCATTTCCATTGGAAATGATTCTGAAGTGCTGTCACAACATGTTTTTATTGAGAAATAAGGCAAGATATAAAAACAGCAGCTGACGACTATTGTTGTGAGTAGCGGCCTAAGGGTTAAGATCCATTTTCATGTGGGGATGGGTTGTGGCCTCCTGGTAAGGCACTGGACTTCAGTACCGGAGGCAGTAGGTTCATTCCCCGCCCTAGGCAAGAAATATAAGTTTCAGAGTATTTCTATCTCTTACCATTTTCATGTGATTTTCAAAATCCATATTTGTGGCTGTGACTGAACAAATAGGGCCTATGGGATTTGTGACCAGTGTAGCTCGTTCCTGATACACTAGAACACTCGTGTAGTGTGACACGATCTATTTTGCTTGTTATAAGCATGACTGGTGTTTCATTGATGTAGTAGCGAACAGTGCAGATCCTGATTAAACTGCGGATCTACACTGGTTGCAAAACCCATAAGACCCATTTCTCCAGTCATAGCCACATTCAACAGAAACAGTTGAATTGTATTAGCTTTGCTTTAAGGCTATTTAAAATTCATCTCAAAAACAATATAAGGCCATAAAATAAGTATGGCCTATGGTACTTTGGTTCTCGGATATCGCCATGTCAGAAGTATCCCTGCACGTCGAGCATTTTATCATCATGGAGAAATAAAATTATAATGTAAATTTGCCACATGATCAATAAAAATACTACCATGCAAAAATATGTTAAATCCAATCATGTCTGACGAATATCGGGTGATTTTTCACGTCTACAGAGGTTAGTAACTTTATACGACATATATGCATCTGGCGACTTGAAAAAAAATCTGAATCGAACAATCTCAAACAAAAAGATATACCGGGTACATGTATTAAAGTTGGAGTCCCATCTAGTAGGCATAAACTGTTCTTTATAGTAATTAAATAAGTGTATACAGGCGCGGATCCAGGATTTCGGGTTGGGGGGGTGTAACTATTTTGCAATACTTGACTAGCGCTAGGGGGTTGGAATGCCCCCGGAAATTTTTTGAAATCTACATCGCATTTCCTGCATTCTGGCGCATTTTGGAGCAAAAAATGTGCCTTGTAACTTGTAAAAAATCTTTATTCGGCGAATGTTAGGGGGGTGCGCGCGCCGGATCCGCCCCCCCCCCCCCCCCCCCTCCCCCCCCCCCCCCCCCCCCCCCTTGAATCCGCTTATGGTATAATTGTGTAACTGTTCCACCAGATTTAAAAATTACGAGCGCTATACAGATATAATCATTTAGTAATTCAGAGCTCTTGACTTTCTTCATATAAATAGGGAACAAATGATCAAAAAACATAAAACAAATTTAAACATTCACTTATTTGAGTGTATTATTACTTATTCACTTATTTATACAGTCAAAAAGTTGAAACTTTACTTAGTTTACTGCAATGTTTGCTTTTTGCAGCTCACTCAACCAATTACATTTTCAACTTTATCAGGCGCGGATCCAGGATTTCGGGTTAGGGGGGTCGTAACTATTTTGCAATACTTGACTATATTATCGAATGCGCTAAGCTCGTTCGATAATATAGTCAAGTATTGCAAAATAGTCAACCGAGCAGAGCTCATGATAGCGCTAGGGGAGTCCGGAAATTTTTTGAAATCTACATCGCATTTCCTGCGTTCTGGCGCATTTTGGAGCTAAAATATTGACACTGTCACAGTATGTTTAGACATGATTTTTGATTGAAAACGTTTAAATTTTGAAACAATAAGACAACGACCGAAAAATGCATGGCACTTGGCATGAAACGTGCCTTGTAACTTGTAAAAAATCTTTACTCGGCGAATTTTAGGGGGGGGCGCGCGCCGGGTCTGCCCCCCCCCCCTAAATCCACCCATGTTTATTACAGTATTTCCACTACTCAATTTGAAAATCAACGTGGGTCAAGGTCAAGGCCCCAGGGTCAAGGTCAAGGCGGAACAAGGCGAGGCATTTGATTCAACAGAATTCTTGTTAAATTATTTATTCAAATTGTCAATGTGTCACCTGAAAAAATAGTTTTATCGCCAGATTAATAGTAATTTTCGTTAACATTTTAAGAAAACACAGTTATCGCCCCTTATATCAGTGTGGAAATTCACGTTTGATATAAAAAGTATAATAATACCAATTAATACGTCGGGTAATGATGAATGAATGTTTATTTTACCCGAACAATGTCATATCTCAAGAATGGACGAAAAAATATGCCTCGCTATATTATAACCTGGCATGTGGGACTCATAGCTTTAAAAAAATATGCCCTCCCGCGTCACATTCCGCTAACCTCGTGTCTGAGAACCAAAGTACATTTTTTTGGCCTAACTAGAAAATGATTTTACCAACGATTGTTTGTGGCATGCGGGTAATGTGGAATTATCCAGAACAGGTAAACCCACTATTTACATATTTTCTTAAAAAATTTATATATATATTGGTTGTGATTGACAGTGTTACTAATTGTGTGTACATGATTAAATTGTATTAACCCTTTCAACTCCACAGGCCTGTGTAGTCGTATTGGCAAACAGTGTAGATCCAGATGAGCCGGCTCATCAGGATCTGCACTTTTTGCAAGTAATTTTCATATTTGTGAGAACAAAAACACCCCCTTTTCATACATGGACTAGTCTGAAAATCATTTTGTGACCGTTGGATTGGTTGCAAAATTAACATATCACAGTCCATTCCAGTTACGTAGGGGTGAAAGGGTTAAATTGTATTAAATGTGCATCTTTATATAGTACCTGAAATGTGAAGAAAAAACATTAATTATATTATAAATATGATGAATACATATCAAGGTTTACAGTGTTTTGGTTATACATAGATCTCTAAGCTAGTAGAGCCAGGAATCATGTTTTTCAGTTGTGAAAAGAAAATTTGCTCTACATTTTTACTGCTGGCATATAGTAATGCCATTTGTGAGGCTCAACTCACCTAATATTTCATTCAGGTAATATCGCTGTCGTTGTCTCTGTTGAACATATGTGGCTGTCACTGGAGAAATGGGGCTTATGGGATTTGTGACAAGTGTAGCTCCTGGTCAAATATCTCACTCCTGTAGCCTATATTGTTTGTTAGAAGCATTACGTGTGTTTCCTTCATGGAATGGTCAAACAGTGCAGATCCTGATCAGACTGCAGATGCATAGGCTGATCTGGATCCACACTGGTCGCAAAACCCATAAGTTCCATTTATCTAGTCACAGTCACATATATGTTTGGAGAGCATGATTCGGGTTAAAATTCCCCAAACAACGTCTGCGATGACCTGATGTATGTACATGTATTCAGCTACTCTATCACGTTCCATGAATGCATATTGTGCTTGCTCATTTCATGATATTTACATGTATATGTGGCTGTGACTGGCGAAATGGGGCTTATGAATGTTGCGACCAGTGTAGATGCAGATCAGCCTGTGCATCTGCAATGTTCCAAAATGAAACATCTGTCATGTTTCTAACAAGCAATACAGATCGTTGTCAGGTTAATTTAGTGTGCTATTTGATAAGGAGCTACACTGGTCATACATCCCATAAGCTCCATTTCTCCAATCACAGCCATATATGAGAACATCGTTGCCAACAAATCATGCGAGCTAAGTATGATCACCTATGTGATGAATTACTCGGCAAACCTCGCAAGACATGCTATTTTGTATAGACTCTATTTCCCAGATACATGAACATTCCAGATATTCATGCCACAAGTGTTAAGTTGACCAGTTGCAATTAGATTTGTGATTTTATTTACTGCATTTGTATTACCATAATGACGCTAAATATTTGGGCACAATTTGTTTTGGGAAACCCCTATTAAATAGGGGTTTCCCAAAACAAATTGTATCCAAGTACATTGTTATCGTGATTAAACCAGTACTGCCATACTAACCCTAGATATTGGCACACTCACTGTTGTAGGGAAACTATATATTGTTATGTGTTTCCCCCAATTAATGGTGTCCAAATATTTAGGGTTATTACGGTACTCAAATATGATGTTTTCCCTGTATTTCCTACTGTTCCGCAAAATTATATATTATGACCGTTATTTGAACGAGATGGTTTAAATTGTCGTCATATACATATACAGGTAATTCTCGTTATCTCGAAGTTGACCGGACTGAGCAAAATATATCTACATATCCGAACTTCGAGATAAAAATTCGCCAAATTTAGCGACCATTCTCGAAAACAGAATCGCGTAAAAAATACCGACTTCACGAAACGCACATGCGTTGTTACTAAATATATCGCATATACAAATTTCAATTGACTTGATTGCCACGCCATTTATTTCATCTTCATGTGTTAAAGTGATTCGATGTCACATTGATTAATTGGTTATTATTGGTTTAAGTGAATTCCTTTATCATGTTTGTGCAACATTTAATACATTTTAGTGGCGGCTTTTTTTTATTTATATAGACGTGTGAAAACTTACCAGAGATAATCTCTCTGAATCAGACTTGGTGGTACCAGGCACTTATTTTTCACATCGAGTTATCAGAATACAAATATGAAGGAAACATACTATCGGGACTCGATTTCCACTTCGACATATATACCGAAATATCGACATTTCCTATATCGATTTATCAGGAGTAAAATACATGATCTATATAGTGAGTTCGGTCGGGACCTCGGACGTATATCGAGATAAGCAGGTATATCGAGGTAAGTGATATCGAGATAAAGAGAATCAGCTGTATATTTTTTAATTGAAAGAATATTCATATTTTTCTATAAGCAGAATAAAATATCCTTGGACTGGGTTTGGTCAACATTCAGGGTGCAACTATGTGCTCAAATTTTACGGCTATTTAAACAATGCTAAAATAATCCTTATATCCTTGGTTTGGCCCTCGGGTATGTTTTTGACTTTCTTTTACGTTTTAGTTGAATCCGGTTACACCCATTATAAAAAAGTATTTGGATTCAAGTGACTCTGGTGTGGTTAGGACCTGACACCAGATCAGGTTATTCTAATTTCAAGGCTGAATAGAAATTTTTATGTAATTATTCAGTTCTGATTTTGGGATTTTCCCCAATTTGTACAGATGAGATATGTGATTTGACCCTGTTAACCCGGCCTAAAATGACTTTTGCTGTTGACAGTCTATTAAACACCATTAAATAAATAAATATATATATGGGCCGCGTCATGCGAAAACCGGGCTTAATGACAAAACATTCATTTTTCACTTTTTTGCATATTCTGAATACCGCATCTTTTAAAAGTCATATACCACAACAAATATCAATGTATCTCAATTATTTTTCATGTTACATGTATTTTTGTAACACGTGGTAGAATCGCAAACGACGTTTTAGCTGAATGACGTCGCAATTACGACGTTAACATTAACGGGCGACTTCAACGTCAATAATAACGTTTAAGCGTAATGGAGTAGTAAACGAATAGGCCTACCATGTAGGTTGATTTTAAGTAGTGTATGTATAATTGTATACTATTAGTGAATAATTGACAAACGACACGTAACCTTGGCAAAGTCAACATTATCTTGTGTGTACTTTTTGCACAACTACGAACGCCAAAAATATATGAGCCGCGCCATGCGAAACCCGGGCTTAATAACAACATTTTCAGTTTTAGCAGACGCGACGAAAATCTACAATACTCGAATAGTTGGATGACATTTTTTCGTGGCCTAGGTGTCAGGAAATCGCATCTGAGGCGATCTAGCATCTAAAAATTGCATGGGGGAGGACCCCCAGACCCCCCTACTTTACGATTTCGCGCTCACGGAGGTCGGCTATGCCGACTTGTAATTACAGACCCCCACCCCTACAATTATTTCTGTATCCGCGCCTGTTCAGGCCAAGACAAAGTATGAAAATAATGTTTATGGCTCGTGTTGCAGTTGCTAATGTAACGTTATGTTTTGGATTGCGGCCCAAGTAACGTAATTTCGTATGAATAATTTTCAAATAAGGCAGAGTGAGGCGTTTCCCTCTTGTTTGCTGCTGTCTGAAATATTTTGGGGAATAATAGCGACATCATTTAACATTTCGTATGCGACGACATATTTTAAAGTAGACAGTAGGCCGCTTATAACATTAACTTTGTGACAAAACACGATACCAGGCAGATTTGGTAGCGTGATACATTATAATTGTCGCCATGTGTCTTTCTTGAGGATCGCATTACCATCTCCTGGTCTACATTATTATGCAGTCAAGTGATAAACTGATGATTTGATACTACACAAGCACTTTCGACTACAAAAGCAAGTTTATGACCATCACATTTCCAATTAATATGTTGATGCATTTATTTTAAATTCAATACAAACCCCGGAGCTGCGTGTCTACCTCCATTTATGATAAAATGAGTGGCATTAAAGGGCATATCATTCGCTAAGTACTGGATATAATTGTTCAAAAGTCTCAATTTACCAAGATAATATATGGTAATATCATTGGCATACACTAGGTTGTTCATATTTAAGATTATTTAGGAATCAAAGTGCAGTGTAAGCGAAGACTTCGCTGATATGTAGCCAGTTAGTTACATTATGAGTTCACCATTTTGAATTCATAAGGACAACCGACGAAAAAGAGTAAAAATGTCAAAGAACGACAGTTAGGCGACAATGTACAGCGCCTGAAGCATTTCTACGTCATTGATGCTGCGAGGAACTCGTGCAAGTATCCTTGCTATAATATTTTGTCACGACACCATGGCCATAACGTCAAACATGTATTCACGTTCAATGACGTCACAAGTACGTGACATCAAGTCATGACGTCATAATATGTGTACCGAGGTACACGGTATCGCGTCTCATATTAGTGAAAGTTTCAGTAAGTTATCATTTTCCGTTTTCTGTTCACACTTAATGTTAACTGACACCAGTAAACGTAAATGGGAGGGCAAACTGTGAACTTTTACGGCGACGCTAGACAATTTGAAATGTCGTTTTTCCGACGTCGTTTACCGCTTTTCATGACGTTGTCATTAAGCCCGGTTTTCGTATGGCGCGGCCCATATAAAAACTATGTATGACCATTGAGTACCATACATTATTTTATACTTTCTTGGTTTCAAACTGTACACAAAATTCCAAATTGGTTAATTATTTTTGATAAGAGTTGAAAGCACTAGAATTTTCATTGTCAGATATGGTATTACTAATGTTGGGAATGGAACTATGTTAAGTTTGTTTCTTTTTTTGTTTATTGGTGCTTAACGGCCTATCAACAGCTACGGTCATGTAAGGCCGGGCAAACGGGTTTGATCCCGTTTTAAACTATGTTAACCCTTTCCCTGTTTTGCGATATTTCGACTCTTCCAAATCGAAAACATCTGAATAAAAGAATCAAATGCTGGGTCAAATGATGGTTAAATTATCTGATGGAGTAGAAAACATTGTGGGAAAAGGAGAAATTGCTTGTTACAAGCAATTTCTCCTTTTCCCACAATGTTTTCAAAAGACATCTTCTGCAGAGGCGTGAAAAGTCGTCTCTATCAGGGAAAGGGTTAAGCCTTGGCATGAATATCAACACTTCTGCTTGCCATAACGAAGATCAGTATTTACCGCCTGACAATATCAAAATATTTCCCTGCTGACAAACATTTTATTTATCCTGTAAGAGCTCTGATGGGAGAATATTGGTTATCATGGATACATTAATTTGGCCCCTGGCCGAGGAAAGGGACCTTAACATGTGCAACCAACATAGTCCCTGATCAGACTGCGCATCTGCAGGGCCTACGTTGTTCGCCATTCAGTCACTACACTGTCGTCTGCAAAACAATAAGATCCTGAACTGACCGTGTGGCTACACGATGATCAGGATCTACGATTGTTGCAAACACAGATTTTTTCTTGATACCTTGTAGACCACCAACTGGCAACTAGACATTATTTTCTCCATCAGGGCTTGTATACATTGTATGTGTGTATAGTTTCTTATTGATGAAGTGTGGCTGTGACTGGAGAAATATGGCGTATGAAATTTGTGGCCAGTCTAGATCCTGAACTGCTAGTACACTCCTGAAACCTGATAATGAGTTATAGTGTATATTAGAATAATGACAGTTGTTTTACTGTGTGAATCGCGAACAGTGCAGACCCTGATCAGACTGCGCCTCGGCGCAGTCTGATCTGGGTCTTCACTGGTCGCAAATGCCATAGTCCCCATTACTCCAGTCACAGCCGCAAATATAGTTAGCTTGTCGCCAATGCCAATTGTGTTCCACCGTGACTGAACTTGCTAGGCAATATATATATATTAAAACAATAGCTTTGTACATGATGATCTAGGCAATTTATATGCCAATTTCTGCTTTTTCACATTTGGGCCGCTGGCTGACAAAGGGGCCCTGAGATGTTTGCGATCAGCGTAGTCCCAGATCACCCTGTACATCAGCATATTTTGATTAAGATATACCCTATATATATCGCTAATCAGCTATTGCGAATTCATGGCTGCTGTTTGCAAACCAATTTATTGTTACTGGGGCTATATATATTCTGGAAAATTTATAAAGCTTGTTTTCTCCTTCCATTATCACCTTTATGTATATATTCCATGCTTATCACATTAATTGTGGGGATGGGTCGGGACCGTAACCAGAGGTAAAAACCAGATGAGGCGAACCAAGTCCCGATATTGGGGTCAGGGAGAATTATCCCCACCAACACCCTGGGGATTAGTTTAATTCTTAGATTATTCATAATCCTATTTTAGGGAAAGGGGCCGAGTGACTTTGGTGTGGTATGGACCTGGCACCAGGTCAGGTTATTCTAATTTCAGGTCTGAATATATATTTCCTCGATGTAAATATTCCGTTCTGATTTTTTATTTCTGATCCTGATTACGGTACTTAGGGTGGGGTGGGTATGTTATCTGGTGTAGTAATGGTATCTGGTACTAGGTCAGGACACTGTCAGTGCTGAAAGTACTTATTGTAATTTCAGTGCTGAATATACAGTACTCCCCCAGTACAGGTGGATTTGTGTATGTTAACATTAACATTAACCCCAATATGTAAAGTACCATATTAATTCAATAAAATGTCTCTATTAATACTTTTATGATGATTATTAACATTTTTTATTGAACGGCATCTACACTGGGTTAAAATCGTGTTTGTCAGTCAGTGGCCATTTTTAGCGCGCCTTCCAAAGGAAGCTGTGTTATGGCATATCCTCGGCGTCGTAGGCATCCGTCTGTCTGTCCGTCCGTCTTCAAAAATTATAATGGCCTATATTTTCTGTTTCCTTGCTTGGATTTGCTTCATATTTCACACACTCATTGCTCCAAGGGTCCTCTACTGCGCTGTGGCAAATCCACGTCCGTGCCGCCCCTTCTAAGCCCAGGGTCAAGGTCACATACTTTGTGTATCTCGAAACCTTAACGCTCAGTCGCTCGGGTAAATAATGGCCTATATTTTCTGTTTCCTTGCTTGGATTTGCTTCATATTTCACACACGCATTTCTCCAAGGGTCCTCGACTGCGCTGTGGCAAATCCACGTTCAACTGTGCCCTCGGTTCCTTTGCTGCCACCGGGCGCGCTTCGTTGTCCTCTGACAACTCTTGTTGTTGAATATGGTCAGTGTGTATGTTAAATCGGGCTGTCCTAACTCATTGCATGCTGGGAAACTTGTGGGCTATAAATAGTTAAAAAATAGCACCTGACAATTAATTGTATTTTCTTTTATTTCTCCTTGTATGTTCGTGAATAAGTCTTGGAATTTCATTAGAATTGAGTCCAGAGGAGGACACAATACATGTAGTAGTGAAATTCCAGGAGATATTTACAGAGAAATATTAGAAATACAGTCACAGTCATGTCTGGCATTGAAGCTTTGCACACCTGTTGTATGTTTATATTGACATTTATTGAACATTTGCCGCTCCAGGGGGGCGTTTCACTAAACTTTGTATGACTAAAATGTTTGTAACTGCAAAATTATGTAATTATGTAAGTCTGTAAATTTCACATTAACAATGTTTTCTTGTAAACAATCAGTGGATTGACATTTATTGAGCATAGGCTGCCCCCAGTTTACCCGATTAACAAATTCCATGCTATTGACACAGAAATGGTAGCACCTAATACAGTCATTTACTATATTAGGTGGTAACATTTGTGTTGATATCAATCAAGCTTTTAGAAAGATTGCGTATGCTGGAAACAATATTTGCTGATGCTTAATATTTTGCCTTTTTTCTCAATAAAAACATGGTTTGACAGCACTTTATAATCATTTCCATTGGAAGAATCATTTCCATTGGAAATGATTCTAAAGTGCTGTCAAAACATGTTTTTTATGAGGAAAATGGAAAATATAAAATAAACAGCAAATGACACAATTCAGGCCCGTAGCCAGACCTGTTTGAAGGGGGGGTCGTTTCGAAGGCCCAAGGAGCCTGAGGTATCTAGGGGGGTCTAAAAAAGTGGACCTCGATGCTAAAAAAGTGGACCTCGAGGCTGGGCGGGGGGTTGGGGGGGGGGGGTCGTCCGACCGCTCCGATCCCCCCTGGCTACGGGCCTGTAATTTAATTCTGCAGTGTACGGGTTAAATAAACCTTTAAAACTGTCACCAGGTGACCAAAAGGTACAATATGGTTCATAAATACGATAAAAAATGTCTGCTGAATTTTTTTTTCTCCATTTTTCTCATCAAAAACTTGGTTTGGCAGCACTTTAGAATCATTTCCAATGGAAAAAATTGTCTGCTGAATTTTATTTTTTTTCCAGTTTTCTCGTCAAAAACTTCCAATGGAAATGATTCTAAAATGCTGCCAAACCATGTTTTTACTGAGAGAAAAGACAAAATATGAATTAACAGCAGCCGACTATTTTCGGTTCCCGCATTCTAAGGGTTCCACCATCTGGATCGCATGCAGTGCAGACCCCCGAGACTGCATGGACAGTCCAGCCTGGGTATACCCTGGTAGTATAAGCCATACGCTGAGCGTATGGCTTATACTACCAGTGTATATATACCCAGGCTGGACTGTTATTACGTTTCAGTGTCCCAGCTAAATGTGATGTTATTGTGATTGTTCTACAAAATGTATGTATACTACAATATGTGTATCAGTATGGTTGTGAAAGGTGACAATCTACAATTTACTGCTCATGTGAGACTAATGTCTGTTTTGTGTTAAATCTGTTGATGGGTTTTCGCCTATCTTTTTCATACTAAAATTGACTCTGGTGTGTGTGGTGAGGACATGACACAGGTAAGTAAGGTATTCTAATTTCAGGGCTGAATATACTTTTTTTAGCTCACCTGAGCAAAGCTCATGTGAGCTATTGTTACCGCAATTTGTCCGTCGTCGTCCGTGAACATTTTCAAACGTCTTCTCCTCGGTAACCATTGGGCCTATAGTCACCAAACTTCATGGTCATGGTCCATAGGTAGGGGAATTACAAAATTGTTAAAATGACGTCATTACGTAATCCAAGATGGCCGTTGTCTAAAAATAGCACAAATTCTTCAAAAATGTTCTCAAGAACCGCCAACCGGATTTTGAAAAAACTTGGTAGGAATGATTGATGTATAATGCTCTTTCAAAGTTGTTAAAATGGTGACCCCGGGGTCAGAAATGTGCGTGGCCCGTGTGGTCAAATTGGTTTTGACCGAATATGGTCATATCATATATCAATTCGAAGGTATCAACGAGGCGATCACTCTGGTGCATTTTTTGTCGAAATCGGATGGTTATGTCATCCAAGATGGCCGCTGAAAGGTCAAAAGGTCGTTCTTTTATTAGAGATTTCAAAATTCTTCTTCACATGAACCGCTTGACCCATGGTAGCCAAACTTAAAAGTTTTGGTCCATGGGTGAAGCCTTTTCAGATTTGTTAAAACGGAAGTCATCGCTAATCCAAGATGGCCGCCGTCTAAAAATAGCATAAATTCTTAAAAAATCTTCTTCTCATGAACCGCTAGCCAGATTTCCACGAAACTTGGTAGGAATGATCGATGTACAATGCTCTTTCAAAGTTGTTAAAATGGTGACCCCGGGGTCAAAAATGGGCATGGCCCATGGGATCAAATTGGGGTCAAATTTTATTTTTTACCAAATATGGTCATGTCTATATCAAATCGAAGGTATCAAAGAGGCGATCGCTCTGGTACATTTTTTATCGAAATTGGATGGTCATGTCATCCAAGATGGCCGCCGAAATGTCGAAAGGTCGTTCCTTTATTAGAGATTTCAAAATTCTTCTTCACACGAACTGCTTGGCCCATGGTGGCCAAACTTAACAGTTATGGTCCATGGGTGAAGCCTTTTCAGATTTGTTAAAACGGAGGTCGTCGTTAATCCAAGATGGCCACCATCTAAAAATAGCACAAATTCTTAAAAAATCTTCTTCTCATGAACCACCAGCTGGATTTCGACGAAACTTGGTACGAATGATCGATGTACAATGCTCTTTCAAAGTTGTTAAAATGGTGACCCCGGGGTCAAAAATGGGCATGGCCTGTGGGGTCAAATTGGGGTCAAATTTTATTTTTGACCAAATCTGGTAATGTCTATAGCAAATCGAAGGTATCAAAGAGGCGATCGCTCTGGTACATTTTTTGTCGAAATTGGATGGTCATGTCATCCAAGATGGCCGCCGAAATGTCGAAAGGTCGTTCCTTTATTAGAGATTTCAAAATTATTCTTCACACGAATCGCTTGGCCCATGGTGGCCAAACTTCACAGTTATGGTCCATTGGTGAAGCTTTTCAGATTTGTTAAAACGGAGGTCTTCGCTAATCCAAGATGGCCGCCATCTAAAAATAGCACAAATTCTTAAAAAATCTTCTTCTCATGGACCACCAGCTGGATTTCGACGAAACTTGGTAGGAATGATCGATGCAGAATGCTCTTTCAAAGGTGTTAAAATGGTGACCCCTGGTCAAAAATGGGTGTGGCCCGTGGGGTCAAATTTGGGTCAAATTTTATTTTTGACCGAATATGGTTATGTCTATATCAAATCGAAGGTATCAAAGAGGCGATCGCTCTGGTACATTTTTTGTCGTAATTGGATGGTCATGTCATCCAAGATCGCCGCTGAAAGGTCAAAATGTTGTTTGGGGTCAAATTTTATTTTTGACTGAATATGCTCATATCATATATCAAATTGAAGGTATCGATGAGGCGATTTTTCTGGTGCAATATTTGTAGGAATCGGCTGATTATGTCATCCATGATGGCCACCAAAATGTCCATTTATTCGAGATTTTTAACTCTTTTTTTTTCTCAGGAACCACATGGCCGATGCTGGCCAAACTTCATAGTAAGTTAAGATCCTTGGGTGAAGCATTTTCAGATTTGGTAAAATGAGAGTCATCGCTTAATCCAAGATGACCGCCATCTAAAAATAGCACAATTTAAAAAAAAAAAAACACTTATTAACTCAATGTCACATCCTCCTCTAGTGTTCATGGAGTCAGGTGAGCGAATTAGGGCCATCATGGCCCTCTTGTTTCTGTAACTATTCAGTTATGATTTTGGGACCCCCCCCCCCCCATCACAATCGATGAAATAATTGGATTCAACCCTGTTAATCTGGCCTAAAATGACCTTAGCTGTTGATAGGCCGTTAAACACCATTAAATAAAATGAAGACCGAGATAATATATGTGATCTCATTTTGAGAGGTTTCTTGGTAACACATCTAATATAATACTGCATGTTCCTGATTGCAAAATATATAAGTATTCCCAGAATGATTATATGCCTGCTTTACAGTGGACCATCTCTAAACCGGACACCCTGGGGACCTCCCAGGATGTCAGGTTTAGAGAGGTTTCACTGTAATATATTGAATTCGTCAAACCCCATCAGGACTGTAGTGTAGGCAAGGCCTACTGACAGAGAGCTAGCTCTATGCAATTATCGCAAAGACCCCCCTGTAAGGAAAGGTTGTGAATTGGTTTTGTTACTTTTATATGTTCATTTCGTAATCACGTTGTATGCTGAAAACTACGCACATTGATTCAGTATGATCAGGGTCTATTGTTCGTTGTTCATTCTAATGCACTCTATAAATGGTCATACATATGGTCATACATTACAGGTATATCAGTGTTGATGAACGGTCGCAAATTATTTCAATATGTATTCCTACGCCAGTAGTAAAGGAGTGCATTAGAAATAGGTTAACCGCATTGTAATTTTGAAATTTGTGGCGTATATCAGAAAATGATAGGTCGCCATTAAACAGATTTTCCGACCTATCATTTTCTGATATAAATGTAGGCCGCAAATTTCAAAATTACAATACAGTTATCCCTATAGTCACCAATACATCGAGCCATGTGGATCCTTGTCGGGCTTTGCAAGTGCATAATGGTCAATAGTCACAACTGAATATGTAGCTGTGACTGGAGAAATGTGTATTATGGTATTTGCGAGCAGTGTAGGCCCAGAACAGCCTGTGCAAACACAGGGTATTTACTATTCGCAATTCTGTCTGTAAACTCCAGTCATTCTTCGAACCGTGCAAATTCTTATCAACCTACACGAGTATGCGAGCAGACGTGGACTGGTTACAATTGCCATAAGCGAAATGAGACCCGCCATGTGATTTTGTACCTTCGGACATCTGCGTAATTTCATGAAATACGTTTAGAAAATTTACAATATTTTCCGTAAATGTCGTCGAAAGTTGGCAAAATTGCATGTACAAAAAATATTGTAAATTTTGTAAACATATTTAATGCAATTATGCAGATGTCTGAAGGTACAAAATCACATTAAATTTCTTATCACAGCCACAACTGTGACCTTTGATGTCCTAAGTGGAGTACAGTCAAACCTCTCTAAACCGGACAAAGAGAAATGTTAGTTCTACTTAATTTTGATAGAGTTCATTGCCATTTATAGCCTATGATAATGTATGTTTATGATGACAAAACACTATTGCGTGTCTTGAAGTATTCATCTGCCTGTTTTACTGTGGAGCCTCTCTTAACCGGACACCCTGGGGACCTTCCAGGGTGTCGTGTTTAAGAGAGGTTCCACTGTGTGCTCCCAGTGGTCCGGTTTAGAGAGGTTCCACTGTACAGTGAAACCTCCCTAAACCGGACACCCTGGGAGGACACCAGCGCATCAGGTTTAGAGATATTCCACTGTGAAACAGGCATATGACTACATCAAGACACGCGTTTTAGCTTTGTGATCATGATCAGGCATTATTAGCGGAGAAATTAAGCACCACTCACATTTCTCCGTTTTAGCGGATTCCACTGTATATTTATATGGAGGTGGATGATGTCCTGTGTCTACTGCTCACAAACATTCTAGTGGCAATTACCAAAGCCGCTGGCTCACTATATATACATTTTACAGCTCTATACATATATTACGTGAAGCACAAACTATTTTATTTACATGACCGCACATATTTACATGTACAAATGGTAGCGTGTTTATTTATTGTTGATTCTTTATGTGACCGGAAACTTACCGGGACTACTTGTCATGCTGGAGCTGATGCTTTATGTATTGCACTCATATTTTGTTGCATTCAACTGTGTTTAATCATTTTGTTTTCACTATTAGGCCATAAAAATAAGTACTTTGGTTCTCAGAGACCTGGAGCCGATTTCATCAAAATTGCAAAGTATACTTTACTAGCAAAGTCTACTTTGAGGGAGAAATCATTTATTTTTCCTGAAATGCATTATTTCATATAGAACTAACAAATGCATATATTTCATGATTAAAAATATGCAGAATTATTATACTGAATTTATTACATTATCACAGCCAAATTGGCTGTGATAATGTAATAAATTCAGTATAATAAAAATTAATAAATTTATCATAAAACTGAAAATTTCTCCCTCAAAGTATACTTTGCTACTAAAGTATACTTTGCAATATTGATGAAATAGGCTACTGGGGGCCGTTTCACTAAACTTCCTACGATTAAAATGTTTGTAAGTGCAAATTTAGGATGTCTGTAAAGTTTAATTACTGTTACCTGTCTAGACGTGAAAAATCACCAGATTTGCGGCAGACATTAAAGGTACATGCCCGCTCAGTAGTCAGAAAATGTTCTTATGAAATAAAATAAGTGTATACCGTAAAGATTCTAATAGACGCCCGGGCGTCTATTAGAATCACCACTGGCTCCGAAGTCCAGGGTGGGCGTTTAATAGAGGCAAGTGTTATTCAGCAAAGGGAAAATGATAAAAAAAATATACGATGTTCTGCTATCTGAACAAAAACATAACTAAGGGACGTTACTCTCAAACGCCAGACTTGATTGTACTGTCTGTCAGTTTATAAACATTTGGGCCAAGACGTTTCGGCCCACTCTGGTCATTATGGTACAGTCGGTAGAAATGTTAAATTTAATGGTAATGTATATCAAGACAGCGTCGATCATTAATGCTGATCAGATTTACGCCTACGGACGTTTCGTCAGCGTCAGCGTTTCGAATCTGTCGGGTTTGAGATGCTTTGAAAATGGCGTCTCCATAACCGTGTAAATTCTGATCACCCTGTGTCCGTGCAAATAGCTACTGCTGATGAGGACTTTACTGTGACACCGGAAACAGTCGAATTTCGCTTCCGCTTTTGAAAGTGAAAGTAGCAATTATGTTTTTTCCCCGATTTTAAAGGAAGTTGCTTTCGAAATAATGGAAAGAAAAAAAATCTAATTGGACAATTAGCTCCGATTTTGTTTCAAGTCGGTACTGGGCGTTTATTAGAGCATGGGCGTCTATTAGAATCTTTACGGTAATTGTGTCACTATTCTACCAGCTCTAAAAATTACGAATGCCTGATATACATATATTATCATTCAGTAATATTTATTTTACTGATAGTGACTCACGGTGGTATCCGGCTATTTTCATATGCAAATGAGGCATGATATTTTTTAATTATTTATACCAAGTAAATGCTCACCTGAAAAAATAATATTATAAAGTATGACTATTGCACATCAAAAAATAGATACAGACAATAAATAGTAATGTCTGTTAACATTTTAAGGAAACACGGTTATCTCCCCTGATATCAGTGTGGATATTTATGTCTGATATAAAATGTATAATAATGCCAATCAATACATGGGGTAATGGTGAATGAATGTTTATTTTGCCAGAAAATGTCTCGGATGATGTCTCTGATATAAAGAACAGTTTGTGCCTACCGAGTGGGCATGTACCTTTAATTTACAATATGTTTTTATTTGTCCACGACCATAAAAAGCTCTGGCACGCATTTTTCTGATGCGACGGTACCTGAGAACCAAAGTACTTTTTGTATGACCTTAAATTAAACTACAGCATATTAGATAGTCATTGTTTATTATACTTTCAAACGAGTGTTCAAATGTTACCGGTTATCTGTAGTTGTTGATATGTTCAAGTTCAAAGAACTTTTTGTATTAGTAAAGTCATTATCAGGCTTTAATTGACTCTAATTAGTGTAAGTATTCACCATGAATGGTCGTTGTCTAGACACCTTTGTTTCAGGTCCATGTCGAGTATTTGGGCAACAGCAGACAACAGTACCTTAACGCTTACACCACTATCTTAATTTGTTGTCGTCTGCTGTTTATTTTCTATTTTCCATTTTTATCATCAAAAACATGCTTTGACAGCACTTTAGAACAATTAACAACATGCTTTGACAGCACTTCAGAATCATTTCCATTGGAAATGATTCTGAAGTGCTGTCAAACCATGTTTTTATTGAGAAATAAGGCAAGATAAAAAAAAAACAACAGCAGACGACAACTGTTGTGTGTAGCGGTCTAAGGGTTAACTTACAACACTGAATTGTTTGTAGTCTGCTATTGTTATCCCCTCGCCGATACGCAACAGGGGATATAGCGTTAGTCGTACATACATACGTACGTGTGTAATACCATTCATTTTTCAATAACTTATGAACCGCTTCACCAATTTTGATAATATTTGGCCACAATGGGTGTCTGGGGATGGTGCTTTGTTTTGCATATGACCCACGTCCGACCGCCCAAGGTCACTTGTGATCATCTTGTTTGTAAGGCAAATGCGTTAACAAAATTATTGTTATTATTATTAAAGCTGCTAGCGAGGGGATTAGCTTCGTAATAACGGTGCCCTTGTTGTTTTTTCTGTTTTTCTCGTCCGCTGCCAAAATATGTTTTTGCTAAAGAATATAAAAAAAACAGCAAACGTCCGTTTTCTGTTCCTGCCTTTTACATGTTAAATAATGATCAGTTTACCCATTCAATCAACAGCACAAGATGTGGGATCATATGGTTTCAGGAAAGTGTGATGTATTTTTGACGCCATTTATTTAGTAGAAACTTTCTTCAATAACTTACAACAGCAGAACTGGTTTTCCTGAAATGAGATTTTGTACCTAATACCATGTGCAATATCTCGTGATTATTTACAACATTTACGGTGGGTGGCAGGTGGGAGAATGTGACAAGTAATTTAACGATTGGGGTTCATCAAACATTTACAATATTTTCCGTAAATGATGTTGAAGTGGGTGGCAGGTGGGAGCATGTGATGGGTAATTTAACGATCGGGGTTCATTCTTACCGGAATCCCGACTGGAAACCTGGTTTGGCCCTCACATACGTCTTTGGCATTTTGTATGCGACAGTTGAATCTGGTTATACCCCTTATGTGAGTATTACGATTATTCGTAATCCTATTTAGGGGAAGGGGCCAAGTGACTTGGTGTGGTATAGACCTGGCACCAGGTCAGGTTATTCTAATTTCAGGGCTGAATATATTTGTTCTCGATGTAAATATTCCGTCCTGATTTTGGGATTTTCCCCCCAATTCAGCAGGTTAAAATGGGATCGAACCCGATAAACAAACAAACAAATGATGTTGAAAGTTAACAAAATTTCCATAGCAAATGTGGAATTTGATTATTTGCTACGAAAAAATTGTCATCTTTCTACATCATTTACAGACAATATCACAGTTTCTGTAAACAAATTCCATGAAAAATCACATGTTCTTAGGTACAAAATTACAGGGCGTGTCTCGAATATGGCAGTAAGCAATCTTTTGTCGGCCAACCCAATTCAACTCCCAGGTAACAAAAGAGCGAAAGATAGGCCGTTAACCCTTACTATGCTGAATTAAATTCTGTCGTCTGCTGGAAATGTTTTATTTTCAATATTTCTCGACAAAAACCTGGTTCTCATGTGCTGTCAAAACCAGTTTTTTTGTTAAGAATTAAAGCAAAATTGAAAAACAGCAGACGGCAATTTCCGTCAACCGCGTAGGAAGGGTTAAACACCAACAAAGAAACAAACACCCGCTGTGCGTATTATCAACGCTTCCCATGGAAACTCGTTTGTGATCCTATATTTCTGTCATAATGTTTGTTTTTGTCACGCCCGTTTGTGGACAGCGCGATATAGTCGGCACAATTTGGCCTCCGTCCATACATACGTTTGTACATACGTCTGTACGTGCGTCCGTGTTAAAGTTTTTGGTTAAAGTATCAAAGCCTCGGCGGGCGCGACATGCGGGCCGTGGTCATCTAGTTTGCTGTATTAGTCATACTGCTTTTGCAGTTTCATATATTTCTTACATGTGCTTAAACGTTCCAAGAAAGTATTTTCACTTTGTCGAGTTTTTTTCCGTGTTTATTGCTTTAATATATGAAGGTTTTTGTGCAACTTTCATACTCATTTATATTGATGCGTCATGTGTTTTATTTATTTCTTTATAGTGTAGTAATGAACAACATTTAGATGGCTATCTAAATAAAGAGCTTTGTAGCATAGGGACAATATTTGTAATTTGTTATCTGCATCCATATTGGTGTCCCCAATTTATTCCAAACTTGAGATTTAGACTCATAACATGCCCAGCCGTAGCAATCCCAATACCGTAAGTAAACCGCTGTCTTCAGATTAGGTCGGGTGTCACGGTTTGTCACTGGAATGGTAAACTGATTGCTTGCATATGTCCCTTCAACAACAGTGGGTGGTTGGTCGGGAGCACGCGACGGGCAATTCAACAATCGGCGTTCATCCTTACGAAGTCCGACCAGAAACCTGGATTGGCCCTCACATACGTCTTTGGCATTTTGTATGCGACAGTTGAATACCCCTTATGGGAGTATTACGATTATTCGTAATCCTATTTTAGAGGCTGAATATATTTTTTCTCGATGTAAATATTCCGTTACGAGTACGGGATATCTCCCCAATGCAGCAGGTTAAAATCGGATCAAACCCGTTTGCCCGGCCTTACACGACCTTAGCGGTTGATAGGCCGTTAAACACCAATACACAAACAAACCCTTCAACAAGTCACATCCCCGATTAATATGTACAGTAGAACCTCTCTAAACCAGTAGCCGATTTCACCAACATTGCAAAGTATACTTTTCTAGCAAAGTATACTTTGAGGGAGTAATCATTTATTTTTCCTGAAATGCATTATTTCATATAGAACTAACTACTGCATATATTTCATGATTAAAAGTATGCAGAATTATTATACTGAATATAATGTAATAAATTCAGTATAATAAAAAAAATAATAAATTTATCCTAAAATTTCTCCCTCAAAGTATACTTTGCTAGAAAAGTATACTTTACAATGTTGGTGAAATAGGCTACTGTAGGCAGTCTGTATCCTAAATTGTACGCGTTTCATTGGTGTATATTTATGATGCCTGTTCAAGTTCGCAAAGCACAGCCGCATCCCTTGGCATAGTTATGTCTGATTTACAGTGGACCATCTCTAAACCCGGGGTGTCCAGTTGAGAAAGGTTCCACTGTACGTGTATGGAATAACTATGTTCCGCGACCGAAATTTGTGTCGCCAGGGTGGCTAAGTGGTCGCAGTTTCATTTCAGAATCGGCGGAGTGACATGCAGGCTGGTCTGGGTCTACACTGGTCACCAAGACTTTAATCCCAATTTCTCCAGTCACGGCCACAGTTTCGGTGTTCTTTAGCTCACCTGAGCAAAGCTCATGTGAGCTATTGTTATGGCAAAGTGTCCGTCGTCCGGCGTCCGTCGTCCGTCCGTCCGTGAACATTTTCAATCATCTTCTTCTCCCGAACTGCTGAGCCGATATTGGTCAAACTTCACAGGGATGATATATGGGTGATGCCATTTCAGATTTGTTAAAATGGAGGTCATCGACAATCCAAGATGGCCGCCATGGAAAAGTAGGTCAAATTCTTAAAAAATCTTCTCACGAACCGCCAGGCCGATTTCGATGATACTTGGTATGAATGATCGATAGTTAGCGCTGTTTCAGATTTGTTCATATGGTGGCCCGTGGGTCAAAAATGGGCTTTGCCCGAGGGGTCAAATAGGGGTCAAATTTTATTTTTTACCGAATATAGTCATGTAATATATCAAATCGAAGGCATCGATGAGACAATCACTCTGGAACATTTTTTGTCTAAATCATATGATTACGTCATCCAAGATGGCCACCGATAGTTCAAATGGTCATTCTTTTACTAAAGATTTCAAACGTCTTCTTCTTGTAAACTGCTTGGCCGATATTGGCCAAACTTAACTGTAATGGTCTGTGGTTGAAGCCTGTTCATTTTTGTTAAAATGGAGGTCATCACCAAATCCAAGATGGCCGCCGTTGAGAAGTAGGTCAAATTCTTAAAAAATCTTCTTCTCACGAACCGCCAGGCCGATTTCGACGATACTGGGTATGAATGATCGATAGTTAGCGCTGTTTCAGATTTGTTCATATGGTGGCCCCTGGGTCAAAAATGGGTATGGCCCGAGGGGTCAACTAGGGGTCAAATTATAAATTTTTGCCCCGAATATGGTCATATATATCAAATCGAAGGTATCGACTAGTTGATCACTCTGGACCATTTTTTGTCTAAATCAGATGATTTTGTCATCCAAGATGGCCACCGAAAGGTAAACAAGTTGTTCTTTTACTAAAGATTTCAAACGTATTCTTCTTGTGAACTGCTTGGCCGATATTGGCCAAACTTAACTGTAATGGTCTGTGGGTGAAGCCTGTCCATTTTTGTTAAAATGGAGGTCATCACCAAATCCAAGATGTCTGCCGTTGAAAAGTAGGTCAAATTGTCAAAAAATCTTCTTCTCACAAACCTCCAGGCCGATTTCGATGAAACTTGGTGTGAATGATTGATAGTTAACGCTATTTCAGATTTGTTCATATGGTGGCCCCTGGGTCAAAAATGAGCGTGGCCCGAGGGGTCAAATTATATTTTTGCCCGAATATGGTTATATAATATATCAAATCGAAGGTATCGACTAGTCTATCACTCTGGAGCATTTTTTGTCTAAATCAGATGATTTTGTCATCCAAGATGGCCACCGAAAGGTAAAAAAAGTTGTTATTTTACTAAAGATTTCAAACGTATTCTTCTTGTGAACTGCTTGGCCGATATTGGCCAAACTTAACTGTAATGGTCTGTGGGTGAAGCCTGTCCATTTTTGTTAAAATGGAGGTCATCACCAAATCCAAGATGTCCGCCGTTGAAAAGTAGGTCAAATGTCAAAAAAATCTTCTAAAAAAATCTTCTCACAAACCGCCAGGCCGATTTCGACGAAACTTTGTATGAATGATGGATAGTTAACGCTGATTCAGATTTGTTCATATGGTGGCCTCTGGGTAAAAAATGGTCATGGCCCGAGGGGTCAAATAGGGGTCAAATTTTATTTTTGACCGAATATGGTCATTTTATATATCAAATCGAAGGTATAGCAGTAAATCACATGCACATTCGCAATATATGTTAGATCAGAAGGTACCAACAAATTCTGTGGAACATTTGAAGTTGTAAGTGAAGAGTCTTTGTGAAATCAAGATGACCACTATGGAGGCTTTTAGGTGAGCGATACAGGCCCATTTGGGCCTCTTGTTTTATTATTTCTGTATCAGGTGGTTTGGGTGCATTGTTACCAACAATTTACGTCACCTCCCGCAAGTACGATATTTTGTCGGTATAAAGGTGGCCCGAAAGTTTGGAACGGTGAATGTGTCGATTTCTGTCGTGTGTAATGTTTCAGCATTGGTAGTTGCACAAAATCCCTATACGACACCAAAATAATGAGCAACTGTTCACACACCTGTGGTCACAGTCACATACATGCATTATGATGGGCCGTAGTCCTGATGTTATGGAAAATTTTCCGTACCCGTCTCGGGACCGTGCCCAACCAAGTGGACTTTGTGTATTGGTGTTTAACAGCCTATCAATAGCTATTAAGGTCATGTACGGCAGGGTAAACAGGTTTGATCCCGTATTTAACCTAATGCATTGGGGGGGAGGGGGGAAATCCCAAAATCAAAACGGAATATTTACATCGAGAACAAATATATTCTGCCCTGAAATTTGAATAACCTGACCTGGTGCCAGGTACATACCACACCAGTCACTTGGCCCCTTCCCCTAAAATACTAAAATAGGATTACGAATAATCGTAGACCCGATTCGGGCACAAGAACGTGTTTTGGATGGTTTGATAACCTCGGGCCTGGGTCCTTATGTACATACAGTGGAACCTCTCTAAACCCACACAAGAAAACATCTGTGATCTAATTTTTTATGAGTTTCTTGGTCATTTATCTCAGGTGATAATGTCTGTTCCTGATCGCATAGCACACAACTATGGCTCCGAATGATCAAATACCTGATTTACAGTGAAACCTCTCTAAGCCGGACACCCTGGGGACCTCCCAGGGTGTCCGGTTTAGAGAGGTATCACTGTACATTACAGGTTAGTCCATGTTGGAACGTGGTTCTGGATCGAGTATGGAAAACCTTTATATACGTGTCGCTGTGACTGAAGGCATGCGGCTTGTGAGATTTGTGACAATTAGGATGATGATAGTGATCAAATATCACGCTTCTGTAGCCTGATAGCAATCTATATTGCTTGTTAGAAGTATTACGGGTGTTTCACTGATGGATCGGTGAACAGTGCAGATTCTTATTGGACTGCGGATGCAAAACCTATATACAGCCACATATCTGTAATAGTCGATGTAAACGAGGGACACGGACAATAAAACAATGTACATGTACAGTTTATTCAGATCAATATTACTGAATGATGCAAGATGAAAATGGCACAATCACTAGAACATGTTACAACCAGATTAGAGCTATACGATATTACAAGTACATGTGGGTGATTGTAAAACATTTTCAGTCTTGAATAAATTTCAAGTTGAAATCAAACTTCTATTGCTCACAGCTATGCTCAGACTCGACAAATCAAACTGATTTATTTTCAAATATGAAATTTGAGAAAGTTTCGTTATCACCGACACCTAGGTATGTCGTTGATAATGAAAGATACACATTTTAATCTTACTGTTATTATTTTAATCCAAGTTCGAGGAATGTTTTATATTTTATTACAGATATTACCTCTTTCAACATCACAGGCCTGTATAGTGGTATTGGCAAATAGTGTAGATCCAGATGAGCCGGCTCGAGACCAGCCGGCTCATCAGGATCTGCACTTTTTGCAAGTACATGTACATGTAATTTTCAAATTTTTGAGATCGTAAACACTCCCTTTTCATAAATGGACTAGTCTGAAAATCATTTTGTGTCGATTGGATTGGTTGCAAAATTAACATATCAAAATCTGTTCCAGTTATTTATGGGTGAAAGGGTTAAATCTGTCTGAAATATTACTCAACTTCACCATGATTTGACAGTACAAGAGAATTGTTTCCATTTCTCTGTAAAAACATGTGATTTGTTAAATAGAACAGACAGCAGACAATAATATTCACTTCTCGCCTTTTATAAGTCGACACATTTAATATATGTGTCACTCCCATCTTTCAGTATTATTTGTTTATTTTAACAATTAAATGGTGTTTAACGGCCTGTCAACAGCTGTGGCCAATTTAGGCCGGGTTAACAGGGGTCGATTTCCCATATTTCACCTGTTGTAATTGAAGGAACATCCCAAAATCAGAACTGAATATTTACAGAAAAAATATATTTGATATGATATGAAGGACGAAAAGCAGCAACAATAGCTCACCTGAGCCTTTGGCTCAGGTGAGCTAAAACATACAATATTAACCCTTAGACTGCTACTCACAACAATTGTCGTCTGTTGTTGCTTTTATATCTTGCCTTATTTCTCAATAAAAACATTCTCAATAAAAACAGCACTTCAGAATCATTTCCAATGGAAATGATTCTGAAGTGCTGTCAAAGCATGTTTTTGATGATAAAAATGGAAAATCGAAAATAAACAGCAGACGACAAAACAAATAAGATAGCGGTGGAAGGGTTAAAGTAAATTTGATAAAATAAAATATATATTGCACAGAGAAATGGCGTTGGCCTATGAAGATTATGATGGCACAATAAGTTACTACATGGCACATTGGCACCCAATCCTACAAAACTCGCTTCAGCCAGATAAAATATTCATGTGGTTAAAGGTACATGCCCACTCAGTAGGCATAAAATGTTATTTATATCAGAGACATCATCTGAGACATTTTCTGGCAAAATAAATATTTATTCACCATTACCCATTACCCCACGTATTGATTGGCACTATTATACATTTCTATATCGGACATAAATTTACACACTGATATCAGGGGCAATAACCATGTTTTCTTAAAATGTTAACAGACATTACTATTGATTCTCTGTATTTATTATTTGATGAGCAATGATCATACTTTATAATCTGTTGAAAATATTATTGTTTTCATGTGATGCATTTAATTAGTATAAATAATTAAAAAATATCATCCCTCATTTGCATATGAAAATAGCCGGATACCACCGCGAGTCACTACCAGTAAAATAAATATTACTAAATTACTACCGTATATCTGTATAGCGGGCACTCGTAAATTTTAGAACTGGTGGAAAATGACACAATTATACACTTAATTAATTTCTATAAAGAACATTTTGTGTCTACTGAGTGGGCATGTACCTTTAAAGGTTTACACAATTTAATTTGTTCCACAAAACAAGTGACTGGAGAAATAGGGTGTATGGGTTTGTGACATGGATAGATCCAGATCACCCTGTGAATTTGCAGTCAGCTCAGGATCTGCACTGTTCGCCAGTCCATCCATGAAACACCTGTGATGCTTCTAACAAGCAATAAAGATTGTTATCAGGCTACAGGAGTGTGATATTTGTTCAGGAGCCACATTGGTCACAACTCCCATAAGCCCCATTTCTCCAGACACAGTCACAAATATGCTATAACCACATTAGAACTGTCCTCTCACTTAAAAATAAGTACCGGTAGTCATGACATATACTTATATAGATACATAACTAATTGTTTTACAACCAATATCTGACCGTTCAGGATGCAGTTTCACTAAACTTTGTACCACTAAAATGTTTGTAAGTGCAAACTTATGATAGTCTGTAAATGTCACATTAACACTGTTTTCTTGTAAACGATTATTGGATTTACACTTATTGAGCACAGGCTGCATGCTCAATAAATGTAAATCCATCAATTGAAATTTCTACACGATCCTAAATTTACACTTACGAACATATTAGTCGCACGACTTTTAGTGAAACGGACCCCAAAGTCTTAGCAGGGTAGAATCTCTCTATAAACTGGACGTGTAGGTCATCTTTGTGTGCTTATTCTATTGTATAAATCTAGCACAGGGCTACCAATGTTGTGCTGGGCTGGAACAAAATGATGCATTTACGTAGAATACAAATACAAACATGGGTGGACACTTGGGTATTTATTTAATGGTACATGCCCACTCAGTAGGCACAAAATGTTCTTTATATCAGAGACATCATCCGAGACATTTCCTGGCAAAATAAACATTCATTCACCATTTCCCCACGTATGGATTGGCATTATTATACATTTTATATCAGACATAAATTTCCACACTGATATCAGGGGCGATAACCGTGTTTCCTTAAAATGTTAACGGACATTACTATTTATTCTCTGTATTAATTGTTTGATGTGCAATGATCATACTTTATAATCTGTCAAAAATACTATTTGTTGACGTGACGCATTTAATTTGTATAAATAATTAAAAAATATCATCCCTCATTTGCATATGAAAATAGCCTGATACCACCGCGCGTCACTATCAGTAATATAAATATTACTAAATTATTATATCTGTATAGTGGGCAGTCGCAATTTTTGGAACTGGTGGAATAGTGACACAATTATACATTTATTTAAATCATATAATGAACATTTTGTGCCTACTGAGTGGGCATGTACCTTTAATGATGTTTAACGACCTGTCAATATGGTTCGACAGCACTTATGATTCTTAAATGTTGTCAAAGCATGTTTTCGATGAGAAAAATGGGAACTAAACTAGAATATTGTTTGTAAAACAAAATACCACCACTGTTAAGCATTCACGTGCGAGTGATTGCATAAAAAAAATATGTACAGAGTCAAAAAAGGGGCATAACTGCGGATGGATCAGTGGGACAGGGAAAATGTTATGTTGCGCACTCCTGCACTTGATGGTATGTAGAAGTAGTTCGCCGGATATGGGGAAACAAATATTTTTTGAGTAAAAAAAAGGTGCATAACTGCGGAGGAAGGGTGGCACAGCGAAAAAAATTACGTTACACACTCCTGCACTTGATGGTAGGTAGGGTTGTATATCGAACATGAAGAAAATCAGTCAAAAAACTAGTTCGCCGGACAAGGAAAAACATTATTTTCAGAGTCGAAAAAGGGGCATAACTGCAGATGGATCGGTGGGACAGCGAAAACAATTACATTACACACTCCTGTACTTGATAGTTGGTCTGTATACCAAATATGAAGAGAATCGGCCGAAAACTGTAGAAGTAGTTCGCCGGACAAGGAAAATTGTCTACTGACAGACGGACGGACAGAGTAAACACTATATGCCACCGACAACTATCATTGCGGTGGCATAATAATAATAAAATACACAGCAGACGACAAAATTCAGTATTGCCATAAAATACCGTAGCATTTCGTTCCAATCCAAGGTTTCAGCCCATCATAATTTTGGTACGCCTGTGAAATCTAGCAGGATTATTTTGTTTATACTTTCTAATAATAATGTAAAATGCATATTATGAATCATGAAAAAGACAAATGCATATGGAAATATACATATGGTACATGCATATCAAATCACATATATAATATGAATGCACACAAATGTACATACCGTATTTATTCTAATAAACGCCCCTATTAGTAGGGCTATGTAATTTGTGGGATCAAAACGTGAAAAGTAAGATCAAAATATATTATTTTCACATACAAAGGCCATTTAAAACAATGTTTTAAATTGTTTTTGTATGTGAAAATAACATATTTAGAATGCAAATATGGGAGGCAGGGGCTACTATTAGAGAGGGGGCTACTATTAGAATAAATACGGTACATGTACAAGATAACACAGCATAGACAAGAGGCTAGTCCTTTGATCCCGGAGTGCCCCAGTTTTGCATATCTGCACTCTCTAGTCCGTCTACATGGTTTTCTGTTTAGTCAGTGACCAGTAGTCGATTTCACCAACATTGCAAAGTATACTTATCTTGCTATAAAGTACATTTTGAGGGAGAAATTTTCAATTTAAGAATAATTGTTTATTTAATGAAATACAATATTTTCTGACCAAATTATTATACTTAATTTATTACATTTTCACAGCCATTGGCTGTGATAATGTAATAAAATTCAGCATAAAAATTCTGTATACTTTTAGTCATCAAATATACGCAGTCGTTAGTTCTATACAAAATAATGCATTTCGGGTAAAAGAAATGATTACTCCCTCAAAGTATACTTAGCTGGATAAGTATGCTTAGCAATTTTAGTGAAATTGGCTACTGTTCCTGGTGATTCTAACAAATATATAACATGGTCTGTTCTGTGCAAAGTTTGCACTATTCCATTGGTGACAACATGAGTATTGTCCCAAAATCTTAACCCTTTCACCCTTAAGTATCTAACATTGATAGTCCCATGCTCATGTCTGGAATATTCATTAATCAGATAAGAAATAAGTATTTTTAAAATATCTGAAAAGTACTGACAAACACTGCAGATCCTGATGAGATGACTTGCTACAAGCCGGCTCATCTGCATTTACAGTGTTTGCAAATGTTTGCTTTATAATGTTTTGAGTGAAAAGGTTAACCACAATAACAAATATTACATTAACTAACAAACAATGTAGACCTGATTCTGTCTGATCAGGGGCTACAGTGGTCAGAAAGACCTATTTCCTCTCCTAGACACATATGTGGCTGTGACTGGAGAAATGGGGCTCACAGGTTTTGTGACCAGTGTAGATCAAGATCAGTCTGCATTCGCAGTCTGATCAGTATCAGCACCATTCGCCATTCCATCAATGAAACACCCGTCATGCTTTTAACAAGCAATATAGATCGTTATCAGGCTACAGGAGTGTGCTATTTGAACAGGAGCTACACTGATCACAAATACCACACACCCCATTTCTCCAGTCAGAGTTACATACATGTATAAATAGAGACTAATTAACAATTGGCTTCAACGTCACAAGACAACATAACACATTGCAGTAACAGGTGCCTCCCTCTGGAATTCAAATCCATGGGTTATGTTTTTTCACAGAACAAAAATGAATATAATAACAAGAGGATTGAAATGAATGTCAACACGTACACTTTGCAAAAATAAAATAGGAAGAAAAAGATGTTAATAAAATAGGAAGAAAAAGATGTTAATTTAATCCGTAAATAGTACGACTTAACTCTTTGCATGCTAGCGGCGAAAATATCTGCCAAACGAAATAGGAGTATATGTTTTATTTCTCTCTGTAAATATGTCCTGAAATTTCATTAGAATTGAGTCCTCAGGACTCAATTCTAATGAAATTCCAAGACATATTCATGATATTTACGGGGAGAACTATTTATAGCCCACAAATTTCCCAGCATGCAAAGAGTTAAGTTAGGTGCACGCACAGGCATGCAGACATATATCAGCACAAGGGCATCATTATCACTAAGCTAATCCCCTCGCACGCAGCTTTGATACTAATAATAATAATTTTTTTTTAACATTTTTGCCCTACAACCAAATTGAATACAAGTACTCAGTGACCTTGACCTTGGTTGGTCGGACTTGGTTAGTATGCAAAACAAAGCACCAATCCCCTCTTGCCTGTAATGAAAAATGATGATCAACCATGACAACTACACTGTGTTTGTAAAACCCTAAAACAAGTTCCCCCACTCTTCCATTAGATGGGTCCGATGGGTATTATAATAAGATGGGTCACACTGGCCCAGCTATACTATGGTCATTATAATCAGGGCATCGTTATGATGAAGCTGATCCCCTCGTTGACTGCCTTGATAATAAATGAACATTAGTCCTCAGTGACCTTGACCTTGGGTGTTCAGACGTTGGTGCATCATCCCTAGACACACATTGTGGCCAAATATTATTGAAATTGGTGAAAGGGTTCATAACTTACATAAGTGTTTAAGAAATGAATGATGTCATTAATGTATGTATGTATGTATGTATGTACACACATACATAAACTAATGCTATATCCCTTCTTGCCTATCGGCGAGGAGATAATACTGCATGTAGTATAGCAGTACGCATAGCATAGCTAGGCCAGTTGGACGTCTAATGGCGGAATGGGGGAAGTTTAATGGCGGAATGGGGTAAGTTCAATCGCCTGTGGTAGGACGTCTAATGGCAGAATGGGGGAAGTTCAACTGCCTGTGGTAGGACGTCTAATGGTGGAATGGGGGAAGTTCAACTGCCTGTGGTAGGACGTCTAATGGCAGAATGGGGGAAGTTCAATCGCCTGTGGTAGGACGTCTAATGGCGGAATGAGGGAAGTTCAATCGCCTGTGGTAGGACGTCTAATGGCGGAATGGGGGAAGTCCAAACCGCCTGTGGTAGGACGTCTAATAGGCGGAATGGGGGAAGTTCTATCGCCTGTGGTAGGACGTTTTTCAATTCGCCTTTGTAGGAAAGTTCTAACTGACAGAATGGGGGAAGTTTTCAACTTGCCTGTGGTAGGACGTCTAATGGCAGAATGGGTAAGTTTCAATCGCCTGTGTTAGGACGTCTAATAGCAGAATGGGGAAGTTCAACAAAAACCGCCTGTGGTAGGACATCCTAATGGCAGAATGGGGGAAAAAAAAAAAAAAAAGTTCCAATCGGCCTGTGGTAAGCCGTCAAACTGGGGGCAGTGGAAGGGGGAAGGTTTCAAATCTTTCAAACCCCCCCAACACTAAAGTGTGGGTAGGACGTCTAATGGCAGAATGGGGGAAGTTCAAACCGCCTGTGGGTAAGGACATCTAATGCAGAATGTAGTTTCAATCATCAACCTGTGGTTAATGACGTCAAATGGCAGAATGGGGAAGTTCAATCGTGTTGTAGGACGTCTAATGCAAATGTGAGAAGTTCAACCGCCTGTGGAATACATGCTAATTGCATAACCTGGGGTAGTTCAATCACCTGTGGTAGGACGTCAATGGCAGAATGGGGTAAGTTCAATCCCGCCTGTGGTAGGACGTCTAATGCAGAATGTAAGTTCCAATCGCCTGTGGGAGGGACGTCTAATAAAGGGGCAACAATGGGGGAATTCAACCGCCTGTGGTAGGACATCTAATGGCAGAATGGGGAAGTTCAATCACCGCCTGTGGTAGACGCTAATGCAGAATGGGGAAGTTCAATCGTGGTAGGACGTCTAATGGCAGAATGGGGTAAGTTCAATCGCCTGTGGTAGGACGTCTAATGGCAGAATGGGGGAAGTTCAACTGCCTGTGGTAGGACGTCTAATGGCAGAATGGGGGAAGTTCAATCGCCTGTGGTAGGACGTCTAATGGCGGAACAATGGGGGAAGGTTCAATCGCCTGTGGTAGGAGGTTCGTATGGCGGAATAAGAATATGGGGGAAGTTCATTCGCCTTTGATACGACGTCTAATGGCGGAATGGGGAAAGTTCAATGCTGTGGAAAGTTGGTGTCTAATGGCGGAATGGGGGAAGTTCAATCGCCTGTGGTAGGATCGTCTAATGGCAGAATGGGGGAAGTTCAATCACTGGTGGTAGACGTCTATGCAGAATGGGGGAAGTTCAACCGCCTGTGGTAGGACATAATGGCAATGGAAGTAAGATTAACAGCAATCACCTGTGGAGGACGTCTAATGGGCAGAATGGGGGAAGTTCAACCAGGCTGTGGGGTAAGCACGTCTAATGGCAGAATGGGGTAAGTTCAATCACCTGTGGTAGGACGGCTAATGGCAGAATGGGGGAAGTTCAACCGCCTGTGGTAGGACATCTAATGGCAGCGGGGGTCAATCACCGGTTGGTAGGACGTAGCGAATGGGGGAAGTTCAATCGCCTGTGGTAGGACGTCTAATGGCAGAATGGGGGAAGTTCAACCGCCTGTGGTAGGACATCTAATGGCAGAATGGGGGAAGTTCAACGCCTGTGGTAGGATCTAATGGCAGAATGGGGTAAGTTCAATCGCCTGTGGTAGGACGTCTAATGGCAGAATGGAGGTAAGTTCAATCGCCTGTGGTAGGACGTCTAATGGCAGAATGGGGTAAGTTCAATCGCCTGTGGTAGGACGTCTAAGTGGAATGGGGTAAGTTCAATCAACCTGGTAGGAGTTTTGGCAGAATGGGGAAGTAAGTTCAACTGTGGTGGACGTCTAAGTGGTAAGTTCAACGACCTGTGGTAGACTAATGGCAGAATGGAAGTTCAATCGCCTGTGGTAGGACGTCTAATCAATAAGTTCAAGCCTGTGGAGGACGCTGGTGGTAAGTTCAATAAATCGCCTGTGTAGGACTCTAATGCAAGGAATGGGGTAAGTTTCTTATCGCCTGTGGGTAGGTGTCTAATGGCAAATGGGGGTAAGTTCAATCGCCTGTGGTTGGACTTCTAATGGTGGAATGGGGTAAGTTTCAATCGCCTGTGGTGGACGGTTCTAATGGTGGAATTGGGGAAGTTAATTCAATCGTGGTGGTAAGGATGGTAACAACGTCTAATGGTGGAATGGGGGTAAGTTCAATCGCCTTGGTAGGACGTTCTAATGGCAAATGGGGTAAGTTTCAATCGCCTTGTTTTGGTAGGACGTTAATAGCAAGAATGGGGGAAATTCAACCGCCTTGGTTAGGACATCTAAGGGCAGAATGGGGGAAGGGTTTCAATCGCCTGTGGTAGGAGTCTAATGGCGAATGGGGGTTTATTCAATCTGTGGTAGGGACCATTAAATGG
Organism: Conchocele bisecta; assembly: GCA_029237695.1. Taxonomy (NCBI): domain Eukaryota; kingdom Metazoa; phylum Mollusca; class Bivalvia; order Lucinida; family Thyasiridae; genus Conchocele; species Conchocele bisecta. Next base: position 186,053,393 of record CM055265.1, on the reverse strand, counting down.
CAGGAATGGGGGGAAGTTCAACCGTTGTGGGTGGACAATTCTAATGGCAGAATGGGGTAAGTTCAATAACCTGTGGTAGGACGTCTAATGGCAGAATGGGGGAAGTTCGATCGCCTGTGGTAGGACGTCTAATGGCAGAATGGAGGAAGTTCAATCACCTGTGGTAGGACGTCTAATGGCAGAATGGGGGAAGTTCAATCACCTGTGGTAGGATGTCTAATGGCAGAATGGGGGAAGTTCAATCACCTGTGGTAGGACGTCTAATGGCAGAATGGGGGAAGTTCAATCGCCTCATCTATCTGTGTAGGTACGTCTAATGGCAGAATGGGGGAATTCAATCGCCTTGTGGTACTAATCGCTGTGGTACAACACAGGAATATTCCCCCACAGTGTACTGGAATGCATGGAATGGACTCGTACATATTTAATACACATACAAAGTGCATGTAATGTACAAAGGGACATAACTGAGAACATGTCTGCTAACTGGAGTATATTTAAAAAGCACAGAAGTATTACGAGATATGGAAAAACAACAGAAACTTTTGTGGGATATAGAATGATGACCAAGAAGCATATGGAAGTTTAAGTAAATCTGACTTGTGGTTGCAGGGAAAGCCTTAACACAAATGGTAATCACTTGCACTTGACCTTGGGCATGGTGGCTGCATGAGGGGCAATAGAATGAAAATATGGATGGTGATAAACAAAAATATGATGTTAATCCAAGTTTAGAACAGCAGATAATTTAGCTACAAAAAAAGGAATATTAGAAAATATCAACGAATGTTCAGACAAACAGAACTTGAAGAGCAATGCAATCACATCCCTCACTAACGTATAAGCGGCATACTAAAGGGCTTATCAAGTTTATGTTTGTGACCTGTAGCCGATTTCACCAACATTGCAAAGTATACTTTTCTACCAAAGTATACTTTGAGGGAGTAATCATTTATTTTTCCCGAAATGTATTATTTCATATAAAACTAACAACTGCATATATTTGAGGATTAAAAGTATGTAGAATTATTATACTGAATTTATTACATTATCACAGCCAAAATTAATCATAAAATTTAAAATTTCTCCCTCAAAGTATACTTTGTTAGAAAATTATACTTTGCAATGTTGGTGAAATAGGCTACAGAGAAGCATGAGTGTGATAGCTGATCAAGAACTATGCTGGCAGACACTTAATAAGACCCTTATTGTCATGGTGATCCATAGATAATGATGAACAGTCAGCAGCACAGATTGATGATCAGTAATATCACTTGGTACATGTGGAAAAAACACACACGCCTGATCAGACCTGGGCCTACACGGCCCGCGAAGGCCATTTATAAGCCCAATTTCCCCATAACAAGTGCACAACAGCTGCTGATAGGCAAGCAAGCAGTTTAATTTCCCCTCAAATTCAGCTTCAATGCAATCTTGTTGGAGGGAATTACTTCGGAAGTGATGATGCAGAAATGTCCTTGTAATTGCCGCTGTGACAGGAGAAATGGAGTTTATGGGATTTCTGACCAGTGTAGCTCCTGATCAATTAACACACTCCTGTAGCTTGATAACGATCTAAATTATTTGTTAGAAGCATAACAGGCAGATGCACAGGCTGATCTGGATCTACACTGGTCGCCAAACCTCATAAGTCCCATTTCTCAGGTAACAGCCACATGTTGAGACAGTGGATAGAAATCCTGGTATTAACCCTAGACTGCTGAGCACGAAAATTGTCGTCTGCTGATGCTTTATATTTTGCCTTCTTTCTCAATAAAGACATGGTTTGACAGCACTTTAGAATCATTTACACTTCTAAAATGATGTCAAACCATGTTTTTGATGAGAAAAATCGAAAATAAAAAATAAACAGCAGACGACAACATTTAATTCGGCAGTGTAAGGGTTAACCCTTAGAATGCGGGCAACGTAAATTATAGTCTGCTGTTCTTTTATATTTTGTCTTCTTTCTCAATGTAAACATGGTTTAACAGCACTTGAGAATCATTTCTATTGGAAATTATTCTAAAATGTTGTCAAAGCATACATTTTTATGAGAAAAACTGACAAAATTTTATTCAGTATCGTGAGGGTTAACTATATCCAATAGATTTATCCCTCTGTATACAATACTGTGAAGTTTAGCCCAAGGGCTGATCTGTAGTTCCTGGAAACAACTGGGGGCCGTTTCACTAAACTTCTTATGACTAAAATGTTAGTAAGTGCAAATTTAGAATCGTCTGAAAATTTCAATTGATGAATTTACATTTATTGAGCATAGGCTGCATATGCATTGTATGCAGCCTATGCTCAATAAATGTAAATCCAATAATTGTTTACAAGAAAACATTGTTAATGTGACATTTACAGACCATCATAATTTTGCACTTACGAACATTTTAGTCGTACAAAGCTTAGTGAAATGGGCCCCTGGAGTGTAGACAACAGCAGAAACAGACCCATTTATCCATATGATACTCGCCATGCGATTTTGTACCTTTGGACATCTGCGTAATTTCATGAAATACGTTTACAAATCTTTTTCACAAATGGCGTCAAAAGTTGACAAAAGTTTCAGAGTACATGCAGAATATAATTTTTGTCAACTTCTGACAGCATTTACGGAAAACTTTGTAAATTTTGTAAACATATTTCATGAAATTACACAGATGCCCAAAGGTACAAAATCACATGACGTGTCTCATATTTACTTTGTCACCTGCATTTTTTCTACAATTCATTCCTACACAGAAACATGTTTGAATGCAAATTTAGAATGTTGTCTCTGCCAAAAAAAATTGTCCGGAAATAAATATAAAAGGAAGAAAAGAGAGAATGCAGATGACAATAAATTTCCTGCGACTAATTAACAAAAACTATGTTTCATCAATTGGGAAGTGTTACTTTTTAAAACACTAGAATTGCATATCGACATTTTGATACTTCATTCATTCTAGTTTCTCTTACATGCTGGTAATGTTGAACATCATGAGGAACAATGGTTGTTATGGAAACGTGATGACATGGCCACATCCCTCATATAAACACACGCATTTACTTCCCATGTACTATATACTACCGTATTAGAAATATCACAGTTTGGCATATAACTGTCGCTATCGTTACAGTCACTAGGCTGTATGGCCTTGACCCATGGCTTGCTGGACCTACCACAGGTGGGGTTATTGAGTCTTTGTCAACTGAAATAGACAAGTTGTATGAAAAGCTATGAAAAGCCAATGGATATATACCGTGTTTTGCCGAGTATTAGACACACTTTTTTTACCCAGATTTTCATCCCACCGTCTTATACACCCATTTGGATAAAAGAGCATTTTTTTCCACCCCGAAATATCGACAAAAATGACAAAAAAATCATAAAATAAAGATTTGTTTCGATATTTGTTGTTGTTGTTAGTCTTTGCGGTAACATAATAACAACAACACTTGGCAATTTTTTTTTTTTTTTTTTTTTTCATTTTGTTAGGAAAATTGGGTGCGTCTTATAATCTCATGTAGACATTCCCCCCAGATTTTGGACTGAAAATAGGGGTGCGTCTTATACACTGTAATATGGCAAAAAGTAAATTCGCGAGCATGGTGATCCCAGATCACACAGTTGAAGGAATTATTTTGCGAGAACAATTTATTTGATATCAATAACTTGTGGCATTATGGATCCCGGGTTTGGATTATCTACCTTGATAATTATTCCAGTAGTGAGAACTGATAATGTACAAACAATAGTTTCAGTAACTGACATTAAATATTTACCGAGGCTTTCACAATGGCTCAAAACTTTTGATTTTACAAAAAAAGTGTTTAATTTTCAACTTCAATATTGGATAAATCTGTATTAACCCTTAGACCGCTATCTTATTTTTTTTGTCGTCTGCTGTTTATTTTCTATTTTCCATTTTTTGTCATCAAAAACATGCTTTGACAGCACTTTAGAATAATTTACAACATGCTTTGACAGCTCTTCAGAATCATTTCCATTGAAATGATTCTGAAGTGCTGTCGAACAATGTTTTTATTGAGAAATAAGGCAAGATATACAAGCAACAGCAGATGACAATTGTTGTGAGTCGCAGTCCAAGAGTTAAATTCCTCAGCAGTAGATGCGATGGTAACTTATTGGAATGTTGTAGACGAGACGCTACAACATAAACTCTCAGCCAATCAGAACATTCATAAGTACATCATCATCAGTTTATTTTTGAAGGAACCGGACATACCTGTTCTAAATGCATACACTCCTTTAAAGCCCTTTGCATCGTATATATGATTGGATTTAAACGTAACGCGGAAGAAGGCCCCGTCTGACGTGACTTGCTCCTGGCCGGGCTGTTTCTTGCCACAAAATGGCTGCATCTTCCTGTCCTCCGTGTTCAGGAAGTTGGAGAACGAGACTGTGTCACTGAGTGTCGAGTCATCACACCTGTAAATAGGCAATAGTTTGCTGAACCAGTCGATGTGCAATGCAATGTGGGAAAACAGGAACAAGATGGATAGCATTTTATACCTGGGTCAGGATTTTAAAACTGTTTCATTGCATATTTTGGTTATCATATTCAAAATCAGGAAGTTTGAGTGGTCGAGAGTCTCGGCCAATCAAACTGCCCAATTTCAAGTACACATTTCAATAATACTCTCACAAGGTTTAACATTTACAGATTCAGATACTAGAATTGATAACTTGCAACTATATATATGTTGCTGTGACTGGAGAAATGGAGCTTGTGGGATTTCTGACCAGTGTAACTCCTGATCCTGTAGCCTGATAACGATCTATAATTGCTTGTTAGAAGCATGACGGGTGTCTCATTGACAAAATGGCGAACAGTGCAGGTCCTGATTAGACTGCGGATGCACAGGCTAATCTGGATCTACACTGGTCGCAAAACCCATAAGCCCAATTTCTCCAGTCACAGCCACAATAACCAGTTCACCTGGTTGAATAAACAGTATGGAATTTGATAAAATTCCGTCAGTTATCAAGTTTATTGGGGAAAATAAATTTTCCTACAGGCTTGATGTGAAGAGCGAAAACATGAAGCAGACAGTAGAATAAGTGGACAAAAATATTTTCCCAGACTCAATGTTGATGCCTTATGGGCGGGCATCAAGCCCGAGATATGAACGTGTAGATGCATGGTGGTATAGAACCCTTTCATCCCTAAGTATGCATCTGTATGGGGGAGTATAATATGTTCAGCACTTAAATTACCCTTAGTACACCGGATCACTTAGCCCTAAGGCTAAACTGTCTACAGCAGGTTTATGCAGTTTTGGCCTCAGTCAGAGCTCCAGTTAACTTGACCAAATATTCGAGATATTTTTCTTAGTTCCTCACCAATAATGGTAAGTTGAGAGTTCTTTAGAATCGTCTTAATGAGACGATTCTAAAGCACTCACAACTTGCCATTTTTGGTGAAGAAATAACAAAATTGCTCCCAAAGCCTAAGTGTTGTCTGTTCCCTCGATTTTCACCAGCGTTTTTTGTTCTTTGGATACGGTACTAATATACATTCAACATTTATTACAATAATCACTGCAGATGAGTGGCTGGGAAACAGAATAGAACTGCACGCTATATATTTATGGGAAATTAGTGTCAGGTTGAAATTTACGATATCCTGATATGCTGCTAAGTGCTGCCTGCCCCCACACAAAATGAATCATCCAATTTTGGTTGTACATGTATATAATCAATAGCAGGAGATATCGCAGGGCCTATGGAAGTAGGTGTCTAAAATGGGAAAGGACACCAGCTGTGCTCTTGAACAGTCCATGTTAACCCCTACAATGCGGAATTACATTGGGTCTACTGTTTTTTTCTTCCATTATTTGCTATTTTTATTGACAAACATGGTTTGACAGCACCTTAGAATCATTTTCAAGTGATAAGAAACAATGTTTTATTTAGAGACAAGTTAAAATATGAAAAAAACAGCCGACGACAATTTACACCCCCTCCCCACCCGCATTGTAAGTGTTGATACATTTGGACCATGAGCTGAAGAAGCTTGGCATGTTTCATTCCTGAACAGTGTAGATCCAGACTGCAGTGTGATCATGATTATCATTGTTCATTAGATGTGGTTCACAGGCTAATTTGCAAACAGTGCAGACCCTGATCAGCCTGTTCTGCTGCTTGGGCTGATCTGGGTCTTCAATGGTAGCAAAAAGAGCCTGTTTCATATATCAGATCACGTCCCATTTGTATCTATAAGTACACTTGAGCCAATCAGCGATGATGTGATTACCTTTGACCTGATGAAGCCGAATAAAGCAAAATGTGCTCAGAAAGTCAATAGCAATTTGGAGACTGCAGCAGACAAGCAATAATGTAATGTACATGTACTAGAATACAGTGGTCACCACAAAATAATTGACACCAGAGTGGAATCCCAAAAATTAATGTTCTGCCACAATACATTTGATATTGTAATACCTACTGTCTGTTCCACGTTTTCCTGCCGACAAACTTTTAGCCATTAAAGGTACATGCCCACTCAGTAGGCACAAACTGTTCTTTATAGGAATTAAATAAGTGTATAATTGTGTCACTATTTCACAAGTTCTAAAGATTACGAGTGGTCGCTATACAGGTATAATCATTTAGTAATATTTATTTTACTGATAGTGACGCGCATTGGTATCAGGCTATTTTCATATGCAAATGAGGCATGGTATTTTTTAAATTATTTATACTAATTAAATGCGTCGCCTGAAAAAATAATATTTTCGACAGATTATATAGTATGATAATTGCACATCAAAAAATAAATACAGACTATAACTATTAATGTCCGTTAACATTTTAAGGAAACACGGTTATCGCCCCTGAAGTATGTGTTACATCTGATATAAAATATATAATAATGCCAATCAATACGTGGGGTAATGGTGAATGACTGTTCCATTACGCAAACATTGTATTAGCGAGCGTACCTCACTATACCCCCAGTTACCTATGTAAACAGGGGGTGTGGTGAGGTACCCACGCAATAGGTAATGTGGTCAAATAGGTCACGATGCAGTGACTATTTTCGATCAATAACTTATGTTGTAAGCGATTGTAATGTGTATTTTCAATATTTGTATTATTAAAATGTATCATATCGGTACCCCTTTAAGTAATATTTGTATATTTTAAATGTATTGATGTTCTCATGAAGCGCATGAATATAATATTAATTAATCCAGCTTATATTGAGGCAAATCACACAGTCTTAAAACATAGTGCTGGAGTATAAACCATAATATCGTATATTATTTCACTATTAAACATTAATTACAATATGTATGCATATTATTAAAACAGTAGATGCTACCGCTGTTTCGCTATATGTGATAATTATAACGAAATTATTTTTTTATTCGTCCGCGTACGAATTTCTGTCACACAAAGCGCCATTTTCAGTTCATATTTTGACCTGTGCATATGAACCGGACTAAGTTTAAACAATGCTCGATTCCGTCCAATTCAAATTTCTCTGCAGAATGTTCAGACAAAATACATAAGTAATGCTGCTAAATAAGTGTTAACGGCTGGAACATGGTCATCACTAAAAGGAAGAAACCACAGTCGTATTATTGAAAAATAAGATTTACCCGAGACCTCATGGGGGCCGCCATTAATCCAGTGTAAACAATAGACCGTGTGATCCCATTCCTTGAGTAGCCCTGGCTTAATGAAACGGTGTGCTAATTATGATATTATGTTCCCCAATAATTGGAAACGGTTTGAATTTCTCGGTAAAAACTACGAAAGTCATAAAAAAATAACGATGTATATTTAACATTGGATACGCGTAAACAGTATTACTCTCTCATCGGATCGTCAGTTGTCGTCGATAGCGATTTAACGTACTGATCTGGTCTTAATTTATTGTCAACTTTCAACGCGATTTACAGAATATATGGTTAATTTTGGAAATAAATAACGGCAAATTACGATGACGTAGGCTCTGAAATATCTGTCAACTTGCGGATGTAATTTAAGGAAATTGATTATATTTTAAGGCTACATCTGTGACTAATTACGAATTTATGTATGGCCTTTGGCTACACCCGACACATTACACAGATCTAGTTGTAAATACACGTCGCTTTGTGTGGAAAAAATTTGATAATGCGCAGTCGTGTGTTGATCTGATGACACCACACAGCTGTAAATGTTGACCCTTTTCTATTTACAAATTATTTACAAGCCACTTACACAAGCTGATGACAGATGTAATTCAGCGGCAAGGGTGACATATATACGGACATGACCTGGATCCGAGACGGGTAAAGCAAAAGAGACAAGTACTAGCCTGCATATCTGCTTAAGATTTTGACATATACGACATGCCATGCTATATCCCCTCTTGCATATCGACGAGGGGATAATAAACAGCAGACAACAAAATGCAATTCAGCAGTGTAAGGGTTAAAGGAATCCATCCAGTAATATTGCAGTTATGGCATGATGGAGAAACTTTTACCATCAATTTGACACAAATGACCACTAACAAACGTACGTAAACACAGGTTTAACGTCCCAGCAACAGCTAAGGTCATATAGAGATGGTACCACAGTTCAATGTCTCATCCGACAAACCAGTGGGATGGAAATACTATGAAATTATTTTTGATGCCCAAGGCGAGGTTTGAAACCACAACCTCTGGACTGGAAGTCAGGTGTACTAACCCCTATACCACAACCCATCCCAAAGCACGTATGGAACAACAAGAACAAAGCAATATGCCCCCCTTGCTACCACATATGATTTTGTACCTTCGGACATCTGTGTAATTTTATTAAATACGTTTACAAAATTTACAATATTTTCTGTAAATGGCATCAATTGACGCCATTTACAAACAAATATTGTAAATTTTGCAAAAGTATTTAATGAAACTACGCACCTGTCCGAAGATACAAGATCACATGGCGTGTCTCATATGTGTCTGATATTACTTTATATTAATTAGATAGACAGAATAAAAAGCACGTGTAAATCTAGAGCAATAAAAATACATTCTAACCATAGGTTGAAGTAACATACCAAGGCCTATAACTACATTAAATATACCTAAAAGTATCAATGAGTGAAAAAAAGTAAGTTAAACTTTTTTTTACTCCCTGTTATAACACATTACCAAGGTTCCTATGTTTTTTATGGGCCATACTCGGACGGCCTCGAGACAACGGACTATCACGAAACAGTCAACCGATTTATATAATTTCCGCCAATTGCAGAAGTTAGGCAAATGTTAGCCCTCCGCTATGATGTATTCTCCGATGCACTATGTCAACGCGTTTTCGAGCTATGGACTATTTTGTTCCAACAAAGTTCCACATTTGTCTCTAGTAAGAAGACATCAGGCACATTTATTTCTTTGACTTTCTCGGTAACGTGTCAGCTGGTACCGTTTCATAGCTTCGCTTACAAGGTAAACAGGGGACTGGCTGGTAACCAGTCAGTGTGATATGACGCTTACGCGTGACACTCAACGAATCTAAACCAATCATAAACTTAGCGATGACGTCATTGTGAAAACCCATCAACAATTAGACAATATGGCTTCCTGAGAAATGATAGAAATGTTGGTGTAATTGAATTGTCTGTCGTGACGCATTAGACGTATAAATGTAGGTTTGATCAAATGCTCGATTGGAAACAATGTTGTTTCGATGCAAACTGTTTCTTAACAGGCTCGGACGACGTATTACGATACTTATGATAAATGCGGAATTTTGTTGAACAAAATAATCTCTAGCTCAAAAACGTGTTGACATTGCGCATCGGGGAATATATCATTGCGGAGAGCTAACATTTGCCTAACTTCTGCAATTGGTGGAAACAATGTAAATTGGTTGACTGTTTTGTGAGAGTCCATTGTCTCGAGGCCGTCCAAGTACGGACCATTAAAAACATAGGCACCTCGTATTGTGTTCAATCAGGGAGTAAACCTCTTTTTTTTCAACTGATTTTTTTCCATTTATTGATACTTTTAGGTATATTTAATGTATTTATATACCTTGGTCCGTTACTTCAACCTGTGATTCTAACTACCACAAAATGCATTAGCTTTTTATCGGGTCCATCTTGTAAAGTATCCAATCTTTTTGCCTTGTGGTACAGGGGCCCGTTTCACTAAACGTCGTACGAAAAGAAGATTCTTAATAATTTTCTTCTCACATTAACGTGGCTACTAATGCTACCATTTTCTGCCTATAGGTGCAGTGCACAGCATTACCAGGGCTCCAAATAAGGTGCGTAATTTGACCAACTTGGGGTGAAATTTTGTTATTTCTTCATAAAAAATGGCAAGTTGGGAGTCCTTTAGAATCGTCTCATTGAGACGATTCTAAAGCACTCCCAACTTGACATTTTTGATGGAGAAATAAGAAATTTACCTCCAAATTACGCACCTTAATTGGAGCTCTGATTACATGTAAACACATCCACTAAACTTTTATCAACAACGCTTATCAGAATAATTGCTATTCTAAATTCGAATTTTGCACTTACAAACTTCTTAGTCATACAACGTTTAGTAAAACGGGCCCCAGGATTTCTGGAAGCATAATTTTCTTACTGTGCCATAAAGTCTTACTATCTGTCATTACAAGAATGCGTGGAATGGAGACATCATGGGTCCATATTTCCTATCACTACTTTCTCTTGAATAGACTTGTGACTGACAATCGTGACAATGTCCATCAATGTCAATTGTGGACTGTTTTCTGGTACCAAAGAAAGGAAGGACTGTCAACAATTGTAATCATAACTAGCACAAAACCAGTTTAACCCTTACTATGCTGAATTAAATGTTGTCGTCTGCTGGAGAAGTTTTATTTTCAATATTTCTTGACAAAAACCTAGTTTTGACAGCAAATGAGAATAGTCTCATGTGCTGTCAAAACCAGGATTTTGTTAAGAAATAAAGCAAAAATGAAAAAAAGCAGACGGCAATTTCCATCAACAGCGTAGGAAGGGTTAAATGTAAGTCTACAAGATGGCCACAGCCCATATGTTGAGCTTTCCAATGCATTTGATGGTCTTGTGGTGTAATCATTACTGAGATATAAAGTAAATGTACTTATTAAGATAAACACACATTTTACAGAAAAAAAACTTTAAGGCAAATTTCAAGTTATTAAATCATGCATATGGGTGGGTTATAGAATGAAAAGATGCTAATAAACAAATATATGTTTCAAGTCAGAATGGCTTACAGTTTCAGGTGTATACATGTAGGGTATTTAATACATTGTATCAGATATACATGTACACATTAACCCTTTAACCCCTAAGTAACTGGAATGGATTATGATATGCTAATTTTGCAACCAATACAATCGTCACGATTGATTTTTCAGACTAGTCCATTTATGAAAAGGGGGTGTTTTTGTTCTGAAAAATATGAACATTTCTTGCAAAGAGTGCAGATCCTGATGAGATGGCTCGTCACGAGCCAGCTCATATGGATCTACACTATTTGCCAATTCCACTATACAGGCATGTGGGGTTGAAAGGGTTATTAATGCAAGTGGGCTGGAAGTATGCATGGAAATGCTTCATGAATTTTAAAATGTAAAGAAATTATTTCCCAAAGTAAGTAGATGCTGTGACAACCTCCTGTGATCACAATATCTACTTTAGTAGACTGGTTAACTCTCACAATGCTGAATTAAACTTTGTTGTCTGCCTTGTCTTTGCTATTTTCCATTTTAGTCCTCAAAAACATGGTTTGACCGCATTTTAGAATCATTTCCAATGGAAATGATTCTAAAATGCTGTCAAACCATGTGTTTATTGAGAAAGATGACAAAATATAAAACAACAGCAGACGACTTTTTTTTCCCAGCATTCTAAGGGTTAACCATATGTCATCAAGAACAGTGTGAAACAGACTACAAAACAAAAGTGATCTCACAAACATCGACTACTGTGCGTACACAAATAGACTGTAAACCAAGTGATTGTGTGACCTGCAGTGATCTATATTTTAACTTATTGCATTCCATTGCGATTCTCATGCATTTAAATTAAACAGCCTAAAATACCACAAAGCAGCTCCTAAAATATTTATATTGGTTGCTATGGTTACCTTGGAACAATACCATCCACATCAAATTCTGTGAAAGTGATCTTCACCTGCTCATTTTTCTTGCCGTAGAATATATAATGGCACTCGGTGTTACGGGGATAGATCCCGTTATAGTTCGGGGACGTAAATCGCCCCTGGGGCATGCCACTACTACGAAACATGAATGTGCAAACTGCAAAAGAAACAAACAAACGTGGCTCACGACAAAAGCAAGACTATGAAAATTAAGCTCTGTCAGTCTGGTTATTAGTATGATCAAAAGTGTATGAGGGATGATCCATTTTTTTGCAATTTTAACCCTTAGACCGCTATCTTATTTTTGTTGTTGTCTGCTGTTTATTTTCTATTTTCCATTTTTATCATCAAAAACATGCTTTGACAGCACTTTAGAATAATTTACAACATGCTTTGACAGCACTTCAGAATCATTTCCATTGGAAATGATTCTGAAGTGTTGTCAAACCATGTTTGAAATAAGGCAAGATATAAAAGCAACAGCAGACGACAATTGTTGTGAGTAGCGGTCTAAGGGTTAAAAGTTTTGTTGGGCTTCTGATTACCAGCGTATGAAAGATACCCGCTTTCCATCAGGTATAGTTTCATTGTGTATAATAATAAAAATAATATTAGACTTTATTTTCTTTTCTTTCTGTATCAGGTCTAAGTTTTCCGCCAGCTTAGAAAAAGTAACTTATGACATATGTGGTCAGCATAGTCCCAGATCAGCCTGCGCATCCATGCAGTTTGATCAGGACCTACACTGCTCGCCATCTTGTTACTGACGTATGCCTACTGCCATTACCAACATGATTACATCCCATTCCGATTGTGGGAATGAGCTTAAAGCCCAGAATCGGCAATGGTTGCCCATGTCACGAGGTCCCTTTTCGTATTTGGTGGCTCATAGACGCCACAGATTGCTTGCCTCATTGCGTATGAATATTTTCCAGCCATTGATTCTGTAGATCTGTGAAATCTTCAGTAAATGATGTTAAAAGTTGACAAAATGTTTGGAGCAAAGGGAATTTAACCCTTTGCATGCTAGTGGTGAAAATAATGGCCAAATATGTAAATTATGTCATTACGATGCAGTTCTAATGAAATTCCACGACATATTTTCATAGTTTTCAGAGAGGAATAGGAAAAAAAATATTAATGAAGTGACGTCTGCCGCTTTATTTGAACTATTTTTAACCTTTTTTTTTCAGACAATATTATTTTGATGCAGTTCTAATGAAATTCCATGACATATTTTCATAGTTTTCCGAGAGCAATAAGAAAAAAAATATTAATGAAGTGTCGTCTGCCGCTATATTTGAACTATTTTTAGCCATTTCTTTCAGATACTATTATTTTCCAAATCAATATTGACAAAGTATTCATACACAAAAAGGCAGATAATCTTATGGACAAACCTATTTATGGACAGAAACTGGCATTGCCAAAAATCATGTATAAATTCTGGATCAACCCAAACACATATATGCAGAACACAAAGTGGCACACAAACACAAAGTAAATAAATATGTAGGCAATCAACAGCTTGACATTGTACATGTATTGTATGTATTTATTATTTCATGTATTTGCCATCAAAAGTATAAGTTGTGTCCACTCATTGAACTGTCTACATGATGGTTTATCTAGTGGTCTTATGGCTCAGCATATACTTTTGAGGAAAAATTACAAACATAGCTGTGTCTGTGACTTGAGAAATGGGGCTTATGGGTTATGCGACCAGTGTAGCTCCAGATCAGCCTGCGCATTAGGGCCTGCACTAATCGCCGTTCCATCAATGAAACGCGCGTAATGCTTCTATAATAACATATAATTTTAATTCTTATCAGGATTCAGGAGAGCGCTAGAAAATCGTAAGTTTGAATATACACAAATGCTGTAAGCCCCATTTCTCCAGTCACTGCCACAACAGAGTGTCCCATATAAGCAAAGTAATATATCCTCAGAATACAGTAAAATAACCTTTAAGTTCATCAAGCTGTTGAGTGCACAATCACAGACGATTGTACAACAATTGCACATGCACGCTACATCATTATAACACACGTTGACAACTCGCAACATACAGCCCACGCAAGTCCATTTCAATTCAGCCTTTTGAGCAAGTTTTACTGGTTGATAAATATGCACAAGACAGATTTGCAAAACATAAAAATAATACCTGTATATAAGTAAAACAAATACTAGCTTATAATTATGACGACAACAAATTTAATTCAGAATTGTAAGGTTTAACAATACAATAAAACTTCTAATTCACAAAAAAAATTGTGTCTGAATATTTAGGGACATTACGGTAGTTCAGGACAGGCAGAATTCAAATGACCAATGGAGGCTGTATGTGATAAAAGTGCATTCACAGGAGAGTATTCAGACTGACCGACAGCACCGGCTACATACCCGTTTGAACTCAGGTGAAATATTTCGAATGTGACGTTCACATGTTCTCCCGGTTTTCCATAGAAATAATAATTACATATACAGTCGTTTGGGTAATTTCCGGGGTAATTTGGAGATGTGAAAAAACCGGTTGATACAGCTGAACTGTTGTAGGAAAAGTTACAATCGCCTACAATATACAAACATCGTTAGTTACATATATACAACAACGGTCTCTGTGGTACCAGCATCATCTAACATACTATGAGGGGTGTTCAAAAATGCTGATTTGTAGGTACAGTGAAACCTCTCTAAACCGGAGACCCTGGGAGGTACCCAGGGTGTCCGGCTTAGAGTGGTTTCACTGTAAATCAGGCATTTGATCATTCTGAGCTATAGTTGTGTGCTATGCGATCACGAACAGACATTATCACCTGAGATAAATGACAAAGAAACTCATCAAAAATAAGATCACAGGTGTTTTCTTGGGAGTCCGGTTTAGAGAGGTTCCACTGTATATCATCTCAATGTTTTGTTCACATTATGTATGTCTCGTTTAACCAGGTTTGACATTGTATTATTTACAAATGTTGAGACCTCTGCAATTGAACAACCCTCATATACATGTCCACAAACTGACAAAACTGTGCTTCGGGTTAGCTACACCTGTGTACTTATATGGAAAGGAAGTTGGCTTGCTATTTAGCAAATACGGATGTATCGCAGACTGAACTGAGACCAGCGAAGGTAATAAGCCTTGTTTTGTCAGAGTGTGCACATTTCAGAATAACAAATAGACATTTGATACAATCGTGGATTTTCATCTCAAAGGATTGGATATGACTTTGGTCAGCATACATGGTACTGTCATTTCGGCTAATTCTGCACATCGGCAATTCACGTCAAATTTAGCCTTGCGTACGTCATAATAAAATATGTGGATTTCGGAATAAACCAGCTGATTAATTGCTACACTGTGGTACAATTTGATCACATTCCGATAGTTTGGTAAAAAGTTATTCCGAATATAGTCAAAATGTATAAAATCCTCAGACCCTGCTGATGGAATAGCTGTCTTATTTACTTAATTTAAACTAAACTAATGTTAAACTAAGAAACTAACCTGTCATGGTGTCACTGGATAGTTCTGCTTCAAGTTTAATACCAATTTTGCTTTGCTGATCCAGTATGCTGTTCACCATTTTGTTTACACTACCAGTAGCCGATTTCATCAACATTGCAAAGTATACTTTAGTAGCAAAGTCTACTTTGAGGGAGAAATTTTCAATTTTATGATAAATTTATTAATTTTTATTATACTGAATTTATTACATTATCACAGCCAAATTGGCTGTGATAATGTAATAAATTGAGTATAATAATTCTGCATACTTTTAATCATGAAATATATGCATTTGTTAGTTCTATATGAAATAATGCTTTTCGGGAAAAATAAATGATTTCTCCCTCAAAGTATACTTTGCTAGTAAAGTATACTTTGCAATGTTGATGAAATAGGCTACAGATCAGTAGCATTAGCAGAAAACAATATGACGTTGCAAACACGCATGTGATGTCATACATCACACAATTTAAATGACTTATTGACGTCAGAACGTTATGAAATTTTACCTGCACAGACGTCTTTGAACTGCGTTGAATATTCAGGAAGTTTTTGACAGAATATGGGGAAGATAATGACATATAAATTTGTTTGGAAAGCCTTGGGTGCTCAGAAGTAGCCGACACCATTGTAAATGCACCTACCTCATCATATTTCTCTTTTGGCAACCTGTTCTCGTGAATGACATCTAGTATCTTAACCCTTAGACTGCTGAATGAAATGTTGTCGTCTGCTGTTTATGTTTTATTTTCGATTTTTCTCATCAAAAACATGCTTTGACAGCACTTTAGAATCATTTCCATTGGAAATGATTATAAAGTGCTGTCAAACCATGTTTTTATTGAGAAACAGGGCAAAAAATAAAGCAACAGCAGACGACAGTTTTCGCGATCAGCAGGCTAAGCTTTAATATGAAATGGAGTTAAAAAATGTCATAATTTTTTTCAAACATTTATAGAAGAATTTCCTTTCTGTCTGCCAAAATGGTGAAAAAATGAGAAGCAGGCTGGGACTGGCAGCAGTGAATACAAAACACAGGCAAGCAATTTCTAGTAAATGTCCAATGCAATTTCCTGGCTTTTCAACTAACCGAATGCCCATACAATACAAATTAAATGTGGCCATGGTTTAACCCATACATGCTGAATATAGCTGCTATATATGGGGTACGAACAAATGGAAATCATTTTTCCCACTTCTTCTCAAAAGTATATGTTGTGCCCACTTATTTGAACTGTCTCTGAGTGGAAACAACATAAAATACTGCTGTGCATACGGTAATTAAGAGAATTATTATTATTTTTCACATGAAAAATTGTGTAGCCTCAGCATGTAATTGGTTAATGCTTAGACCACTACACACAACAATTGCCGTCTGCTGTTGCTTTTATATCTTGCCTTATTTATCAATAAAAAACATGGTTTGACAGCACTTCAGAATCATTTCCAATGGAAATGATTCTAAAGTGCTGTCAAAGCATGTTGTAAATTATTCTAAAGTGACGTCAAAGCATGTTTTTGATGATAAAAATGAAAAATAGAAAATAAACAGCAGATGACAAAAGAAAATAATAAGATAGCAGTATAAGGGTTAATTAATGTAAGGCTCGTTGAATGACACGTAATGGCTAACAATGATGAAAGGTAATATGGTCTTGTTATTTTCAAACCATAGCCCATATTTCGGCTGCTGGCTGAGGAAAGGAACCTTAGGACATTTGCGACCTGCGTAGATCCTGATTGTCATGATTGTGTACGATCAGAGATTGTTCGAAACTGCTATTCAGGGGCACACAGAGTGTTCGCTTGATGCAGATGCGCAGGCTATTTAGGGTTACACTGGTTGCGCATGTCGTAGGTATCTTTTTTTTTTCAGTCTGTTTCCAGCGCGCCGTTTCACTAAACTTTGTACGACTAAAATATTCATAAGTGCAAAAGGATGAGTCTGTAAATTTCACATTACCAATGTGTTCTTGTAAACAATTATTAGATTTACATTTATTGAGCATAGGCTGCATATGCAGCCTATGCTCAATAAATGTAAATCAATCAATTGAAATTTACAGACTATTCTAAATATGCACTTACAAACATTTTAGTTCTGTTCTGTTAGTGAACTCACACAATGCAATACATACTGTACAAGCATGGTAGGTGTTTCAAAGAATTGATATCGAACAGAGCAGACACTGATCAGACTGCGAGGATGTGCAGGATGATCTGGTCTACACTGGTCACAGAGGTTATAAGCCACATTTCACCAATCACAGCTACCAGTGTGACCGAAACCGGGGAAAAGGGATTCATGACATTTGTGGCCAGTGTAGCTCCTGATCTATTACTGGGCCAATGTGCCATGAGCTACACTTGTTTTAAAGGTACATGTCCACTCAGTAGGCACAACATGTTCTTTGTTAAATTACGAGTACCCGCTATACAGATATAATCATTTAGTAATGTGTATTTTACTGATTGTGACGCGCGGTGGTATCAGACTATTTTCATATGCAAATGAAGCATGATATATTTTAATTATTTATACTAATTAAATGTGTCACCTGAAAAAATAATAATTTCGACATAATTATAAAGTGTGATCATTGCACATCAAAAAATAAATACAGAAAATAAATAGTAATGTCCGTTAGCATTACTGATATCAGTGTGGAAATTTACGTTTGATATAAAATGATAATAATGCCAATCAATACGTGGGGCAATGGTGAATGCAAGTTTATGATGTCTCTGATATAAAGAACATTTTGTGTCTACTGAGTGGGCATGTACCTTTAATAACACAATGTTCTCTTTTGCTGTAAATAACAAACTATCTGAGCATATCAGTGGCCTATTTCATCAACATTGCAAAGTATACTTTACTAGCAAAGTATACTTTGAGGGAGTATTCATTTATTTTTCCTGAAATAGGCTGCAGAAACCAGTAAAGTATAAACTAAATTGTTCAAGGATTCCGCTGTTTGTTTATTTTTTATCGCCAATTGCGAAAGTGGCGATCGCCAGCGGAATCCCTGATAGATATTTATAGTTTGTATATATAACATTCACATTTATCGCCAGGAAAAGAAAAATAATGTTTTGGAAATGTGAATTTTACAGATTAATTCAGCATTGTAAGGGTTAATGATTTCAAGCAGAGTGCAATTTGTCCATACCACAATCGTGCAGAACTAGCTTTAACTAGTAGCTCGTAACTGTTTATTTTCTATTTTCCATTTTTATCATCAAAAAGATGCTTTGACAGCACCTTAGAATACAATATGCTTTGACAGCACTTCAGAATCATTTCCAATGGAAATGATTCTGAAGTGCTGTCAAAACATGTTTTTATTGAGAAATAAGGCAAGATATAAAATCAACAGATGTCAATTGTTGTGTGTAGCGGTCTAAGGGTTAAGCTCACAATTAACTAGTAGACTCAACCAATCAAACTTCTTTGTATTGTGCACTAGAATAAAAGGACATTCAATTACTCCAAAAATAATAATTTGAGCATGTTCTTGAAATCCGTAAGATCAGGCAGCTTAATTGGCCGACACCTAGCTCTTGACCAATCAAACTTCCTGATGTTGAGCATGAGACTGTAGTATGGACCTAGCCTCCTTCTTCCACTCACCCCATCATAATTATATGCTCAGATAGTTTTATAAGGTATAGATTTCATTTGACAGCACCAACTTACCTTTCCTGTGATCCTGCTCACCGGTACCCTGTACTCCAAAATCTGTGGAGTGAACAACATGGAGTAGGTGTAGATAGCTGGGAACCAAATATTGTCGTCTGCTGTTTTTTATTTTTAGCTAATTTTTTAACAGGAAAAAAAATGATTTGATAGCACAAATGCACTGTCAAAACATTTTTTATCTTTAAAATTGTGAAATTAACCCTTAGACCGCTAGCTTATTTTTTTTGTCGTCTGTTGTTTATTTTCTATTTTCCATTTTTATCATCAAAAACATGCTTTGACAGTGCTTTAGAATAATTTACAACATGCTTTGACAGCACTTCAGAATCATTTCCATTGAAAATGATTCTGAAGTGCTGTCAAACCATGTTTTTATTGAGAAATAAGGCACAATATAAAAGCAACAGCAGACGACAATTGTTGTGAGTAGCGGTCGAAGGGTTAACAGCAAACAACACAAGAACGCCGCCAATGGCATATATCCCATCACTGTGGTGGTTCTATCATAAATATGCACATGGTTTCAAGCCAATCGGTCATACAGTAAAGAAGTTATAGCAAAATGGAGAAACGTACACACATCTACTGGACAATTTTTTTTGTTTAATGTTTAAGTTACTTGACATTGACCTTGGGCACTGGGGGAGCATGGGTGGGGTGGGAAGTGAATACCGGTAGATGGATGATGACAAATATTGATATGAAGTTTGACAAAAATCGCTTATACAGTAAATAAGATGTGGCAGAAGGAATCTACTGAACCAAAATGTACTGAACAGGACCTTGACTTTGGGCTGGGAAATGCACGCACATGCAAGCCAATCACACATGCAGAGAAGAAGTTGTATGAGAATGGAGAAATGTGCACACATCTATTGAATCTTGATTTTGGCCATGGGGGAGCATGGGTGGGGCGGGAAATGCAATATGAATGATGAGAAACATGTAGATGAAGTTTGAAGCCAATCGCTCATACAGTAAAGAGTTATAGCAGAATGGATAAACATCATACAACAAGAACTGGCATCGTTCAATGAAGCTAATTCCCTTGTTGGCAGCCTTGATAAAAAACTTAAGTCCCCAGTGACCTTGGCTTTGGGCGGTCAGATGTGGGTCGTATGCAAAACAAAGCACCATCCCTAGACACACATTTGTGGCCAAATATTATCCAAATTGGTGAAGTGCTCGACTTATTGACAAATGAAAGGTGTTACTAATGTACGCACGTACATGGACTAACGCTATATCCCCTCTTGCATATCGACGAGGGGATAATAAACAGCAGACGACAAAATGCAATTCAGCAGTGTAAGGGTTAAAGGAATCCATCCAGTAATATTGCAGTTATGGCATGATGGTGAAACTTTTACCATCAATTTGACACAAATGACCACTAACAAACGTACGTAAACACAGGTTTAACGTCCCAGCAACAGCTAAGGTCATATAGAGATGGTACCACAGTTCAATGTCTCATCCGACAGACCAGTGGGATGGAAATACTATGAAATTATTTTTGATGCCCAAGGCGAGGTTTGAAACCACAACCTCCGGATTGGAAGTCAGGTGTTCTAACCCCTATACCACAACCCATCCCAAGGCACTTATGGAACAACAAGAACAAAGCAATATGCCTCCTTGCTACCACATATGAGACATGCTATATGATTTTGTACTTTCGGACATCTCCGTAATTTTATGAAATACGTTTACAAAATTTACAAGATTTTCTGTAAATGGCGTCTGAAGTTGAAAAGATTTTCAGAGTACATGCGGTATTCCGCATGTACTCTGAAAATGTTGTCATCTTTTGACTTTATTTATGAAAAATATTGTAAACATATTAATGAAATTACGCAGATGTCCGAATTACGTGGTGAGACTCATATGGGTACATACAAATAGCTTACCTGTTCTAAAACTATAATCAAATCTGAACCCTGAGACGCTGCCTTTCTGTGGGGAGACACTTTTAAAGATGATCTTCATCCTAGGCCCATTGGACATGTACTGGGGTGGGTGGGCCTGGCCGCAATATGTGCCCAAGGTCGCCTCTTTACCGTCGATAAACACGATCACGGTAATACTGTCCTGGCCGATGCAACTACAAATACAGGTAGGAAAGGCTTTGTTTTTTTCTTTAACCCATAGAAGGCGGGAAATAAAAATTGTCATCTGCTGTTGTTTCATATTTTGTCTTTACACTTAAAGAAAACAAATGGTTTGGCTTCACCGTAGAATAATTTTAATTGGAAATTATTCCAATGTGCTATCAAACAATTGTTCTCTTGAGAATGCTGAATTAATTTTTGTCATCTGCTGTTTATTTTCTATTTACCTTTTCTTTATCAAGAACTTGATTTGACAACATTAACTGGAAATGATTATAAAGCGTCGTCAGACCATGTATGTTTTTAATTGGAAAAAGAGACAAAATAACAGCAGAAAATACATTTTGTTCCCAGCATTCTAAGGTTAATACTGTTTAAAGGTACATACCCACTCAGTAGGCACACAATATGCTATAGAGATCATTTGAGACAGTTTCTGGCATAATAAACATTAATTCACCATTACCCCACATATTGATTGGCATTATTATCCATTTTATAGTATACCGGTACGTCAATTTCAATACTGATATCAGGGGCTATAACCGTGTTTCCTTATAGTGTTAACGGGCATTACTATTTATTCTCTGTATTTAATTTTTGATGTGCGATGATCATACTTAATAATCTGTCGAAGATTTTTTTTAAGGTGACGCATTTAATTAGTATAAAGAATTAAAAAATATTATGCCTCATTTGCATATCATATTAACCTGATACCACCACGAGACACTATCAGTAAAATAAATATTGCTAAATGATTATATCTGTATAGCAGGTACTCGTAATTTTTAGAACTGGCGGAATAGTGACACAATTATACACTTATTTAATTCCAATAAAGATTACTTTGTGCCTACCGAGTGGGTATGTACCTTTAACAGCCTGTCAACAGCTATGTTCATTTTAGGTCAGGGTACGTACAGGGACTAACGCCATGCCTATGGGAGAATGTAGCTAAGTTATCTCCCTTTGCAAATATATGTATAGAGATCCGGTCCTATGCTATTTCAGCCTTTATTTCTTACCGAATAGCACAAAAACATTTGCACACAGAGTAGACCCAGATCAGACTGCACATGTGTGCAGTCTGATCTGAGTCTACACTGTTTGCAATAAACTTAATAAGTGGGAAAATATGAAACTCGCAAATAATGCAGCTGTAGCATAATCTGGATCAACACTAGACAAAATCACTATAATTGCTCATTATAACAACTCGTTATACATTCGCCCTTTTTCCAAGCAATAAGGCCCTAAACTACATAATTTGGACCGGATTTCTACAAATAATTCCAGCACAAAAATATTTACACAGTTCCCTAACATTTGATTGGTCCGTAGTAAGTCTCTGTCCAAAATTTATATTCTAGTAAACTCCATGCCGAACTACTTTCCATAACCGTCAGGCGCAGTTAAAATAATTCTTAAGGAAACGGAAAATAAACACATTTTCTTGATGAATTTATTTAAAATGCTGGAATTATAAGGAATGAATGGCTTTTTTGTTGAATTTATCGGGGATATAAACTTGGAAAAGTCGCGGGAATACTGGACGAGGCCTTCCGGCCTTCGTCCAGTATTCCCGCGACTTTTCCAAGTTTATACCCTGATAAATTCCACAAAAAGGCCATTCATTCCTATAATAAATTCAACGGGGGATAACTAGCTACGACCCCTGATTGGCAAGCGGATAAAAATATCTACAAACAGTGCAGATGTTCATGCAACGGCTCATTACGAGCCCACTCATCTCGATCTACATTGTTTTCATACATTGCTGCATCGTAGTGTTGAAGGTTTCAATAAAAAAAATGAACATCTGTTAAAATTGGAACAATGTGGCCGAGACATGGTTAGCTAGACTGAGTCTACAGTTTTGTGGAATCTTTTTTTGTGACCAGTGTAGCTCGACCTGATCAAATACCACATTCCTGTAGCCTGATAATAATCTATATTGCTTGTTAGAAGCATGACAGGTGTTTCATTGATGCGCAAGCTGATCTTGATCTACACTGTACGCAAAAGCTGTAAGCCTCATTTATCCAGTCGCAGCCACCAATACAGGGAAGATAATTACTAGGCAAGTAAATGGTAACGGCATTTTCTCAATCAATCAACGAAACTGTAGTATCGCAGCTGCTGTTTCGATCTGCATCACGCTGATTGGTGGAAAATAAGTAACAACATGAATAATGTATTGCAGCCAATCTAAAGATTAATCAAGACCTGGCGGAGATAGATTTCCTGACTTTACCTAGACGATGCATTATATAATAGACCCAACCATAGATTTACTAGAACTGCAAACGGCTGATGTGCATTACCGGTAGATTACCTTTCAAACTCTTCAATGGACTACTGTGACGGACGGATTGACAGATGCACCGACAGACAAATCACTATAGTTAGCATAGCTTCAAAACCTTTTTATGACAATAAAATAAACATTGCACAAGAAAATGTGGCAGGTCGGCACACAAATACGCCTGGTGGCAGATTGGAGAAACAGCGGCAAGCAAACTTAACCAGACATATGAATGCACACACGGATGAACTCACATTCAAACAAAGGAATTACCCATTAACCCTTTCAACACCACAGACCTGTATAGTGGTATTGGCAAACAGTGTAGATCCAGATAAGCCGGCTCGTGACGTGCCGTCTCATCAGGATCTGTACTTTTTGCAAGTAGTTTTCATATTTTTTAGAACAAAAACACCCCCTTTTCATAAATGGATAAATGGACATAAGAAAAAAAAATATAATTAGAGAAAAGTCAATGGCGTGCCATCACAATAAACCCACTTTTCCAAATATCATAGTCCGAAATCGGGAGATAATCCATGAGCCGGGAATAAAGTCTAAATTCAATTTGCACATCTACACAGCATAAGGAAGCCACATAGCAAATTTGAAGTCTCTAGCTATTATGGTTTAAAAGTGTTACATCTTACAATAAAATATGACGGACGGGCAGACAGACACCCGTGACGAAAAAAAATATAGCCATTAATTTAAACTAGATGGCCGCAGCCTGCATGTCGCGCCTTGTGGCGAGGCATGGACACTAAAAAAAGAGATATAGTATAACGAAAAACTTTAACCAAAAAACTTAACCCGAAAAAAACTTAACACGAAAAAAACTTAACCCCAAAAAAACTTAACCAAAAACTTTAACCGGACACACGTACGTATGTATGTACGCCAAAGTGCCGACTATATCGCGCTTACCGCAAGCGGGCGCGACAAAAACTTTAACCAAAAACTTTAACCAAAAACTTTAACCAAAAACTTTAACCAAAAACTTCAAAGTAATTTGACCTTGACATTGGGCACAGAGGCCGCACGGGAGGGGGGTATAATGAAAATATAGATGATGATAAACACCCATGTGAAGTTTCAATGTAATGGGCAAAGCAGTTGCAGAGATATAGTATAACGAAAAACTTTAACCAAAAAACTTAACCAAAAACTTCAAAGTAATTTGACCTTGACATTGGGCACAGGGGCCGCACGGGAGGGGGTAGAATGAAAATATAGATGATGATAAACACCCATGTGAAGTTTCAAGGTAATGGGCAAAGCAGTTGCAGAGATATAGTATAACGAAAAACTGTAACCAAAAAACTGTAACCAAAAAAATTAACCAAACAACTTAACCAAAAACTTCAAAGTAATTTGACTTTGACATTGGGCACAGGGAGGGGGGTAGAATGAAAATATAGATGATGATAAACACCCATGTGAAGTTTCAAGGTAATGGGCAAAGCAGTTGCAGCTTTAACCAAACAACTTAACCAAAAAAACTTAACAAAAAAATTTAACCAAAAAGCTTAACCAAAAAGCTTAACCAAAAACTTTAACCAAAAAACTTAACCAAAAAACTTAACCTTAACCAAACAACTTAACAACTTAACCAAAAAACTTAACCATAACCAAAAAACTTAACCAAAAACTTTAACCGGACACACGTACGTACGTATGCCAAAGTGAGGACTATATCGCGCTTTCCGCAAGCGGGCGCGACAAAAACTTAACCAAAAAACTTTACCAAAAAACTTAACCAAAAACTTTAACCAAAAAACTTAACCAAAAAACATAACCAAAAACATTAACCAAAGAACTTAATCAAAAACTTCAAAGTAATTTGACATTGGGCACAGGGGCCACACGGGAGGGGGTTAGAATGAAAATATAGATGATGATAAACACTCATATGAAGTTTCAAGGTAATGGGCAAAGCAGTTGCAGAGATATAGTATAACGAAAAACTTTAACCAAAAAACTTAACCAAAAAACTTAACCAAAAACTTGAACCAAAAAACTTAACCAAAAACTTCAAAGTAATTTGACTTTGACATTGGGCACAGGGGCCGCACGGGAAGGGGGTAGAATGAAAATATAGATGATGATAAACACTCATATGAAGTTTCAAGGTAATGGGCAAAGCAGTTGCAGAGATATAGTATAACAAAAAACTTTAACCAAAAAACTGAACCAAAAAAACTGAACCAAACAATTTAACCAAAAACTTCAAAGTAATTTGACCTTGACATTGGGCACAGGGGCCGCACGGGAGGGGGGTAGAATGAAAATATAGATGATGATAAACACCCATGTGAAGTTTCAAGGTAATGGGCAAAGCAGTTGCAGAGATATAGTATAACGAAAAACTTTAACGAAAAACTTTAACGAAAAAACTTAACGAAAAAACTTAACCAAAAACTTTAACCAAAGAACTTAACCAAAAACTTTAACCAAAAAACATAACCAAACAACTTAACCAACTTTAACCGGACACACGTACGTACGTACGTACGTACGTATGCCAAAGTGCCGACTATATAACGCTTTCCGCAAGCGGGCGCGACAAAAACTTAACCAAACAACTTAACCAAAAACTTCAAAGTAATTTGACTTTGACATTGGGCACAGGGGCCGCACGGGAGGTGGGTAGAATGAAAATATAGATGATGATAAACACCCATGTGAAGTTTCAAGGTAATGGGCAAAGCAGTTCCAGAGATATAGTATAACGAAAAACTTTAACCAAAAAACTTAACCAAAAAACTTAACCAAACAACTTAATCAAAAACTTCAAAGTAATTTGACCTTGACATTGGGCACAGGGGCCACACAGGAGGGGGGTAGAATGAAAATATAGATGATGATAAACACCCATGTGAAGTTTCAAGGTAATGGGCAAAGCAGTTGTAGAGATATAGTACATGTATAATGAAAAACTTTAACTAAAAAACTTAACCAAAAACTTTAACCAAACAACTTAACCAAAAAACTTAACCAAAAACTTTAACCGAAAAGCTTAACCAAAAAACTTAACCAAAAACTTTAACCAAACAACTTAACCAAAAAACTTAACCAAAAACTTTAACCGAAAAGCTTAACCAAAAAGCTTAACCAAAAACTTTAAAAAACTTAACCAAAAACTTTAACCGGGTACGACTATATCGAGGCTTTCCGCAAGCGGGCGCGACAAAAAAGTGGATATAATTAGTATATATGTAAATAGATGTATATATAAAGTCACATTGCAGCACACCAATGTGTATATTTGCATGCCTCAGTGTTTTTCTTAGATGCATATATACAAATGCCTCTAAGTACGGTAAACTCAATTATATGACAGATTTACGCAGTTTTACCTCAGTGCTAACAGCCGTTCACTATGTCTCTGTGTATCTCATTCCCTGCCTAGCTACCTCACCGTATTAACCCTTACTACGCTGAATTAACTTTTGTCGTCTGCTGGAAATGTTTTATTTTCAATATTTCTCGATAAAAACCTGCTTTGACAGCGCATGAAAATCGTCTCCACTGTGCTGTCAGTCAAAACAGGTTTTTTGTTCAGAATTAAGGCAAAAATGAAAAACAGCAGACGACTATTTTCATCTCCCGCGTAGTGAGGGTTAACCATTTCAACACCACAGGCCTGTATAGTGGTATTGGCAATAAGTGTAGATCCAGATGAGCCGTCTCGTGACGACCCGTCTCATCAGGATCTGCACTTTCTGAATGTAATTTTCATATTTTTAAGAACAAAAACACCCCCTTTTCATAAATCATTTTATGACGTTTGAATTGGTTGCAAAATTAACATATCAAAATCCATTCCAGTTACTCAGGGGTGAGAGGGTTAATCACATGCAACGGAGGCATTGCTGCAGAGATGGATGGCTACGATTGTGCTTCAATGGAGAGATTTATCATGGCACGATCCTCAATGAATCGTGTCAATATCACAAGTGGAAGAACAATAACTAGCGGCAACTTCTGTGTAAATGAATTGAAACCCTAGTGAAGCAATCGTTCAATACCTAATAAATACTTCACTGAAGAAAACAAACTGAGAGCAAACTCTACAGATGAAGATTTTTCTCACAGGCGAATGAAACAACGTGGGACACAGAAAATGACACATTAACTCTTTGCATGCTGGGAAATTTGTGGGCTATAAATAGTTCAAAAATAGCAGATGCCAATTCATTATACTTTCTTTTATTTCTCATTATAAATGTCATGAATATGTCTTGGAATTTCATTAGAATTGTGTCCGAAGAGGACACAATTCTAATGAAATTTCAAGACATATTTACAGAGGGAAATAAAACATATACTCCTAATTCGTTTGGCGGATATATTCGCCGCTAGCATGCAAAGAGTTAACCCTTAGACCGCTACACATAACAATTGTCATCTGCTGTGGCTTTTATATCTTGCCTTATTTCTCAATAAAAACATGGTTTGACAGCACTTCAGAATCATTTACAATGGAAATGACTATAAAGTGCTGTCAAAGCATGTTGTAAATTATTCTAAAGTGCTGTCAAAGCATCTTTTTGATGATAAAAATGGAAAATAGAAAATATAACAGCAGACGACAAAAATTTAAGATAGCGGTCTAAGGGGTTAACAGTTACCACACCCATACATTTCGATAGATTATATCATATGATATATACTTTATAGAAATGGGTGGGTTGGGTAACTTTCTTGAATGTGTCATTTTCATAGAGACTGTTTAACTCTTTGCATGCTAGTGGTGAAAATATCCGCCAAACAAATTGGGAGTATATGTTTTATTTCTCTCTGTAAATATGTCTTGAAATTTCATTAGAATTGAGTCCTCGGGACTCAATTCTAATGAAATTCCAAGACATATTCATGATATTTACAGGGAGAAATAAAAGAAAGTATACTGAATTGTTGTCTGCTACTTTTGAACTATTTATAGCCCACACATTTCCCAGCATGCTAAGAGTTTAAAGTCTCATCCGAAAGACTGGTAGAATGGAAATAATGTGAAAGTATTTTATGCTTAAGGTGGGGATTGAATGAATTTACAATGTTCTACCACTAGACTATGAAGCCATCCCTGCCACAAGGTGAGAAAATTGTGCCCCTGACCCAGAACACGAAAACCTGGGACCTCTGGGACATACCAATATTTGGAGGGGCCAGACCTACAGCACAAGGTACAGCAGCCAATTATATGAACATATCCCTCTCAATTCTGGCTGTGACTGGATTAATGGAATTTATAGATTTTGCGATCAGGATCTGCACTGTTCACCATTCCATCAATGATAACATCAATAACATCAATAACATCAATACATATCGCTACAGGAGTGTGCGGTTTGATCAGAAGCTACGCTGGTCACAAATCCCATAAAACTCCATTTCTCCAGTGACAGCCACAATTGAGGAAAATACAACATTAACATGGCAAGCATCGAGTTACTGTCAGAATGAGAATGATTTTGCACGATGAAGCTCGTACATAAGCAAATCACATGGCCAAGTTCACAATAACAGCACAGGTGCAGTGGCCTGTCTGCGCGGACCAATATCACGTGATGCTTTGCCATGGATTGTACCCCTGATGTCACGGCCCCGACATTCACGGGCAAGTATACCACCAGTCTAATAAATACCTGACCAAACTTGGAAAATCACAAGTAACTTAACCCTTTCATCCCTAAATATCTGACATTTTATTGTCAAGCCCACTTGCGGAAAGCAAGACATAGTGATCACAATGACAGGTGTCCGTGCATCCGTGCGTCCGTGCGTCCATGTGTCAGTCCATCCGTCCGAAATCTGCGTTAAAGTTTTTAAATACCTTATATCTCTGCAGTCCTAAGTCACATTGACTTGAAACTTCAAATGCTTATTAGTCATCATCCATATATTCATTCTGTGTCCCACTCATGCGGCCCCTGTGCCCAAGGTCAAGGTCAAATGACTTTGAAATTTGTGTTAATGGTTTTACATACCTTATATCTCCACAACATTTACTCAGATTTGCTTCAAATTTCAAATTTAATTCTGTATTATCATCCATATTTTCATTCTATAGCCCACCCATGTGACCCACATGCCCAAGATCACGGTCAAATGACTTTCAAATTTGCGTTAACGCTTTTACAAACTTCAAATAAATATACTCGGAGACCATCAAATGCCTCGGCGGGCTGGACATGCAGGCCGCTGCCATCTGGTTATAATTCATGGACTATTCCATTCATCAGAAAACAGGTGTGTCGTTAACTCTTTGCATGCTGGGAAACTTGTGGGCTATAAATAGTTCAAAACTAGCGGACAAGAATTCATCATATTTTCTTGTATTTCTCCCCGTAAATATCATGAATATGTCTTGGAATTTCATTAGCAAGGCAAAATTCATGTATAAAGTTGCAAATACAATTACACCAGGTTATATTAATGAATTGTTTCACCAAAGACAACCAAGCAACAATTTACCAGTCTTGAGATCAACTGCTTCCAATAACTTTATATATAATAGTTGTCTATAATTTTCATTTTGTATTGCCTTTTTCTTTGTCAACTGTACATGTGTATATACTTGTTTTTTGTGTGAGGGCCTCATGGGAGATTAGGCACTGTCTAATTGAGTCATCCTCGTTAAATAAAGTCTATTATTATTAGGTTTGAGGCGGCTTTCAGCTGCGCCGAAAACCTATTGTATTCGTTGGTTTTTTTTTTTTTTTTTTTTATTCAGCCGTTCAGTCTACAGCCCAAACCAGTCTACAGCCCAAACCGCTGGTCGGATCGACTTCAAATTTTGCATGCCGATTCGGATCAAGTGTGAGCAGAGACTCAGAGATTTCTTAAAGCCACTTTCCACGAAACCGGAAGTGACGTCATATTTTCTATAACTTTCTATAACTTCCTTATTTTCCAACCGATTTCAAAAATTCTCTATCTCGGCCTCGCTGACAGTTCTCGGCTATCTGGTCAACTAAGAGAGCTATAGGCATTTGAAGTTGAAAAATGTACATACTTTTCAACGATTTTGCCGAATTTTTGCCGAATTTCGGCTGATAACGGGTGGTCTTTACAAACGTTTTCCAATTTGTACAGTAATGTCAGCAACATAATTTCTTGCCAGTGTGATAGGGGAGTGTCAGGCGCATAAAAGATGATCATTTTCAGAGCTCTATCTTGACTACTTCCGGTTCTATTGGATGTCAAAGATGAACGTCTTTTTTTCAAGTTTTCAAAATAGAGCAAACGGATGTGACGTCAGCTTCGTTATTTATCAATAGATTTCAAAATTTCTTGCTGCGGTCGATATTTCAGTCCTTTAGCTAAAACTTTCCCGCTTTGTGCCCGGCCTATGGTGAAAAACAAACGAAAACTTCACTGGCGGAATATTGCATATTTCCGTTTTATTAGGTGTATTTACAAATGGCGTAAACTGCCATTTAAGGGCGATAACTATCGAAAAATAATCATCCGCTGACTTAGGGCTCCCTCCATCTACACCAAACCGCTGGTCGGATCGACTTCAAATTTTGCATACCGATTCGGATCAAGTGTGAGCAGAGACTCAGAGATTTTCAGATATCTTTTAATGCTACTTTCCACGAAAACGGAAGTGACGTCATACTTCCTATAACTTCCTTATTTTCCAACCGATTTCAAGAATTCTTTTTGCATTGGAAAGCTGACAAAATTCTCTATCTCAGATTCACTGACAGTTTTTTTCGGCTATCTGCTCAAATAAAAGATCTATATGCATTTGAATTTGAAAAATGTACATACTTTTCAACGATTTTGCCGAATTTCGGCTGATAACGGGTGGTCTTTACAAACGTTTTCCAATTTGTACAGTACTGTCAGCAACATAATTTCTTGCCAGGGTGATAGGGGAGTGTCAGCCGCATGAAAGATGATAATTTTCAGAGCTATATCTTGACTACTTACGGCTCTATTCGATGTCAAAGATGAACGTATTTTTTCAAAGTTTTCAAAATAGAGCAAACGGATGTGACGTCAGCTTCGTTATTTATCATTCGATTTCAATTGTTTTTGCTGTAGTCGATATTTCAGTCCTTTAGCTAAAACTTTGGTCTGAGGATCGAACCCGGTATCCCTCGCTCCGAGTCCATCGCTCTACCTCTAAGCTAACCGGCCCCACATCGGTGTGATGATGCGAACACAATAATGTTGGACTGTTCATTCTAAAACTTCAGAAATTCTTTTTGTAACCGATAGTTTACACCTTGGGCTAAAGCTTAGTTACACATGAAATCAATGTTTGAGGCTCAAACCGTTGATGCAGCTCAAGCTGCTCTAGTTATTATTATTATTATTAGAATTGAGTCCTGAGGACTCAATTCTAATGAAATTTCAAGACATATTTACAGAGAGAAATAAAACATATACATGTACTCCTAATTCGTTTGGCGGATATTTTCGCCGCGAGCATGCAAAGAGTTAACATCTTAAAATGTAGGTAAATACTGCAGATCCCGATGAGCCATTGTATATTGGTTGAATATAAGGGTCGCCAGCTGACGTTACGATGTTGTGACCATTGTAGTCACAGATCAGACTGTACATCCGCAGTCTGATCAGGGCCTATCTGCAGTCTGATCGGGGCCTATCTGCAGTCTGATCAGGGCTTATCCGCAGTCTGATCCGGGCATACATTGACATACACAGGGCATACACTTCCATCAGTAAATTCCGCACAGTCTGATCAGGATCTGCACTGCATCCGCACAGTCTGATCAGGATCAGGATCTGCACTGCATCTGCACAGACTGATCAGGATCTGCACTGTTCGCCATTCAATTACTGAAACACCGGTCATGCTTCTAACAAGCAATATAGATTGTTATCAGGCTACAGGAGTGTGATATTTGGTCATGAGATACACTTGCAAATTCCGAAAGCTACATTCTCTTGTTTCGGCTACACA
This sequence comes from Conchocele bisecta, assembly GCA_029237695.1. Taxonomy (NCBI): domain Eukaryota; kingdom Metazoa; phylum Mollusca; class Bivalvia; order Lucinida; family Thyasiridae; genus Conchocele; species Conchocele bisecta. Next base: position 186,020,693 of record CM055265.1, on the reverse strand, counting down.
ATGAGGAATTGACATGTGAACAAGCAGGAAGACAGCCTGAATAACATGATTGATTAAATGTTGTATCAGCGGTCATGATGATGGTATATGTGTGTTAAAAGGACACATCTAGGGGTCAGTTGGAACTACAGAACTGTCACTCACATGCAGGAGTTAGACGAGCTTAAATGGGCTTCCTGTAGATAAATTCTACAGCAAGTGATAAGGGGCTAATGGCTAATAAAATTAAGCTTTCGTGTTACTTACAGATGGACGAACGGATGGATGAATGGACAGACGAACTACCGGACGGAAAGGTGAAAACAATGTACCCCTCGGCATACTGTGTATAATAAATGTCCACAGAAATGGGGGTTGATTGTGATACGTGAAAGAGATTTATATATCTGTTTAACAATCATGTATATTTTATAGGCAACAGCGTAGAACCACAATGTATTCGCTATTGAATATCAGCGAAAATTTTGCATTAACTGTTGAGATCTATCTGACCAGGGGCAATTGGTGTACCAAAATTATCGGGACTCCAATCTGCACAGCCTTGTACATGTTGTAGGACAGACAGAAGAACCATTCTTGGATCAGAAGCAGGCCTTCATAAACCTGGCCATGTTATTATATATTCCTTTATTCTCTCAGTTCCTAACATAGACGAGTACATGAGGAAACAGACGAGTACATTCTCATGACACATATGGCACGAATATTCAATTACCTATCAGGTCAAAGATATATATGAATGAACTGTTGTCATGAACATCATAAAAGCATTACATATAAAATATAATTTTAGGAATATTTATTTTTAAATATTTTCTTTTCTATCCTCTTTATTCTCAATAAAAGTATATATTGTAACCACTCATTTGAACCATCTCAATGAGATGGTTCAAATGAGTGGTCGTCACAGCATATACATCTGAGAAGAAATACTAGCAATGTTTCTCAAAATGTGATGGATAAGTAAAAATGCCACAACATGCGATAGCAAAACTACATGAATAACAACTGCTAAATAGCACATTCATATATGCCATATTAACTACTGACATTAAATGGCTAATATAGAAATTGCTTTAGATTGCACAAAATTAGTATTAACAGGATACTTATGACTAGGCATTAATCATTTATGACTTCATGAATATTTTGCAATGAATAATTATCAAAATACGGTTTTGGAATACGAAGTTAGGATTTTTTTACAATTATGTCAGGATTTCTGTGTGTTCTCATGTTTTATATAAAGCAATTAAAAATGCTATGTGGCTGTGCCTGAAGAAATGGGGTTTATGGGTTATTTGTGGCCAGTGTAGTACCTGATCAAAAAGCAGACTCCTGCAGTCCTGTAGTCTGATAATTATCTATATTGCTTGTTAGAAGCATGGCAGGTGATTCATTGATGGAATGGCAAACGAACTACCAGTGTGACCAGTGTAGATCCAGATCAGCCTGTGCATCTGCACAGGCTGATCTGGATATACACTGGTCACAAAATTCATAAGCCCCATTTCTTCTTGTCACAACCACACATATGTTTCTCATGGTCTCATTGACACGAACAATGAGGAAATATGCACATAAACAATTACGGGTATTATGTTCACTTTATTTGAGATTGCGATTAATTGTAAGCCATTGATAATAGGTTTTCACACACAAGGAAATCCTTGAAAATGACGACAAGTTTAACAGAGATTTTTCCTCAATGTCGATGCCACCTTAACCCTTACTATACCAAATTAAAATTTGTCGTCTGCTGGAAATGTTTTCTTTTCAATACTTCTCGATAAAAACCTGTTTTGGCAGCACATGAGAATCGTCTCCAATGGTTTTTTTGCTAAGAATTAAGGCAAAAATGAAAAACAGCAGACGACAGTTTTCGTCTGCTGCGTAGTGAGTGTTAATCTGCTGAGTAGTGTCAGAGTGTTAATCAATGTGGCAATCTACCACCCGATACCACAGATTTTACAGATTTTACAAATTAATAACATTGTCATTAGCAGAAAGAATATGGAGTAACAGAAAACAGTACATGTTCATACAAGTTAATGTAAATAACGATTATCCCTGTGCCATATGTGGTGCTCACATTCAAAGTAAATTATACCCAATTTTTTAAAGAAAAACAAAGATAATACACAAATGCCCCTGGTGGCAGAAACACTGGCAAACTTCTTAACTGAGTGTAGATGTGGTGATTTTAATTTTTAACCCGTTCAATACTAAATAACTGTCATGGACTGTGATATGTTAATTCAAACCTTTCACCCCTAAGTAATTGGAATGGATTTTGATATGTTAATTTTCTAACCAATCCAAATGTCACAAAATGATTTTCAGTCTAGTTAATTTATGAAAAGGGGGTGTTTTTGTTCTAAAAATTAGAAAATTACAATTTTTGCCAATACCACTATACATGCCTGTGGTGTTGAGTTCAAACGGTTAATGAACCATCCAATCATCACAAAATGATTATCAGACTACTCCATTTATAAGAAGTGGGTTTTGTTTTCTAAAAAAAAAATGAAAATTACTTGCAAACCAGATGGCCGCGTACCACATGTCGAGCCCGCCGAGGCATTTTATGGTCTCAGAGTGTATTTATTTAAAGTTTGAGTTAAGGGTTGTGGAGATATAAGGTATGTAAAAGCTTTAACGCAAATTTTAAAGTCATTTGACCTTGCAAATCTTAGGCATGTGAGCCACATGGGTGGGCTATAGAACGAAAATATGGATGATAATAAAGAATTATTTGAAGTTTGAAGTAAATCAGAGTACCGGTAAGTGTTGTGGAGATATAAGGTATGTAAAAACTTTTAACACAAATTGTAAAGTCATTTGACCTTGACCTTCGGCATGTGAACCACATGGGCAGGCTATGGAATGAAAATATGGATGATGAAAAGTATTGGAAGTTGGAAGTAAATTGGAGTCACAATTGTGGAGAAATAAGATATGTAAAAAGTTTAACGCATATTTTATAATAAGGCAAACTTCTAAGTCATTTGGCCTTCACCTTGGGGCACAGGGGCCACATGAGTGGGACACATAATGATTATATGGATGATGCCCAATAAGCATACAAAGTTTCAAGCAAATCTGACTTACGGTTACAGAGATAGTAGGTATGTGAAAACTTTAACACAAATTTTGACAGAAACTTTAACGCAAACTTCTAAGTCATTTGACCTTGACATAGGGGCACAGGGGCCGCATTAGTGGGACACAGAATGAATATATGGATGATTACCAATATGCATACAAAGTTTCAAGCAAATCGGACTTACGGTTACAGAGATAGTAGGTATTTGAAAACTTTAACGCAAATTTTGACAAAAATTTAACGCAAACTTCAAAGTCATTTGACCTTGACATTGGGCACAGGGGCCGCATGAGTGGGATACAGCATGAATATATGGATGATGACTAATAAGCATATGAAGTTTCAAGTCAATGTGACTTAGAACTGCAGAGATATAAGGTATTTAAAAACTTTAACGCAGATTTCGGACGGACGGACGGACGGACGGACGGACGGACGGAACAGACGCACAGACTGACGGACGCACGGACGTCATTGTGATCACTATGTCTCACTTTCCACAAGCGGGCTCGACAAAATGTGCAGATCCTGATGAGACGGCTCGTTATGAGCCGGCTCATCTGGATCTACATTGTTTGCAAGCACCACTATAGAGGTCTGTAGTTCTGAAAGGCTTATATGTGATTCCTGGATCAAGGATTATCTCAGTCAAACGACACAAATGATTTCGCTGATTCCAATGGACAGTTCTTCCTTTTTACATATGCTGGTACAGAATGAAATATGTGTCAGTTTATTTGAATATATTGATTAAATTGCAGTAACACGCTATTGCCTTTCCTCCAGTTACAGTATGCTTTTATTATGAATTATGGATCTTACTAACAATAATCTCCTTTACATTATTATTTACATACCTTTATTAGTGCGATCTATTTTGTGAATCTTAATATTACTGATGTTTACACAGATTGTAGAAACAGTTTGTTTGTAATAATATTATCTCCTTTCATCACTGCAAATCTGGGGCCCGTTTCACTAAACTTTGTACGACTAAAATGTTCGTAAGTGCAAAATTATGATAGTCTGTAAATATTCACATTAGCAATATTTTCTTGTAAACAATTATTTGATTTACATTTATTGAGCATAGGCTGCATATGCAGCCTATGCTCAATAAATGTAAATCCATCAATTTAAATTTCCAGACGATCCTAAATTTGCACTTACGAACTTCTTAGTCGTACGAAGCTTAGTGAAACGGGCCCCTGAATCTTAATGTTGGCAAATGGTGTAAATTCAGACGAGACGGCTCGTTACGAACCATGTCATCAGGATCTGCACATTGGTGGATATTTTTAGATTCAATTTTCCACTAATGGTATAGTCACAAAATTACCATGGAAAAATTAATTACAAATACCGTACTAAGCGATGCCATGTTATTGGTGAATGATGTTCCAGTTGGTCTTACCAGCAAACCTTCGTTCCATGCAAGCTTTCTGTGTGAGGTCACATGATGGCGCCAAGTGTTTACAGACGTGTTAAAATCAATTTCTCCGCGAATACATGAGGGTATTGTTTCCTCTAATTTGTGCCAATTTGGGCAGACAATATGGACTCTTCAGTATTCACGGTAAACGTAGATGTCGATCATCCTGCACATTCGAATGTTTGTTTGTTTGTTGGGGTTTAACGGCATATTAACAGCTAAGGTCATTTAAGTGCGGGGTCAATGGGTTTAGGACTAAATCCCATATATTGCCTGACAAGTACATGTACATGTTCAAGTTCAAGTACATGTACAAATGGGGGGGGGGGAATCCCAAAATCATGAATGTGTTGTTTGAATTCTTTCAACACTACAAATACATACCTCTATAGTGGTGTTTGCAAACAGTGCAGATCCAGATGAGCCAGCTCGTAACGAGCCGTCTCATCAGGATCTGCACTGTATGCAAAATAATTTCATATTTTTTAGAAGAAAAAATAACACCCCCATTTCATAAATAGACTTGTCTGAAAATCATTTTTGTTGGGTTCGGTTAGTCAGTATTTCAATAACTGACGAACAATGTAGACACTAAACAGACAATGTCTGTTCATGCTGCTCTATTGGTACCAAATGTTGTAAATACCGTTTGTCAGCGCATGACCGCTATGTCTCATTTTCCACTAACGTGGATGAAAGGAACACAAAACAGCAGATAACAAAATTCTCAATAACAGTATGGATTGACACAGAGCTCCAGTTAAGGTGCGTCATTCGACCAACTTGGCGTGAAATTTTGTTATTTATTCATCAAAAATGGCAAGTTGGGAGTGCTTTAGAATCGTCTCATTGAGTCGATTCTAAAGCACTCCCAACTTGCCATTTTTGATGGAGAAATAAGAAATTTACCTCCAAATTACGCACCTTAACTGGAGCTCTGTTGACAGCACTGTAGAATTATGATGGAAAATTTTAATTCACTAAATTTTACTTACTCATATGGGTCTTTGGGGTCGCGACCTGTGAAGTACAAGTTCATCTCTAGAAACCGCAACTGGACACGCTCCTGACCCTCACCCTCAAACTCGTAGACACAGCTGATGGAGGAGGGATACGGGTCCGGGTACCGCGGACTGGTTACCGTACCATTCTTCAGCTTCGACATGCGACTCGTTATGCTGTCGTTGCAAATGAAATCTGAAAACAGAGATAAAACATTATTTGATTGATTGGGTTTTACACCAGTTTAACAGCAAGGTGGGAATACAGAACTTTTGGAAAGTTTTATGTCAATAAGGGAATATACATCTTCAAATTGGGGGCGGGGGTGGGGGAGATACTACTGGTATTTGCCACTGGGAATATAGCGGAATACCGGCGATAATAACTTGAAAACACAACAACAAAACAACCTTGCAGCAGTGTTATGTGGAGAAAAGGGGCTTATGGGATTTGTGACCAGTATAACTCCTGATCAATTGCACACCCCTGTCACCTGATAATGATATTGATGCTTGTTAGAAGCATAATAGATGTTTTATTGATGGAATGGCGAACAGTGCAGATCCTGATCAGACTGTGCGGATGCACAGGCTGATCAGGATCTACACTGGTCGCAAAACCCATAAGCCCCATTTTTCCAGACATAGCCACATATGATGTCATGTGGCACTTAAATTGTACCACACTGTTTGCAGTTACTAGACAGACTGTCAGACAAGCACAAATGTGACTTTCAATGGAGAACTGGGGCCTGTTTCACTAAACTTCTTACGCTACAAACTTTCTTACGTCTACGATACTTTTCGTACAAACTTCTTGCGAACTTCTTACGTGCGTTTCACTAACATGTGCGAACGAAATTTCTTAAGTTACGAACTTCTTAAGAATTCTTCAGTATTGGAAATCCATCAAGCTCTTTGAATGTAAACATCCGGTCCGACTTTGACAACCAGACGACAGCTGTTAAATCAACTGCCTTAGTCCAGCAAGTTGAAAACCAGGAAAGTGATTTGGACTGACACTGAGTGTCCCATCCACGGCGCCCAGGGTGTTCGGAATACTGGCCACACAATAAAAGGCTTATTTTACAGTTGGCCAGGTCTTAATTTTATTCCTCGGTTGGAAAACTGATGTTGTCCAGTCGATTATTGATGGCTGAGACAACATCATTAATACACCGAGAAACCTAACTCCTAGAGACACCGTGGATGTCGCCAGCCTCGGAGTAGAACTCACCCTTCGCTAGGCAGCGCAGGGTAACCAATGTCTGCAAAGTTTCAAGTGCTTGAGTCTTTGATGATCTCAAATGTGATTGTTATTTGCTTTAGTTTGTACTGTATACTATACGGGGCATGGAGTTGCCGTATTGGCCATCTTAGTATATGCAATACATCTTGTGGCGTTTTAAACATACCACAAATAATTTGACATACCCATAAATACAAGTTTCTGCAACGTCCTATTGGTTGTTTTCATCACACGTATATACAAAGTCTGATTTCCTATTACATTTAGGGGAAGGGGCCAAGTGGCTTTGGTTTGGTATGGACCTGGAACCAGATCGGGTTCTAATTTCAGGGCTGAATTTCCCCCCCGAAATGCAGCAGGTTGAATACGGGATCGAACCAGTTGGCCAGGCCTTATATGACCTTAACCTGTTGTATAGCTTTCTGGCATAATATTTATAGCACGATGTTGTCATATCTGTCTATAATGTATTGCACCACATTGTAATACTTTCTCTGTCATATTATTTGCTGTATGTGTCAAACGGTCGAAGTGATGAAACTGTAAGATGGCTGTACATACAAAGATGGCGGAGATGGCAACTCGATGTACCATATAGTATACAGTAACAAAACAAAATGATATGACAACACATTACATACATATTACTTTTGAAAATATTTGATTCGTGTTTTCATTCATTTCACCCCTACACCACACTACAATTATAGTGAATCACTCCTCCTTAAACTACATTATATCAGGCTGCATTTGCTGGCTAAATGATCAGAAGGTAAAATTATAGTGAGTAACTACTCCATAAGCCACGTTATATCAGGCTGCATATGCTGGCTAACTGATCAGCAGGTACAAGTATAGTGAGTCACTATTATATAAGCCACGTTATATCAGGCTGCATTTGCTGCACTAACTGATCAACAGCTACAAGTATAGTGAGTCACTACTCTATAAGCCACGTTATATCTGGGTTGCAATTGCTGGCTAACTGATAAGCAGCTAAAGCTAGATAATCCGGTCTGTCTACGCATTAGGGCCCCTATAAGTGATTTGAGAAACACTTAAAAACAAAATAAACAGACGAACGGACTTACGATCATAATGCCAAAAATAAACGGAAAGACAGACAGACGGAAGTATAGGGCGAAACCTATAGGGCGAAATATGCACGGCCGATTTTATGGCGATGTTATTCATGAAATGCATGTATGGCGGCCGTGACACTTGCGCTAAAAAATCTTCGTACGACAGCCCAATACCTATCGCAGACTTACGAGGAAAGTTACGAACTTCGCAAGAAAGTTCGCACGAAATTGACGTTAGTGAAACGGTAAAATGCGCCTAAGAAGTTTGTACGATAATTTATTATCGTAAGAAGTTTAGTGAAACGGGCCCCTGGGCCTTATGGGAAGTTTGGCTAGTAAAGCTCCAGATCTTTACTACACTTCTGCATTAACTGAAGGGTGATCAGTATAGAAACTGATCAGACTGCAAAATGAGCAGGCTGGTCGGGTTCTATACTGGTTGTCAATGCAATAAGCCCATTAATATAGGGTCTTCACTGGTTGTCAATGCAATACACCCATTAATATAGGGTATTCACTGGTTGTCAAAGCAATACGCCCAATATCTCCAGGGTCTACGTACACTGGTTGTCAATGCAATAAGCTCCTTATTTCCACTGGTTGTCAATGCAATAAGCCAATTACTCCAGGGTCTGCACTGGTTGTCAATGCAATAAGCCCATTATCTCCAGGGTCTACACTGGTTGTCAATGCAATAAGCCCATTATCTCCAGGGTCTACACTGTTTGTCAATACAATAAGCGCATTACTCCAGGGTCTACACTGGTTGTCAATGCAATAAACCCATTATCTCCAGGGTCTACACTAGTTGTCAATGCAATACACCCATTACTCCATGGTCTACACTGGTTATCAATGCAATAAGCTCATTATTCCAGGGTCTACACTGGTTGTCAATGCAATAAGCTCATTACTCCAGGTTCTACACTAGTTGTCAATGCAATAAATCCATTACTCCATGGTCTACACTGGTTTTCAATGCAATAAGCTCATTATTCCAGGGTATACACTGGTTGTCAATGCAATAAGCCCATTACTCCATGGTCTACACTGGTTGTCAATGCAATAAACCCATTATTCCAGGGTCTACACTGGTTGTCAATGCAATAAACCCATTACTCCAGAGTCTATACTGGTTGTCAATGCAATAAACCCATTACTCCATGGTCTACACTGGTTGTCAATGCAATAAACCCATTACTCCAGGGTCTACACTGGTTGTCAATGCAATACACCCATTACTCCAGGGTCTACACTGGTTGTTAATGCAATAAGCCCATTATATCAATGGTCTACACTGGTTTTCAATGCAATAAGCCCATTACTCCAGGGTCTACACTGGTTGTTAATGCAATAAATCCCAGGGTCTACACTGGTTGTCAATGCAATAAGCCGATTTTCTCCAGTGACAGATTACCCTCCACAAAGCTTGGAGGTATCAGCACAGAAAGCATCTTATAGAGTGGATATTCCAGAAATAAACAACAATATTGTCCATGGATTGAAGTGTTGCTGAGAACATTTGTAGTGAATTCAATAATTGATTAAGCACTGCATACTTGAATAACTTTCTTTCATTTATCTAGTCGTCAAGACCCCAATTTATTTATTGATTTCAACGGCAATATATTGTTCAGCATCAGTGCCAAATTTGAAAGGCAAACTTAGTTACAGATTATGAAATGCATCGGCCAGTAAGCAAAGAAAATCCTTCAAAATAATCTGAAATGTGTACTTCTCACTTTCTCGTGGTCCCTTAATAGACAAGTATCTATATATGTTGGCCAAAAGTACCATTTTTTCAAGAAACGAAAATACTTTCATGCTCATTACGGAAATAACTGGCTAAAAATCGTAATATGGAGTCATAGTAAATTCAAAATGCTCACCAATTTCCACACAATTGCTCAAATAGTATTTATTTAATAGACAGCACCAATAGCAGGACATTGCTGAATCATATACTGAATAGAATGATTGAAACAATAATGCTTATCTCAACCATGTAAAAGAACTTGCAATGAGTACCTCACTATGCATTGGTTCTGATTGATTGGGGTTTTATGTTCATTCAACAGCAGACATATAGATGGGAATGTACCTGCATGGAGGAAGCACTGTACATTCAGCACTGTGCCACTGAAATTACAATAAAACATTTCAACACCCTTATTACACCAGTAGCCTATTTCACCAACATTGCAATTTAAAGTATACTTACCGTATCTAGCAAAGTATACTTTGAGGGAGAAATTTTAAATTTAAGGATAAATTGATTAATTTTTATTATACTGAATTTATTACATGATCACAGCCATTTTGGCTGTGATAATGTAATAAATTCAGTATAATAATTCTGCATATTTTTAATCATCAAATATATACAGTCGTTAGTTCTATATGAAATAATGCCTACTCCCTCAAAGTATACTTTACTAGATAAGTATACAGTGAAACTTGCACAAGCGACCACGTTCATTAAGCGACTTTTGTCTTATGCGACCACTTTCAATTCCCACCAACCTTTTGGCCTATATAATGACAGTGTATTAAACGACTTTTCCTTAACGCGACCAGCGGTCAAATATTTTGTATGGTCGTTTGTATTAAACGACCATTAATTGACAGATGTCACATTCTCCAGGTGAAATTAGCCTCAAGCGTGTGAAGGAAACAAATCCCCTGTCACTGTCAAAGTGTGAATGTTGCATTGTTTATGATTATTGACCTGAAACCTCGATCTGATTCGCTATTCCTTAGAGCGAGTTCGGGTTCGTACTATAGTTGAACTATAGTAGATGCATTGCGCATGGCTAGTAGAGAATTTCCATGTAAATTTTCCGCTCTCTAGAACTTTTTAGCTATGCACCGCTATCTTGAAACTGGAGGAACAGGCGTCTTTTAGCTAGTCAAACTATAGTACCGTAGATGTATGACGTCAACCTGGTCAAACCAGTCTGCGTTCCCAGTTGTTTAGTTGAACTATAGTGTTGAACTATAGTTTAAGCTCGAACTCGCTCTTGGTGATTACTAAAGGGAATTAACTCATGCCTATTTGCGATTTCAGCTGGGCGATTTTATTTGGAAATAATATTCAAATTCTTTCATCTATTTTGACGAAATAAAGCCTGAATAATTCAGAAAAGTGCACAGTAAACATTACCTGTAGTATTCTAATGTATTTATTTCTATGTTAATGTTTAATATTCACGATTTCCTTATTCTGAATATTAAACCATATAACCGGACATATACCAGTATCCGGATTTCCATTTTTTTTTTTTCGTTTTTGTGTTAAGAGATCATTCTTCTAAGCGACCATTTTTGGTGTCTCCCTTGGGTGGTCGCTTAATACAAGTTTGACTGTACTTCGCAATTTTGATGAAATCGGTTACAGACCAGGCCCTAGGTGTGAATCAAATTCATCGCTAAGATATAAATCCTTCAGCCTCTCACCCATAAATAACTGACATACACTGGTTCATGCTAATTATACTCTGCCGCTGCGAATGGTCGATTCGGCGTGTCCTTGGGCAAAACAACTTCGTGCTAGCCTAGTCCTATCGGATGGGGACTTAAATAGTCGGTCGCGACATGCAAGGTCGTCGAGCAAGTGCCGTTGTTAAATCAAAGCATTTGCATTTCATGCTAATTTTCGGACTAGTAGGGGCTGGACTGTTAGGACCGCTGAAGTCACCATCACACAAACTAATTATTTCCACTTTACCAATCTTCCATGTTGCCTCCAGAAAGGCAGATTATAAATTGGTGTCTGGCTGAGAAAATGTACCTTATGGAGTCTGAAATCAGTCTACACTGTCCATTACTAATAATAATAATGATGTTATTTTACAAGAAAACTTGGTTGGATAAAATTCAGTCTTACTTGAGGTCCTTACTACAGTGAAATGATGTACATCAATGAAACGATTACTAGTAGATACTAATCCTACTGTATGTACATTTATGTGCCAGCTGATCAAAACTTCTTGGAAGTTTTGTAAGGTCCCTTTTGTCAATCAGCAGCAAATCTGCACATAAAGGACCTTATACGGTATATATTGCTTTCAGGGCTTATTTACTGAAAAGTCGTACTGTTAGACGAAATGCGTTTAACAAGCCAGCCGGAACAGCAACGCCCAGATTTCACAGAAAAAGAGGAACAAGATGCCCACCAGCGGACAGAGAGGAGAGACATCTCCCGCCAGACGAGGAACAAGATCCCCACAAGCGGACGGACAGGAGAGACATCTCCCGCCAGACGAGGAACAAGATCCCCACGAGCGGACGGAGAAGAGAGACATCTCCTGCCAGACGAGGAACAAGATCCCCACAAGCGGACGGACAGGAGAGACATCTCCCGCCAGACGAGGAACAAGATGCCCACAAGCGGACGGAGAGGAGAGACATCTCCCGCCAGACGAGGAACAAGATCCCCACAAGCGGACGGAGATGAGAGACATCTCCCGCCAGACGAGGAACAAGATCCCCACAAGCGGACGGAGAGGAGAGACATCTCCCGCCAGACGAGGAACAAGATCCCCACAAGCGGACGGACAGGAGAGACATCCCCCGCCAGACGAGGAACAAGATCCCCACGAGCGGACGGAGAAGAGAGACATCTCCTGCCAGACGAGGAACAAGATCCCCACAAGCGGACGGACAGGAGAGACATCTCCCGCCAGACGAGGAACAAGATGCCCACAAGCGGACGGAGAGGAGAGACATCTCCCGCCAGACGAGGAACAAGATCCCCACAAGCGGACGGAGATGAGAGACATCTCCCGCCAGACGAGGAACAAGATCCCCACAAGCGGACGGAGAGGAGAGACATCTCCCGCCAGACGAGGAACAAGATGCCCACAAGTGGACGGAGAAGAGAGACATCTCCCACCAGACGAGGAACAAGATCCCCACAAGCGGACGGAGAGGAGAGACATCTCCCGCCAGACGAGGAACAAGATGCCCACCAGCGGACAGAGGCGACATCTCCCGTCAGACGAGGAACAAGATCCCCACAAGCGGACGGAGAGGAGAGACATCTCCCGCCAGACGAGGAACAAAATGCCCCCAAGCAGACGGAGAGGAGAGACATCTTCTGCCAGAAGAGAAACAAGATCCCCACAAGCGGACGGAAAGGAGAGACATCTTCTGCCAGACGAGGAACAAGATGAACACAAGCGGACGGAAAGGAGAGACATCTCCTGCCAGACGAGGAACAAGATCCCCACAAGCGGACGGAGAGGAGAGACATCTCCCGCCAGACGAGGAACTAGATCCCCACAAGCGGACGGAAAGGAGAGACATCTCCTGCCAGACGAGGAACAAGATCCCCACAAGCGGACGGAGAGGAGAGACATCTCCCGCCAGACGAGGAACAAGATCCCCACAAGCGGACGGAGAGGAGAGACATCTCCTGCCAGACGAGGAACAAGATCCCCACAAGCGGACGGAGAGAGAGACATCTCCTGCCAGACGAGAACAAGATCCCCACAAGCGGACGGAGAGGAGAGACATCTCCCGCCAGACGAGGAACAAGATCCCCACAGCGGACGAGAGGAGAGACATCTCCTGCCAGACGAGGAACAAGATCCCCACAAGCGGACGGAGAGGAGAGACATCTCCTGCCAGACGAGGAACAAGATCCCCACAAGCGGACGGAGAGGCGAGACATCTCCCGCCAGACGAGGAACAAGATCCCCACAAGCGGACGGAGAGGAGAGACATCTCCCGCCAGACGAGGAACAAGATCCCTACAAGCGGACGGAGAGCAGAGACATTTCCCGCCAGATGAGGAACAAGATCCCCACAAGCGGACGGAGAGCAGGGACATCTCCCACCAGACGAGGAATTAGATCCCCACAAGCGGACGGAGAGCAGAGACATCTCCCACCAGACGAGGAATTAGATCCCCACAAGCGGACGGTGAGGAGAGACATCTCCCGCCAGACGAGGAACGCTCGTCTTTACTGAGTAACCTAAACGAGTTTACCAACAGTCACTGCCACCTGTATTGTCATCGCAGTCTACATATTCTACCCATGCTCTCAGTGTAGCCCAAAATCAACCTGCGGTTTGATCAGGGACAATATGGTTCACTAGTGAGTCAGTGAAACATTTATATGCTTATACTACATGCTAACTTATTTGTGGGTGTAACTGGAGAAATGACACTTGTGACGAGTGTAGATTCAGGTCAGCCTGTGCACCCACACAGTCTAATCAGGATCTGCACTGCTCGCCATTCCATCTATCAAACACCCGTCATGCTTCTTACAAGCTATACAGATTGTTATCAGGCTAGCGGCATTTTCTATTTGAATCTATATGGGTCACAAATCCCATTAGTCTGGGGTCCATTTCACTAAACTTTGTACAACTAAAATATTTGTAAGTGCATATTTAGAAGTCTGTAAATTTCAATTGATGGATTTACATTTATTGAGCTCAATAAATGTAAATCCAATAATTGTTTACAAGAAAACATTGGTAATGTGAAGTATACAGACTATCATAATTTTGCACTTACGAACATTTCAGTCGTACAAAGTTTAGTGAAATGGGCCCCTGATTTCTCCAGTCACAGCCACATATTACTTGATCTCCAATTATTCACTGCGACTCCACACAAAATTCCATGACCTTCCCTTTGTTCTGTTCATTTGTCAGGGTCGAAAATACTCAATATCTGGATACTGTGACCAATTTATCTCACCCAATACATTCCCTTGTCTCGTCCAGCACTTTTAATTTTCCCACTCGATACCGGTAGCTTATGTACAAGTAGGTTCTACAACATCCATGAATTGAATGTAGCAAAGAAGGGGGGATAATTACAGTAGTGTATGCGTGTTTGTCTAGGTTGTATGTGACATTTTGGTTTGACCCACGTATAGCTCACAGTTGCCAGAAAAATAATTTTTGTGGTTTCTCTGCATTTCCCCGTTTTCTCTCCACTGCACATGCACGTTTTTTTGCATCAATGTTGATGCACAGCGTTTCATTTTTCTTTCAGTGCGCATGTTCAGTGTTTTTACATGAAATGCTACGTTATTAAAGACAGAATTTTAATTGGACAAGAAAACCAGAAAACGGTTTTGATGTTTGTAAACGGGAAGAGGGGATTTAATAGGCTAGGTCTTTAAAGAGTACGTGAAACGCGCATAGATCATGTTCAGAACTGGTTTCCAAGTGGATCATAAAGGCACACGCTACACTATATGTGGCCGAGACTGGAGAAATGGCGCTTATGGATTTTGCGACCAGTGTAGATCCAGATCAGCCTGTGCATCCGCACAGTCTGATCAGGATCTGCACTGTTCGCCATGCCATCAATGAAACACCCATCATGATTCTAACAAGCATTATTGATCGTTATTGGGCTGCAGGAGTGTGATATTTGATCAGCAACTACACTGTTCATAAAACCCATAAGCCCCATTTCTAGTCACAGCCATATATGGGACACGCCATGTGATTTTGTACCTATTTTCAGAATATATATTCCGCTTGTACTTTATGAAAAATATTGTAAATATTTGTAAACGCATGTAATTAAATTACACAGATGCCCGAAGGTACAAAATCACATGGCGTGTCTCATACGGGGTATTCAGCTAGGAAGTAAAACTACTTTTTGTGTTTTCTAACTGCTATTTCTGTGGACAGCTGCCAGGGAGACATCCCGCGATGGTCATAACCATTAAGGTACATGCCCACTCAGTAGACACAAACTGTTCTTTATAGGAATTAAATAAGTGTATAATTGTGTCACTATTCCACCAGTTCTAAAAATTAAGAGTGCCCGCTATACAGATATAATCACTTATAAATATTTATTTTAATGATAGTGACGCGCGGTGGTACCGGGCTATTTTCATATGCAAATGAGGCATAATATTTTTTAATTATTTATACTAATTAAATGCGTCACCTGAAAAAATAATACTTTCGACAGATTATAAAGTAGGATCATTGCACATCAAACAAGGTGTTCCATGAAAGGAAACAGAAGTTATAAGACATTTACCCAACGTTAAGTTTGTGGACGACGCTGACGCCGACGACGACGCCGACGACGCCGGGGGTATGACATAAGCTCTTCTGCACTTTGTGCAGGCGAGCTAAAAATAGTAATGTCGGTTAACATTTTAAGGAAACGGTTATAGCTCCTGATATCAGTGTGAAAATTTACGTCTGATATAAAATGTATAATAATGTCAATCAATACGTGGGGTAATGGTGAATGAATGTTTATTTTGCCAGAAAATGTCTCAGATATAAAAAACATTTTGTGTCTACTGAGTGGGCATGTACCTTTAACATGGGAGGTATACAATGCAATATCCATCATGCAATAGCGATACACTAGCCAGCGACTGATATTGTCAATAGGATGGTTTAATTTGGTTATCTATTGAGAACTGGTAAGAAATCAATTGGAACTTAATAGATCCCATAATTACTTTGTCTAAAAGAAAGGCTGTAGTCTTGGGGCACATTTTACATGTAATCAGGTGGCAGTTGCAGATACACCCCACATGCTTCTGGACAATTAATGGCCGTCTAGAGGGAGTGGCAATGGAAGATTATTCACATATGGCAACTATACCATGTCTTGCCAAGTTGTATCGGAATGTCTGATAAAGTTATATAGTAATGGATGACATTAACCCTTAGATCACTACACACAACAATTGCCGTCTGCTGTTGCTTTTATATCTTGCCTTATTTCTCAATAAAAACATGTTTTGACAGCACTTCAGAATCATTTCCAATGGAAATGATTCTGAAGTGCTGTCAAAGCATGTTGTAAATTATTCTAAAATGTTGTCAAAGCCTGTTTTGGATGATAAAAATGGAAAATAGAAAATAAACAGCAGACAACAAAAAATTAAGATAGCGGTATAAGGGTTAAACCTTTCTGGCCACCTATTGGGAGTCTCATAGTTAAATTCAAACAGTTTGATTGGCTGGGGCTGAGCTTTGCATGCACATTACTTAGAGTAACACATTATCTGATAAATTGAATACCAGAATAGAGTCTTTTTCTATCAAGTTTATTAAGTCCGGCTTAGAAATGGTAGGAAATCCTCGGTAAACCTCGGGATTCCTACCCATTTCCTAGCCTTGCCTGATAAACTTGATATCCTGACACTAGTCTGGTGCTCTTGATACCTGTACCATAATAAAATACAAGAATTTCTCAATTCTTTATTGGGGACGAAACATTCAGGAATCATGCCGTCAATTCACTTGATCCCAGTGGTACCATTGTTTGCACAAATGCTTCTCACTTAATCAGTGGAGAAATCGCCAATCTATCAAACACGAAGATGATTACTTTTTCTCTGAGAAAGAAATTTCAAGAGTGATTTGTCTTCATTAATCAGAGGAAACCAGCAGCGTGAGCCCTTATCAATGACTAGATATTGCTGTCACAAGACAATCATACAATGTAACACATTTACAATGCTCCGTAGGTCAGTCAGCTATTTTCAGTTTTCGACTTATAGTAACATTTGATAGAAAATCTAACTCACTGTCATTTCAACAAACATAATTGTTTCCTTAGACTGACATGAGTTAACCGTTAGACCGCTATCTTATTTATTTGTCATCTGCTGTTTATTTTCTATTTTCCATTTTTATTATCAAAAACATGCTTTGACAGCACTTTAGAATAATTTATAACATGCTTTGACAGCACTTCAGAATCATTTCCATTGGAAATGATTCTGAAGTGCTGTCAAACCATGTTTTTATTGAGAAATAAGGCAAGATATAAAAACAACAGCAGACGACAATTGTTGTGAGTAGCGGTCTAAGGGTTAATGTTCGAGGAACAGCTAAGCTCATCTAGGGACAGGAACTCGGTTTCAAGTCTCATCAGAAAGTGCAGTCCCGGGGATGGAAATACTATGAAAGTAAATTTTTAATTCCCAATATGAGGTTTGAACCCACAACCTCCAGATTGGAAGTCAGGTGTTCTAACCCACAGATTACAACCCATCCTTAACCCTTACAATGCTGAATTAATTTGTGTTGTCTGCTGAATATTTTTTATTTTTCCATTTTTCTCATCAAAAACTTGGTTTGGCAGCACTTTAGAATCATTTCCAATGGAAATGATTCTAAAATGCTGCCAAACCATGTTTTTACTGAGAGAAAAGACAAAATATGAATTATCAGCAGACGACTATTTTCGGTATCCGCATTCTGAGGGTTATCAACAAGTTACGAAGGTACCAACCACTCTGTCAATGTTCACCAACTCAAGACGACACGGATGTCGGACCACGGCCTGTATGTTTAGAATGTTCCAGTCCATATAGAGAACATAGAGTACTCGGATACAAAAGCAGACAGAAAGCAGCTACTGGAAATATATGTGACATCATAACACATCCAACACAAGTTTTGTTGGGCCTTGTCTAGCAATACCTGACTGTATCGGCAGATTGAATGGCAGATACATGTCGCGGGAGAAGTATCAGAACCATTTACAGACTTAAAGATGGCAAACAGTGTAGCCCCTGATCAGACTGCACACGTGTGTGCAGTCTGATCTGGGGCTACACTGTTTGTAAACATTCACCCTTTCTCACGGCGTGAGACACACTATGTTTCTCATCGGGACAGATTACAATGTTGTATAAGATTTATGAAGAAATTATTCGTGATTCTCGTGCAAGACGACCATAAATATGGAAATTTGAAAGTGTATTACATTTACAATTGATTTAATAATCTACAGAGTATTGTTCAATAACTGAATCATTTTACCGATTTGCATGACTAAGCGAACTGGTATCCACAATCAGAAGACTACTAATGAGACAGCTGTCCGCAGCTTGTGGGTCAAACCTGCTGAGGGGTAGCGGCCACGGCCCTGCCGAGCCTTTGATAGTATACCAAAAAACTTTTAACTGAAAACTTTAACCCAAACACATGTAATTACGTACGACGTACGTACATACTAACGTACGCCAATACGCCGACTATATTGTGCTGTCCGCAAGCGGGCGCGACAAAAATATGAGCTTGTAACATTGGATACTTTGGTGTAGTAGTCAAGTCTAATTATAAACAGATTGAAATTCAAAAGGTGATAAAATATAGGTCACCGGCTGAGACGGCCAATAATGTAGTAGTATTGCATGCATGGATTCCGCTGGGAAAAAAAATAAAATCGCCACTTCAAAAAAAATAAAACAATTGGCGATAAAAAATTACAATTTTCGAAAAAAAACATTTTTTTTCTTTTCGAAAATTGTAATTTTTTATCGCCAATTGTTTATTTTTATCGCCAATTGCGAAAGTGGCAATCGCCAGCGGAATCCCTGTGCATGTCAGAAGCGCATATGGGCGGGACTTGCATTGAAACAGACATGTGTATGCGGAGAAGACATGTCATTACCAATAAGTAAGTTATAGTTCACATATTTAATTTTTAATCAACTAATTTACTAATAATTCAATATGTGAACTATAACTATTACGTAAATAAGATTGACATAAAATATGTAAAGTACAGCGACAATGTCAGATGCTGTGCTTTTGCAATTAATAAAATATAACAGTTGTGTTGATTTAATATCAAATCTATTAAGGTTAGAAAACACTAAATAGTTTTACTATATAACTTGACCGCAGTACTGCATAATTTATGGCCAGTCTCTGCTGCTTTATTTTACATATAGCTGCTAGAGAACCTACTTTTGCAACACCTGTAACATGTCTGCACTGCACCTAAACTAAATAAAACATAGGTTCACTTACTCTTATGAAATACAAGAAATTGGTATCACTGATGGATGTACACTAAAATGATGTCTGCAGTAACAAACCAAAAACGTTAACGTAAATTTACCCAAGTATTAAACCATTAAAACTTGAGCACAGGGCTCGCATATGCAGGCTATAGAATGAAGATATGGTTGATGACAAATAAGTATATGATGTATAAAGCCAATCCGACTTACGGTAACAGAGATAGTAGGTAGCCAGAAAATGCAAATATTGGACAGACAGATGAACAGACGGACAAGGTGGCGACTGATTCCATAAGAAACGTGGCATAGCCTCGTTGTGGCATAGCCTCGTTTCTTATGGAATTAGTCAACCAGTTTAACCCTTACACCGCTATCTTAATTTTTTTTGTCTGCTGTTTATTTTCTATTTTCCATTTTTATCATCAACAAGAGTGCCGAAGGTCACAATATACGCCCGTCGAGGTAGTGCCAGTATACAAGGGGAGATAATTCCATGGAAAAATAAATCAGTAAATTTTTAGTCATTTGACCTTGACCTTCACAACACAGGGGCCGCATGTGTGGGCTATATAATGAAAATGTTGAAGATGACAAATAAGTATGTGAAGTTTCCAGCAAATCCGGAAAAAATCCAAAATCAATAGGCTTCTTCGTCTTGCCGTGATAAACATGTATACCAAATTTGGTTATGATCGGTGAAGTAGAACTTGAGTTATTGCGTGGACAAGGATACTGAGTGCGAAAATTAAAAATGGCCGCCAAGGGGAGATAAGTTATCGCGTTTCAAACGGGGGTATAAAACATGCCTTGACAGAACTTTTAATGGAAATGATTCTAAAGTGCTGTCAAACCATGTTTTTATTGAGAAATAAGGCAAGGTATAAAAGCAACAGCAGAGGACAATTGTTGTGTGTAGTGGTCCAAGGGTTAATAAATACACTGCTAAACCATCACTCATGTAAGATCACATATATGAAATGCATGAAAGAAAGAGATGCATGAATGAAAGTAGTACCTGAATCGGCGCGAGTTCTGTATGCGTAAACAGGCAGAACGTGGAGTAACAGGGATCCAAGACAGCACAGCTTTACAGCAACCATTGTCGGCATATTCCCACTCCTCATAATGATCTAGAATGTTCTAGAATGTTCTGGAATGTTCTATGGAACGTTTAACCCTTTCACCCCTAAGTAACTGGAATGGACTGTGACATGTTAATTTTCCGGCCAATCCAATCATCACAAAATGATTTTTAAACTAGTCCATTTATGAAAAGGTGGTGTGTTTTTTTTCTTCTAATAAAATGTGAAAATTACTTGCAAAAAGTGTAGATCCTGATGAGACGGCTCGTTACGAGCCGTCTCTTCTGGATCTACACTGTTTGCCAATACCACTATACAGGCCTGTGGTGTTAATCATTACAATCCTAAATTAATTTAAAAAAATGTTCGCATCAAATTGTGCTTTGACAACACTTTAGAAGTGAAATCAAATGATTCGATCTGACTTATCAAACCACGTTTTTTTATTGAGAAGGAAGAGTTACATAAAACAACAGGAAACTATAATTCATGTTTCCCACATTCTAAGGATTAAGTCTGTGTTACTGTAAGTGTTAGGTATATGTAACACAATTCATCAACTTGTTTATATCATAAAAATTATTATATATCTTTCATATATTTCTTTAATCATTATCTTGAGTATGAACTACCGGTATGTCATACAGATATCATTTAAAATTGTGCTCAGTGTTTGAACCAAAATAAAAAAATAACTCCATATTAAGATAACGATAGAGAATGGATTTACGGATGCAGGTACAATTGCCTGCTGAGAAACTAACTGTCCAGACTGACGCAAAAGCACCAACTCACTTTCCCGCAGCGAAAATCCAGTTAACTATCGGCGGCGCTGGCTAACCATTTACCAATCTAGAAATTGATGTCATTATATCAATCGTTCCATCTAGCCATGCATATGGTCGACGCTTTAAGCGACCAGCTAATGAGCTGACGTTATACCATTAGGAAGTTCATTACCAGCCAGGAAACAATATTGCCGAGTTATTGCTTATTATTCATAAGAAATAAATATAACATTTCTTCTAATCGGCTGATGAAATCAATATTTGTAAAAATCAGCTTTCATGTTTCCGCAATACGTCACAGTACAGTTGGATATACATCACAGTACAGTTGGATATACAACACAGTACAGTTGGATATACATCACAGTACAGTTGGATATACAACACAGTACAGTTGGATATACATCACAGTACAGTTGGATATACATCACAGAGGTACAGCATAATAATTTAAACTATTATATTTTTTTCTTTCTAATTTCCCCTCAAAAGTGTATTATGACCATTAACCCTTAGACCGCTATCTTATTTTTTTGTCGTCTGCTGTTTATTTTCTATTTTCCATTTTTATCATCAAAAACATGCTTTGACAGCACTTTAGAATAATTTACGACGTGCTTTGACAGCACTTCAGAATCATTTCCATTGGAAATGATTCTGAAGTGCTGTCAAACCATGTTTTTATTGTGAAATAAGGCAAGATATAAAAGCAACAGCAGACGGCAATTGTTGTGAGTAGCGGTCTAAGGGTTAATTTGAATTGCCTTGGTGAACATGACATACTTTTATTGAAATATAAACAAAATAATCATCTTTCAACCACTAAGCCTTGTATCCTAAGACTAATGATCTGTCTTAACCCTTAGACCGCTACACACAACAATTGTCGTCTGCTGTTGCTTTTATATCTTGCCTTATTTCTCAATAAAAACATGGTTTGACAGCACTTCAGAATCATTTCCAATGGAAATAATTCTGAAGTGCTGCCAAAGTATGTTGTAAATTATTCTAAAGTACTGTCAAAGCATGTTTTTGATTATAAAAATGGAAAATAGCAAATAAACAGCAGACAACAAAAGATTAAGATAGCGGTGTAAGGGTTAAATGTCTGCAATGAATGGACAATGTATGTTTGTTATACAAAACACAATGTTCATATAAAACCTAAAGCCTTCCAATTTTCGGAAGAAAACACACAAGGTTTGAAAATATTACGTAATTTAAGCTTGGTCAAATAATTCCAATATTGTAGAAGATTTCCGAAATGAGTCCAATTACACATTATCTCCCTTTTTTTGTGTAGAAAACTATCACTTAACCCATTTCATACAAGATACTAATTCACAGCTAACAAATTTTCCAAATTTTTTTTTCTATTTTCTTTATTTCTCAATGAAAGTATATGTTGTTACCACTCATTTGAACCATCTCAATGAGACGGTTCAAATGAGTGGTAACACCATATACTTTTAGTGAGAAATAAAGAAAACAGAATTTTTGTTTACGGAAATAAGACTTTTCCATGAAAAAGCACTGTATCTTCAGCATGAAATAGGTTAGATTATTTGAAAATATATCACAGCAGCGTTCCCTACACACACATCGCTCCATAGAGCAAACCGCGGAGCCAGAGCCATCCAATTGTCTGCCAGCTTCCCAAGGAAGTAGGGAAATTTATATAAACGTATCCCGGCTAAATCCAATATTTACTCAGGACCCTGTGCAGTACATGTATTAGCTGCCGACAAGAGGTTGAGTTACCAACCAGAAATCAATTCTCAGAATGCGCGCGTTTATTGAACTGTTTTAAAGACTTCTCGATTCTGCTTCAGCCCTTTCACTTCAGATATACTTTTGAACTGGTAAAAATTTACTTTAATATTTCAATACATTACACAAATGTGACACATCCATGCTGCCCTTAATATGTATGACATTGACCTTTTGACCTTCACTACTTTTAACTTTTTCACACATTAAGAAGTTTGCCGGAGTTTCTCAATTCTGTCATATCTTCTATATCCCTTGAAGAATTACATTAATATTTCAATACATCGTACTTGTGCACAAATGTCACACAATCATGCTGTCCTTAATATGACCTTCACCATTTGACCTTCACAAATGTACTTATGAATACTTATCATTGTCGGCTAAACACTTAGAAGTTTGCCGGAGTTTCTCAACTCTATCATTAACTTCTACATCTCTTGAAGGATTACTTTAAAATGTCAATACAATATACTTGTGCACACATGTGACACATCTATACTGCCCTTAATATGACATTGATTGTTTGACCTTCACAACATTGCTTAACCCTTTCACCCACAAGTAACTGGAATGGATTTTGATATGTCACTAGTACAACCAATCCATTTATGAAAAGGGGATGTTTTTGTTCTCAAAAATGTGAAAATTACTTGCAAAAAATGCAGATCCTGATGAGACGGCTCTTCACGAGCCAGCTCATCTGGATCTACACCTTTCCTTTATACAGGCCTGTGGTGTTGAAAGGGTTAAACACTTAGATGATTCTAGTTAAAATCAGTTACGGTAGGCAACAACTTCCTCCATATGGGGATATTTAATCCTTTCAACACCAAGTAACTTAATAGGATGTTCCATGCCAATGTTTCACGCTATTTCATTAATTTTGTTCATTCAAATTATCCCATTCTTCTAAAAGGGTAATCTGTACGACATTTAAAATTATTAACAAACAGTGGAGATCCTGATGAGACGGCTCGTTGCGAGCCGGCTCATCTGGATCTGCACTGTTTGCAAACATCGTCTCTATAGAGGTCTGTGGTGTTGAAAGGGTTAATGCCCACAAGTCGGCTGGCCCCAAATTTGTTCTGCCTGCATATAAATAACCTTAATGCATGAAAGCTGACTGCTGGTCTTGACAAGATCAGCTATTTCAGGCAGCGACAGATAAGCGCCTGGATTCGACATCAAATTGTGGCACCAAGTAAGTAATGGTATACAATAATGAACCCTTACAATGCTGATTTAACCCTTTCACCCCTCAGTAACTGAAATGGACTGTCATATGTTAATTTTCCGACCAATCCAATTGTCACAAAATTATTTTCGGACTAGTCCATTAATAGTTGTTTTTTTCTTTCTAAAACATATGAAAATTACTTGCAAAAACTGCAGATCCTGATGAGACGTCTCGCTACAAGCCAGCTCATCTGGATCTACAGTTTGCAAACACTGCTAATTATAAAGAGGTCTGTAGTGTTGAAATCGTTAATTTTTGTTTTCTAAAGTTTGTTTTTTATTTTCAATTTTTCTTCATGAAAATGTGTTGACAGCACATTTATTGGGGTCTTACATATGTTGACAGCACTTGAGAATCATTTCCATTGGAAATTATTAGAAAGTGCTGTAAAACATGAAAAATTGAAAATAAACCAGATGGCTGAGGCCTGCATGTCGAGCCCGACGAGGCATTTGATAGTCTCAGAGAGTATTTATTTGAAGTTTGAATTAAGGGTTGTGGAGATATAAGGTATGCAAAAGCTTTAACACAAATTTTAAAGACACTTGACCTTGATCTTGAGCATGTGGGTCGCATGAGTGGGCTATAGAATGAAAATATGGATGATAATAAAGAAATATTTGAAGTTTGAAGTAAATCGGAATAAGTGTTGCGAAGTTATGTAATAACTAACACAAATTTTATAAAGTCATTTGACCTTGAGCATGTGGACCACATGGGCAGGCTATATAATGAAAATGTGGATGATGAAAAGGAAGTACTGGAAGTTTTAAGTAAATTGGAGTAACGATTGTGGAGATATAAGGTATGTAAAAACTTTAACGCAGATTTTATAATAATGCAAACTTCCAAGCCATTTGACCTTGACCTAGGGGCACAGAGGCCACATGAGAGTGGGACACAGAATGAATATATGGATGATGTCCAATAAGCATTAAAGCAAATCTGACTTACGGTTACAGATATAGTAGATATGTGAAAAGTTTAACGCAAATTTTGACAAAAACTTTAATTCAAACTTCTAAGTCATTTGACCTTAACCTTGGGCACAGGGGCTGCATGAGTGGGATACAGCATGAATAAATGGATGATGACTAATAAGCATATGAAGTTTCAAGTCAATGTGACTTAGGACTGTGCACAGAGATATAAGGTATTTAAACAAGAGGGCCATGATGGCCCTAATTCGCTCACCTGACTCCATGAACACCAAAGGAGAATGTGACATTGAGTTCATGTGTTTTAAAAAAATTGTGCTATTTTTAGATGGCGGTCATCTTGGATTAAGCGATGACTCTCATTTTACAAAATCTGAAAATGCTTCACCCAGCATCGGCCATGTGGTTCCTGAGAAAAAGACGTTAAAAATCTTGAATAAATGGATCTTTTGGTGGCCATCATGGATGACATAATCATCCGATTCCGACAAATATTGCACCAGAGTGATCGCCTCATTGATACCTTCAATTTGATATATGACATGACCATATTCGGTCAAAAATAAAATTTGACCCCAATTTGACCCCACGGGCCACGCCCATTTTTGACCTCGGGGTCGCCATTTTAACAAGTTTCAAAGAGCAATGTACATCGATCATTCCTACCAAGTTTCGTCCGAAATCCTCCATTTTAACAAATCTGAAAAGGCTTCACCCATGGACCATAACTTTTAAGTTTGGCTACCATGGGCCAAGCGGTTCATGTGAAGAAGAATTTTGAAATCTCTAATAAAAGAACGACCTTTTGACCTTTCGGCGGCCATCTTGGATGACATAACAATCCGATTTCGACAGAAAATGCACCAGAGTAATCGCCTCATTGATACCTTCAATTTGATATATGACATGACCATATTCGGTCAAAAATAAAATTTGACCCCAATTTGACCCCACGGGCCACGCCCATTTTTGACCCCGGGGTCACCATTTTAACAACTTTCGTCGAAATCCGGCAAGCGATTCATGAGAAGAAGATTTTTTAAGAATTTATGCTATTTTTAGACGGCGACCATCTTGGATTACGTAATGACGTCATTTTAACAATTTTGTAATCCCCCTACCTAAGGACCATGACCATGAAGTTTGGTGACTATAGACCCAATGGTTACCGAGGAGAAGACGTTTGAAAATGTTCACGGACGACAGACGACGACGGACGACGACGGACGACGGATGACGACGACGGACACATTGCGGTAACAATAGCTCACATGAGCTAAAAATGTAATGCAGATTTCGGACGGACGAACGCACGTACACCCAGACGTCATTGTGATCACTGTCTCGCTTTCTGCAAGCGGGCTAAAAAAAAACAACAAAAAAACAGCAGACGACAAAATTTAGCACTGTAAGGGTTAACCACACTAAATCATCAGATATTCATGTGCGGTGTAGTCAAAAGCAGTATGTTAACGCAGATGTGTTATGCCATAATATTGCAGAAACCGGTCAACTGATGTAAATCTACTTCACAGGCATGTTAGTGTATCATTTATGTCATGTTCAAGCATATGTTTTGGGATTATTTTGTAAGTCGGAACATGTTTGTCATGTGAGGTGGTTTCAATTTCAGCAGCTGACTTTGCGCCAGAAGATTGAATTAACTTGCTTACCAATAGTTAAACCTATACATGTATTTTAATTAGTGAATATCCAGAGCAGAATGGTTGCAGTTTGTGGGAAAATAGGTCCCACAACATCCATACGAAAAATGAAAGTAGCAGAGAATAGCAAAATGTGAGTGGTATTTGGTTAGTTTATATAGGAAAATTCAATGGCGGTGGCCCACCTCTAACACAAAATGTTCAGCACTGAAAGGCAGTGTTCTGATCCAGTGCCAGGCACCCTTACTACAGCAGATCCCTTGATCCTAAAATGTTAATCCCAGTAAGATTCACTGTTAATCCTTTGAGCCCGAAAGCCCGCTATAGTTGCAAACAGTGCAGATCCAGATGAGCCGGCTCGTAACGAGCCGTCTCATCAGGATCTGCACTTTTTGAAAGTAATTTTCATATTTTTGAGAACAAAAAATACCCTCTTCTGAAAGGTGAAAGGTTTAAGATATGAATTGTTAATGATGGATTCATCATTAAGATAAGCCTACCCTCCCACCCTCCGAAGACACCCATGCTGATCTACTTCTGTCCCAGTCGACTGGTCACATAGTTATACAGTAAGCCTGGTTCTTGCATAATGATCACATGTCAAAGACACCATGCAATGATTTAATCCACTGTTGACCGTCTGACATTCCATTTTGCTAAAATATCTAAAGGCTTAGGATCAACACTTGCAGGCTTTCAAAAAATGAATATCTAGTGTTTAAAAATAGTTTTCACAAGTAAGAAATGGGCACCCAGCTAACACAAGTGACCTGACAACCATGTGCAGTCTGTTTAGGCACTACATGGTTCGCGATTCATTCATACATGCAGTAGTAAAACAATTAAATCCTGATTAAATTGTGCAAATAAGCACAAGTACATCATGAATCGTGATTTAAAGTCTCATCCGACAGACCAGGTGGGATGGAAATAATGTTAGTATTGTTCATGCCTAGGGTGAGGATCGAACTCACAAGCTATGATCATGAAATTAAAATTCTGTTCTGGGGTAGAATTATTTTTTATTAATTTGTTCCACCGAAATAACAATTCGTTTGACGATATAACAATTGTTATTTTGTGGGAACAGAATTGTTATATCATGGGAACAAAGAGTTAATTGTTAATTCGAGGGATTGAATTGTTAAATTGAGGGAACAAATTGTTATTTTGTGGGAACGAATTGTCAATTCGAGGGAACAAATTGTTATTTCATGGGAATGAATTGTTATTTTGTGGGAACAAATTGTTATTTTGTGGGAACGAATTGTTAATTTGTGGGAACGAATTGTTAAATTAAGGGAACAAATTTTTATTTTGTCGGAACGAATTAATAAAAACTAGAAAATGTGTTCATAGAACACGGATGCCCCACATATCGCTTTGATAATAAATGAGGTCAAATTTACCCGAGCGTTAAAGTTTCGTGACGGACGGGACGGATGGGACAGGCGGGACGGACGGAACGGGACGGAACGGAACGGACGGACGGACGGACGGGACGGACGGGACGGGACGGACGGGTCGGACGGACAAGGGTAACACTAAATGCCCCCTCCACTATCGTGGTGGGGCATAAAAATCCATGTCCCCTGCGGGGCTCCGTACTTTTGCCAGTCAAATCAGGATTTACTAATATCTCCTCCACTACTTCATGCCAACTTATTTCGCTAGAAATTTTGTACAATGCAACCTGTACAACAGCCACCAAAACAAAACTGGCTGTTTTAGAGAGGCGGCTGTTGTAGGGAGGTTAAATGTGGAGGCAAATGTCCATCAGGATATAAAATATCGGCAGTTACAGAGAGAGTGTTGCTGTAGAGAGGTGGCCATTTGTGTAGGTTCGTCTGTATTAACCCTTACATGTGCAGCCGAATTGAATTCTGTATTCTGCTGTTTATAAACTATCTTCCATTTTTCTCTTCAAAGACATGGTTTGACAGCACTTTTGAATTATTTCCAATGGAAATGATTCAAAAGTGTTGTCAAACCATGTTCTTTTTAGAAAGAAGGCAGAATATAAATCTACAGCAGACAGCAATTTTTGTGTCCAGCAGTTTAAGGGTTAACAAAACATTCTCTTTTCTGTTGTACGATATAAAAACTTCTGTTTCAGACTGGGGAATCATGGCAGCCATTCGGCTACTGGAAGATGAATCTGTATTTGAAAGGAATCAACCATTCTCGGGATTTATGTGGTATCTGGGAGTCAGCGAATTGATTCAATTAATCAGAGCAGATCACTTTATTGATGTCTGCATTTTAAATTTAATAGAAATTTCTAAAAATATTCGGAACAATTTCAGCTTGGGATAAGCCGAAAGCTTGCCAATTCCTGGAGGATTTAACTGATTGAAGTCTATGGATACAATATTTGTTATAGAAAAAATCTGATTAGCTTATTTCTCCATAAAAGTATCTGATTAGCTTATTTCTCCATAAAAGCATATGTTGTTACCACTCATGTGAACCATCTCGTCGAGACGGTTCATATGAGTGGTAACAACATATACTTTTGAATAGAAATAGAGAAAATAGCGAAAAACATCTGTACTTGTTGTATCTGGCCGAAAATGGGTTAGTCAAGGTATACCATAGCTAATAAGAGGCTTGTTTATTTATTGGTGTTTAACGGCCTATTAACAGCTAAGGTCATGTAAGGCCGGGCAAACAGGGGAAAATCCCAAACCGGAATATTTACATCAAGACACAGCCCTGAAGTTAGAATACACTAACCTGGTGCCAGGTCCATACCACACCAAAGTCACTTGGCACCTTCCCCTAAAATAGGATTACAAATAATCGTAATACTCACATAAGAGGTATAACCAGATTCAACTGTCACATACAAAATGCCAAAGACGTATGTGAGGGCCAAACCAGGTCTCCAGTCGGGATTTCGGTAAGGATGAAACCGGATCGTTAAATTACCCATCATATGCTCCCACCTGCCACCCACAATAAGATGCTTGTCTTTTGCCATCAGACGTGACTATGAAACACATTGTATCATGTATATATAAATGCATGATTTTTCAAGCGGACCATACTTGTACTGTCCTCATTATGCTTGGGATCCAGTGAACAATATTTTAAATGTGCAATGACGTATAATAATCATAGCATAAGGTCGACTCAGATGTTCAAAAAAGTGGGCAATAGATACCAAATTAGCAGTATGACGATATTACGTTTAACCCTTCCTACCCTGTTGACGGAAATTGCCGTTTGCTGTTTTTCATTTTTGCTTTAATTCTTAACAAAAAACTGGTTTTGACAGCACATGAGAATTGTCTCCACTGGAGACGATTCTCATGTGCTGCCAAAACCAGGTTTTTGTCGAGAAATATTGAAAATAAAACATTTCCAGCAGATGACAACATTTAATTCAGCGTAGTAAGGGTTAATATGCAATGACCACCCGACCGCCCCCTATATCAATAACCATAGCATTACTTCAACTCATATTATCATTATATCTCTAAAACGATTGGTAGAAGATGGCTGACAAAAGTACCTTAAGACATGTGTGACCAGCATATCGTCAGCCTGCGAACCTGTGAATCTAATCAGGACCTGCAATGATCGCCATTCACTGAAGTAGGCTAACTGCCATAGCAAACCGATTAGATTCAAATTCTTGGAATTCTTGCAAGGTACCTTATCTCAGTTAGTGGCCCAACACTGGACACTAACATCATAAAACTCCCTGTTGTGGGACTGATCACAATAGCCATAACCCTATTTTTCCAGCCACAGACACAAATACCCTGCTGGATGCCAGTGTCCCAGCCACTAGTATATTGTACACCAGATAGATGACCAGAACTGACCTCATCAGCAAATGGAACTGTCAACTGACCAAACAATTCATCATAGAAATGGGCCACCCTGCCTGGCATACTCAACCTTAGCAAAAGTGGACTGCCTGCATACAATCCATCATAGAAATAGGCCACCTTACACAGCCTAAAGCAAAATTGGAATGTCTGGTTTTCTTTATGACATTTATGATCAGTGTATAGGCCTGTGCATACACCCAGTCTGATCAGGGCTTACGTTGTTTGAAATTCAGTAAAACAGTTAAATAGGTTGTATTCAATTCCATAAGGGAGTTAGCCCCCTTTTCCACTGACCCTGTTAATTCTGTGAGGGAGTTTGCTCCCTTCTTCCATTGGCTCCTGCAACTACAGGTAGGTACGCAATCAGTACCATTTATGCAACAAACTGGCAGCTCACCAACCAGAAATATCAGACCGAGAGGAGCGCAACGATAAAATGGCGCTTATCGCAGATGCACAGACTGATCTGATGGGAGCTTATCACAGATGCACAGACTGATCTGATGGGGCTTATCGCAGATGCACATACTGATCTGATGGAGCTTATCACAGATGCACAGACTGATCTGATGGGGCTTATCGCAGATGCACAGACTGATCTGATGGGGCTTATCACAGATGTACTGACTGATCTGATGGGGCTTATCACAGATGCACTGACTGATCTGATGGGGCTTATCACAGATGCAATGACTGATCTGATGGGGCTCATCGCAGATGCACTGACTGATCTGATGGGGCTTATCACAGATGCACTGACTGATCTGATGGGGCTCATCGCAGATGCACTGACTGATCTGATGGAGCTTATCACAGATGCACAGACTGATCTGATGGGGCTTATCGCAGATGCACTGAGTGAGTGAGTGAATAGGGTTTAACGTCCGCTTTTCTGACATAGAGGTACAAGCCTCAGGGAGTCTACACGCAGACGGGTCAACGGGGTCGAGTCCCATATCCACCTGTCCAAGGGGGGTAAATCCCAACTTCAGAACTCAATATTTACAATCAAAATATATAGTCAGTCCTGAAATTAGAACAACCTGATCTGGTGCCAGGCCCCTCGCCACATCCAGCATCCATTTATATCCCATTCCCCAATCCCTAAAAAGTAATAGGATTAGCGCTAATCTTACTTTTATATATGGGGCATAGCCCGACTCAACTCTCACATACAAGAAAGCCAAAAATGTACATGAGGGCCAAATCCGGTATAGTGGGTTCCGGAAAGTATGAACCCAATCGTTAAGCCAGTTTAGTCGCCTTTTACGACAAGCAATGGCTACTGCAGCACTATTCTCAGGATCAGTTGATCCCGCCCCGGTGCCTGCACGGGGCATAACGCAGATGCACTGACTGATCTGATGGAGCTTATCACAGATGCACTGACTGATCTGATGGGGCTCATCGCAGATGCACTGACTGATCTGATGGAGCTTATCACAGATGCACAGACTGATCTGATGGGGCTTATCGCAGATGCACAGACTGATCTGATCTCTGTGGTCACAAGGTCTTTCGGATGAGACTTAAAAACGGTTCCGTCTTTATATGACCGGAGCTGGCTATTGCTAGAACACTAAACACATTCACTTTCACACTTTCACTGTGTGGTCACTTGTTTACCATTGAATACATCCAGTTGTGAAAAGTTAATGGGTTTAACGTACCAGCAACAGCTCAGGTCATATAGAGACGGGACCACAGATTAAAGTCTCATCCTAGTTTGATGGAAATACTATGCAAGTATTGTTCACGACTAGGGTAAGTATTTAACTCACAGCCTCCGCTATTGAAGGCCAATGCCATATCTGCTAGATCACAGTCAATCCCTCTACGATGTAGAATATCTATTGGCATTTCCCCAGCAATTCTCTCATAGGGGCACCAAATATGTTGTATACAGAATATTCATTTGCATATATATGGGCCGCCAACTAAGAAAGCATACCATTCAACATTGGCAACAAGTGAAGATTTTCATCCTCTTGCACATTCATTCAGTAGGATTAGCATGTAGTATTTGCATATGGCTGTTCGAATACTTCAGTGACTGAATATGTACAGTGTAGCCCCAGATCAGACTGCGCAGTCTTATCTGGGGCTACGCAGGGCACACTGATTGTACCATCTCTTTTCTCATACGGGGCCCATACACATGTACATTCTGTGGAATTTTGCTATCCCAGAAGTCCAAGCTATCAAGAAAATATAGTTCACTGTATTGATCCAGTGATGTACATGGGCTGTCAACTGAGTATGGAATATTGTTTCCTTGTCTGGACATCACAAGTTGATGATATAGGGACATGTAGTTAATAACTTTCTGAATTTTAGATTCATTAACAAGGAAAATGAAATTAAATGAATGGGGTTTAACGTCCCAGCAACAGCTAAGGTCATGTAAGGACGGGACCACAGTTTAAAGTCTCATCCGACAGACCAGTGGAAATAAATGTAAATCCAATAATTGTTTACAAGAATACAGAAATGTACAGAATGAATTTACAAATCATAAGTTTGCATTTACAAACATTTTAGTCATACGAAGTTTAGTGAAACGGGTCCCTGTATTCTACCCCTAAGCAACAACCCATCCCATCAACACAAGAACAACTGTCCGTATAAAAGGCCTTCTTGCAAATGTCTCTGCAAAGGTTCATATTCATTATTCATTAGTTGAACACAGTGAGAGGTATGCTAGAGACTTTCCAGTCTCCAGGCACAGCATAAAACAGCCCTCAGATGGTTGATCTCATAGCATAGTGTTGAGGATAAGACTTTTCAATACACAACACAAGGAAACTTTCATAACTTTATTTGTCAAAAAAGACACTAGCATAATATGTTTCATTAAACACATAATTTGCTCATTGCATGTGATGCCGTTCGACCAATGGAAATTCAACGAATGTACGTGTGACCTGTAGTCTACGCAAAATACAACAATTTGTTTGATCCTTCACTATTCTGGTAAATACAGGTATATTGATAATTCATGACATGCCTGAATGTGTAGACTGCCCCATCATTATCCACGCCGTTCATTATACAAGAAGGTAAAGCCATAACATGTTTTTGGTGTAAATTTAAATTTCAGCCAGCCAACTTTAGAAAAAAATACTGTTATTAAACAGAATTTGCTATGGCCTAAGTGTTGTCTTGTAAAAAAGCGATGTGTGTGCAGGTAGCTGAGATTCGTCTGAAGTATTTGATAAACAGGACCCCTGTAACCCCCTCTGACGCCGCCGAGTCCAGTGTATGCACGGAATGGTCGGCCAAACTGCTGCTCACTGTCGCAGACGGCTATAATTATTCCACTCTTTGGTCCAAATTGACCACATTTATGTCGTTATTTGAACCTATGGGGCCAAACCTCCGAGATAATAATAAGCTGGTCGATACTAACTTGATTATAGTTGGCCTAACAAAGTGACCAATTTTGACCTAATTTAATATATGCCTTCCACTGATCTTAGCTAGTTAATAATGTATAAATTGTGATGATGAGGGAGAATCACTTATAACTTACTGCATCCTTACAAGTTCGGGAACTATGGCTTCTTTGCAATAGTTATTACAGTGGAACCTCACTAAACCGGACACCAACAAAACACATATGATCTTAGTTTTGATGAGTTTCTTGGCCATTTATCTCAGATGATAATGTCTGTTCGTGATCGCATAGCACACAACTGCGGCTCAGAATGATAAAATGCCTGAAAGTACACTATGAATAGTTTAGGTTTGAAGTTAGGATGGTATAGCCATTTCACATAAATTAGATAGCGTATTAAACAGGCGAGTGTATACCACGTTTCACAAAACTTCGCGTTGCATGTGCTTCATATCCCCTGTAGTACGTCCCTACACTATTGCTATCCATGAAAATGGCTTGAATGTTGGGTAATAATAACTAACACCATCTATGTGTATGGTGGCAATTGGTGTCGGCTGTACTTCGATATAAATCACACACACTCAAAATGGTGCCTATTGTCTATACCTAATCAAGTCGAGCAAGAGTGAAAAAGCCCGTCTAATATAGACAAAGTGTGGCAAGTGACAGAAACGTGACTGATGAGACTTTTGAGAGGGAACTAATTCCATACCAACGTGAACAGTGGCTGATTAATGATGCTGGGTTTCTTTGTAACACACAGCAGAGGAGGGTAGTATATTAACTCTTTGCATGCTGGGAAATTTGTGGGTTATAAATAGTTCAAAAAAAGCAAATGACAATTCATTATATATTCTTTTATTTCTCCTTATAAATGTCATGAATATGTCTTGGAATTTCATGAATTTTGTTCGGAGGACACAATTCTAATGGAATTTCAAGACATATTTACATAGAGAAATAAAACATATACTCCTAATTCGTTTGGCGGATATTTTCACTGCTAGCATGCAAAGAGTTAACAACCTCAGCAGTGTCTTTTTATTATAACATTTTATAACAGGGTGGAACAGAAGAAAATAGTTTGAAATCTCCACTTACATTTGGGTTGTATGTTACTGAAAACATGAATGCTTTCAGTATAGTAATATACTACCAACCTCTGTAGTGTCTTTATAACCTTTTATAAAAGTTTTGAAAAGAATAATTAGCTAGAAAATCAACCTAAAGTTGGGTATTATATATTATTGCTGAGAGTTATGCTTTCACTAATGTAACTGTACTACCAGGGGCACATCCAGGATTTCAGGTTAGGCGGGGCAGGACTTCTTAATTGAAATAGTTTAATATATTTTCGAACTAGCACCGTTTGAAATAAAATATCCACTCACATTTGGGTTGTACATTACTGAAAGCATTTCAGTAATCCAGTAGAGCCTCTCTAAACTAAGCCACAGGTGGAAGACTCGGACCTATGACACCAACAAAATGCCTATTAAAAAAAATCCCATTACCCCACCCACTTGGTCTCGTACATTACCATCTTATATAAAGAAAGGTGGATAACATTGTGGCCATGATAGAAAGAGCCCTCTCATTTCCGACTCGCACAAACACAATACACATCGATTAAACGTATGATTTCTGTCGCTGGCAATCGATAAAGGTATTAGGTGTGTGAATATATTCACTTCAAATCTCTCTTTCCAGCATTTATTCAGTTATTCGCATTTTGTATACCCCATCCAAAGCGAAATTTGCGTGTACGAAAGAATCTCACACAGAATCGGAGGCCGTCCGGCGTGGATTATCGGTCATATTTGACCAATAACTAATCGCCAGCTCAAACTAAAGTGGTGCACCATGACCATATACATTAGCAACTCCAACCATACAAAGTTTGTCCAATTGTGATCGTTCACCGATCTAAAAAACACCTTTTTTCTACTTTCATTCATGATTCGCGTACTATCAGATTATGTCTTCCGGAATCCCGAAATAGGTTGAAAGACGTCATTACAGTTTAGATTTAGCCAATCAGAGATGTTCTTTACATAGACGCTTCCGGTTGTATTATGGAAGATGGTGGTGCATTGACCCGGTTCCAGATAATGAACGAAATTAGACAAAAAAGTGTTTTTTAGATCGGTGAACGATCACAATTGGACGAACTTTGTATGGTTGGAGTTTCTAATGTATATGGTCATGGTGCACGTCATTAGTTTGAGCTGGCGATCAGCTATCGGCCAAATATGACCGATAATCCAGACCGGACGGCCTCCGATTCTGTGTGAGATTCTTTCGTACACGCAACTTTCGCTTTGGATGGGGTAATCAAAACGCGAATAACTCAATAAATACTTGAAACAGCGATTTGAAGTGAGTATATTCACACACCTAATACCTTTATCGATTGCCAGAGACATATTTCATACATTTAATCGATGTTTATTGTGTTTGTGCGAATCGGAAAAGAGAGGGCTCTTTCTATAATAGCCATATTCATACCCACCTTTCTATAAATAGCCATATTCAACCCCAACCTTTCTATAAATAGAAGATGGTAATGTACGAGACCAAGTGGGTGGGGTAATGGGATATTTTTTAATAGGCATTTTGTTGGTGTCATAGGTCCGAGTCTTCCACCTGTGAACTAAGCAGGCAGTCACTGTACCCTCATGGGTTTCATTGTCACATATCGCTGATGGTAGTGCCTGTTCAAGTTCGCAAATCACATCCGCGTGCCTTGGTATAGTCATATGTCTTATTTCCAGTGGAACCTCTCTAAACTGGACATCCTGGGGACATCCCAGGGTGTCCAGTTTCGAGAGTTTCCACAGTACACTATAAACCTCTGCAGGGACTTTACAAACCTTTATATATAAAGGATGGAAAAGAAGAGTAAGTTTGTAACATCGACTCAAATTTAGGTCCCTCATTGCACACTGCCAGTCGTTGGTATCTAATGCCATACACTCAATAGATTGGCAATATTTAATGGTGGTATCGAGTTCTTTATCTGTGAATTGTATGACACTCACCGTGACAAAAAGAGGTAATCGTAGTCCAAAATTAATCAGCGTATTTGCGCAGCGTGAAACTTAGCTTGATCACTATTGAGTAGGGAAAGGGAAAATGTTGATGACCACAATGAACATTTTTAACTCTTTGCATGCTAGCGGCGAAAATATCCGCCAAACGAATTAGGAGTATATGTTTTATTTCTCTCTGTAAATAAGTATGAATTAGGAGTATATGTTTTATTTCTCTCTGTAAATATGTCTTGAAATTTCATTAGAATTGAGTCCTCAGGATTCTTGTTCGCTAGTTTTGAACTATTTATAGCCCACAAGTTTCCCAGCATGCAAAGAGTTAAAAGATCAGTGACGATATGGTTGAAATGAGTGGTTCATGCAAAATTTATAGATGAGAAATGAGAAACAATATACGGATACGTTTTGTTTGTACCCCTCTCACATGTAATGGGTTTAAAATGGGTTAACTTATATGTATGTATAATTCTATGATCTTTTTTGTTTGTTCCACAACCCATTTTTCCTTTGAGATACTTTTAGGATTATTTGACCGATTACTACAGAAACAATGACCGCTGAAAGCGCGGAATAAACTGATTTGACACATCAGCAAACAATAGACCTAATGAAAATAAAGTAGGATTCGCCCTCTCAGATCAATAACCCAAATAGACCACAGACCACATTTTTGCCAGCAGCAGACAAATGGCAAATAAGGACATTTACAGCCAGGGTACGTCCTGATCAGCCAATATTTGTGTAATAACAGTCTCAGCTTGGTTATTAACCCTTTCAACACCAAGTAACTTAATGGGCTGTTCCATGCCACTGTTTCATGCTATTTCATTGGTCCATTCAAATTTTCAGGCTATTCCATTCTTCAGAAAGGGTAATTTTTTTCAAATTTGATAACTATTAACAAACAGTGGAGATCCTGATGAGACGGCTCGTTACGAGCCGGCTCATCTGGATCTGCACTGTTTGCAAACATTGTCTCTATAGAGGTCTGTGGTGTTGAAAGGGTTAAAATGTAATTACTCCTGCTATTAAACATATTACATTAACCCTTACAATGCTGAATTAAAGTTTGTCGTTTGCTGTTTATCTTTTCCATTTTCACAGTAAAAACATGTTTCAACAACAGTTTAGTACCATTTCCAATGGAAATGATTCAAAAGTACTGTCAAATCATGTTTTCATAGAGAAAGAAGATAAAATACAAAACAACAGCAGACGACTATTTTTGTTTCCTGCATTCTAAGAGTTAAGAATTTGTGTAGGGCAATCAAGATCTACACTGGCTACAGCAAACATCATAATGAAACTTGTTGTTCACATATTGGACTTTTGAGGAACTAAATGCTACGGTTGCTAGCGCTTCCTCGCATTTAATTCCTTAAAACTCCACTACTCATGTCGATTCTTGACCCAAATGTAAAATGTACAATGTCAAAATTTATGGTTGTTATCGCAGGATTGTAGCATCAACACTGGCTAAATGGCAGCCAATTTCGATGTAGTGGGCACAGGAATCTACAATCCTCTAGTCGCGTGGATCCGACAGTCATTATTATTACAAGTCATTTGTCAGATACGTGTAGTCTAATTTGTCACCAACAATTGCAATCAATATCTTTAATCTAGCAAAGTGTACTTTGAGAAGAGTAATCATTTTTTTTTATTTTTCATTAAACGCATTTTTATTTCATATATAACGAACCGTCTGCAATTATTTATTTGATTATTAAAACAAGTATGCAGCTAAAATTATTAAACTGAATTTTAATTACCATTCTCACTAGCCAAAATGTCTGTTGGATAATGTTTAATGAAAAATCCGGTTAAAATAATAACAAGAAAATTCCCGCGGAATCAAATGTCCTCCAGCCTTGTCCCGCCGCCTTGACCCCTTCGAGCCTGGGCCAGAAAGGAATTTTCACTGGCCCGAACATATTATACAATTATTGACTAGTGAGCCATAGAATATCAGATTATATTCTAAGGCTCACTAGTCAATAATTGTTTTAGTATATGATAATAGTCGGTATATAGCATTTATATATACGACCTTATGCTACTAGACAAAAATGGAAAAAGAATTTGAAAAAAAAAACAAGAAATGAGGCAAAGCCACGAAGGCCAGGTGTTTTCCAAGCATAGACACTTGGATAACATAATTATACCCACTTTTTGTAGACTAGATGGCCGTGGCCTGCATGTCGCGCCTTGGGGCGAGGCATGGACACTAAAAAAAAGAGATATAGTAGATGGAAAAACTTTAACCGGACACACGGACAGACGGACGGACGCACGTATGCCAAAATGCTGACTATATCGCGCTTTCCGCAAGCGGGCGCGACAATGATGATAAACACCCATGTGCAATATCAAGGTAATGGGTGAAGCAGTTGCAGAGATATAGTACACAAAAAAATCAAAGTAATTTGACCTTGACATTGGGCACAGGGGCCGCACGGTTGGGGGGGTAGAATGAAAATATGGATGATGATAAACACCCATGTAAAGTTTGAAGGTAATGGGCGAAGCAGTTGCAGAGATATAGTATAACGAAAAACTTTAACAAACAGCTTTAACCAGACGTACGTTAAAAAGTTAACGTTGAAAAATGGCTAAGTCAATTACGTAGAAATATAGTGAAGGTTAAAATGTTGGATAGTTGTATGTGGTGGGCACCCCTTGGTTATGAAGCTGTGAAAGTTTGGTGGTCCTAGGTGGTACAGTACCAAAGAAATGGACTTAAACACGAAAACTTAACATTGTAAACGCGAAAAGTTAACATTGACTGCGCGGAAAAAATAAAAAAAAAAGGGTCAAGTTCAAAAAAATAAAAAAGTAACATGTTGGATAGTGATATGTGGTGGGCAACCCTTCGTCATGAAGCTGTGAAAGTTTGTTGGTCCTATGTGTTACAGTAACAAAGAAATGGACTGAAACACGAAAACTTAACATTGATTGTGGACGCCGCCCGCCCGCCTGGCTTTCACCAATCCAATAGCCTGGATTTTTTCCCCAAAAAAACCTGGGTAAAAATGGAAAAAAAAAAAAAAA
This sequence comes from Conchocele bisecta, assembly GCA_029237695.1. Taxonomy (NCBI): domain Eukaryota; kingdom Metazoa; phylum Mollusca; class Bivalvia; order Lucinida; family Thyasiridae; genus Conchocele; species Conchocele bisecta. Next base: position 185,980,221 of record CM055265.1, on the reverse strand, counting down.
AAAAAAAAAAAAAAAAAAAAAAAAAAAAAAGGATTTTTTTTTCCAAAAAAAAAAAATTTTTTTTTAAAAAAACCTGGCTAAAAATGGAAAAAAAGTAAAAAAAAAAAAATAAAAAAAAAAAAAAGTTTTAAAAATTAACAAAAAAATAAAGCTCGCTACTGGAGCCCAGAATTTTTATAATAGTCCTATATTTATCTACATATCATATCTGCACAGGTCCACATATTGCCACAATATTGTCAACACAGTTTACGGAAATGTAATACCCTGTATAAATTACCTGTAATAATTTAGCTGGACATTTAGTGGTCAAGCTGGAAATTTGCACATGCTTGCACATGCAGAAGTGTTCAACTGGAGAAGGCTATTGTTCTCTCTACAGGTAAGGTGTACAGAGCGCACGAGAAAACGGGTCTTCATACATTAATGTTCAATTTGTAGCATAAAAAGAAATAGAGTTTGACCTTGACCCTGGAGCCCGGAATTTTTTTTAATAGTCCTATATTCATCTACATTTGATAGTAAAGGTATGTATAAAGTTTGATGACTGTAGCTGATAAGGTGTTGAAGTAATGACCGTAACACGAAAACTTAACATTGAATGATGACGCCGACACCGACACCGACGCCGACGCCGACGCCGACGACGACTCCGGAAAAGCAAAACCTATGTCTCGCGAGACAAAAATTAACAAGAGTGCCGAAGGTCACAATATACACCCGTCGAGGCAAGGCCAGTCAACAAGGGGAGATAACTCATCTTGACGTGATAAACATGTAAACCAAATTTGGTTACGATCTGTCAAATAGAACTCGACTTATTGCATGGACAAGGATACGGAGTCCGAAAATTAAAAATGGCCGCCAAGGGGAGATAAGTCATTGGAAATTTCAATAGGCTTCTTCGTCTTGCCATGATAAACATGTATACCGAATTTGGTTATGATCGGTCAAGTAGAACTTGAGTTATTGCGTGGACAAGGATAAAAATGGCTGCCAAGGGGACATAAGTATCGGAAATTTTGCAAAATCAATAGACTTCTTCGTCTGGCCATGATAAATATGTATACCGAATTTGGTTATGATCGGTCAAGTAGAACTTGAGTTATTGCGTGGACAAGGATACAGAGTGCGAAAATTAAAAATGGCCGCAAAGGGCAGATAAGTCATCGGAAATTTTTCAAAATCAATAGGCTTCTTCGTCTTGCCGTGATAAACATGTATACCGAATTTGGTTACGAGCCGTGAAGTAGAACTTGAGTTATTGCGTGGACAAGGATACAAAGTGGGAAAAATAAAAATGACTTCTCCGGCTTTCCGTGATAAACATGGCATGGACAAGCTGTGCTCGCCCGCCGCCCTCCCCCGTACAAGATGAATACATAATACGCCCCGTTTTTTCAAACGGGCGTATAAAAATTAATAAATTTATTCTTAAATTGAAAATTGCTCCATCAAAATTTACTTTGCAAGATAAGTATACTTTGCAATTTTGGTGAAATAGGCTCAGGTATATTTGATCAATCATATACACCATTTCATTTTATTAACGTTCTTACTGGAGTTGTTGTTACTTGAATTTAAGGCTGGGAATTACCTATAAAGGCTTTCATCACCATGGAGTAACTGTGTACATGTCCTACATAAGTTGGTAACTTTCTCACATAAAACCACAGTATCTGTTATGACCACTCACTTGAACCGTATTGACGAGATGGTTCAAATGAGTTGTACCGGTAATAACATATACATTTAATGAGAAATTTAAAAAAAAGCAACTACAATTGCCATGTGTATAGCGCACATTCGTGTATCTCTATTGTGTTTGTTAAATTCCACTCATTTGACCCGTCTTGTCAAGATGGTTCAAATGAATGTCATAACAATTACACTTAATGTGAAATTAAGCATATTTGAGAAACTGTGACAAATTGGTTAACCGAAAAGTGTGACGGACGGACAGACGGACAGATAAGACAGATGGACAGATGGACGGACGGACAGACAGACAGATGGATGGTCCAAACACTATATGCCACCCGTTTCTTCGAAACATAAAAAGCAAATACAATTGCCATATTTCACTGTGAATAGCGCGCACTGGTGTATAACGCGCATCTATAAGGTGCTTGCAATTCAACTGTCAATACGATCTCCCAGAATGATAGAATTACAGACTGGTTCACTCTATAATTACCAAACAGAAATACAGTCACTATTTATTTCTCCATTAATCACGAACAACACAAATGAGCCAGCAGCGGATAAAATTGACCTAAGTAGTAGTGAGGATCCTGACCATACTATACCTTGATTAGTACCTATATTCAGTACAAGTATACCAGGTTTGCCAAATAATCCTTTTTCACACATCACTACCTCCCCCACCCACCAGAATATTCCTTGGGAGAGAATATTTTCCTTTACCCATTTTGTTTGAAAGCCCACAACCATTGCCAGGAATGGCTGCCAAAACCTTTACATTACTAAATAGAGCAACTGAGCAGAGGCCGTGGTTATAATAACAGAGGAGGAGGGAGAATATTCAGACAGTGGAAAATATTATGTCTGGTATGTTATTACCAAACAGCTGATGTAAAAATCTGGAGGGTAATGGCGTATATCAGAACAGAACATATCAGCTCAAAAAAGAGCAGGACAAAATTATGCAAATGTTTAGAGTGATGCAAGAGTTCTTCAGAAAATGACTTGAATGCCAGGTTTGTTAGTTATTTAATGGAGTTTTAGCAGCCTGTCAACCGCTAAAGGCATTTTAGACTGAGTTTACCAAGTTTGATTACAGCAACAATTTAAATTACTGTACAATTGCTAAAAACAAACACAAGTTTAAACAATGTAAACCCCAGTGTATTCAGAAAATGCTAGGTAGAACAAGTTTGATGACGACAGTTCACCCATTTCATGCTGAGGATATGCCAATTTTGATTGATGAAAATCCTAAAAAAAATATTTAAATGTGCTTAGAAGTATATGTTGCGACCACCATTTGAACCGTCTCATCGAGATGGTTCAAATGAGTGGTCGCAACATATACTTTCATTGAGAAATAAACAAATAAAAATAAAATATTTAAAAAAAAATCATACCCATAAAGGTGTATTCCGGCATGTATTAATGGGTTAAAACTTGAAATGACCATGACAATATCCCAAATACAGATTGAGATGTACCAAGCAACCCACATGTCAAGAGTCAAATGTTTGTACATGTTCAAGCCAACATTGTACAACTCTACCTGTTTACTCTTTTGTTTCTCCATAATAATATATGCAAACTAGAATCTCTAAATCTGACACATAGAAAACCTCAGTGTGTTTATTTCCGACAGATACCATTGTTATTTTTCGCTGATGAAATATATCTGATTACAAAACAACACAAACATGTCGCTTTGAGTACTTATACTGTGAAATTACAGTGGAGCCTCTCTAGGCCGGACACCCTTGGGACCTCCCAGGGTGTCTAGCTTGGTGAGATTCCACTGTATATATGTAACATCTCAATAAATTGTCTTGGCAGGATGAGGCTGGTACATACCTATCTATATATATATATTTATTATATACATACTTTCGTTTCCCATTGAAACACAATGCACCGCAAGACGTCAATATTTTTCCATATTGACGTCTCGTGAGTTCATATTGTTCAGTGCTGGAACAACGCTTCACCTCGCAAAATAGTTCCTTCTAAATCACCACTAATTTGATTATTTTATTTACATTTTGTATATTTTTGTAAGCGCAATTAAATTGCGAATTATGTACGTATATAATAAAACGGTTATTTGATTGGTATGTGGATATATGTCACTCGTTCCGCAGCACAACGAATAACCTATAAATACAGGCAGGGTAGTTTTTTTCCAAGGATTCAAGGGAACATAGTATTGTGCATCTATCGTCTCGAAGCCAGACATGATCATTCATAATAGATCAGTCATTCATCTCAGAGTCGTTCATATTGTTACAACGATCAGTCTTGATCAAGAATTACTAGGGTGGATAGACGAAGCTTTGTCTTGGTGTCAGATTCCATTGCCGGAAATTGGATGAAATCGAGAAAGAGGTACCAAATAAGGATCTGATTTGTAGACTTGATACGACTGAATTTTCTGGAAGTGGCAGTAATTATTTCTGACCATTTACAGCGACACTGTCGCGAAAATGAGAAAAATTCAGTAAAAGTTGGAGAGCCAGCAACCATTATTAGGAAGACCTAACCCTATGTCAAAATTTAGAACTTCAGAATCATTTCCATTGGAAATGATTCTGAAGAGCTGTCAAAACATGTTTTTATTGAGAAATAAGGCAAGATATAAAAGCAACAGCAGACGACAATTGTTGTGAGTAGCAGTCTACGGGTTAAGTAGCGCATTGGACATTCTAGCATTTTGCTCTTCCAGTATGTATACTCACAGTATATTAAAAGATCTATGTAAATCTTCTATAGAATGAGGCAACACTATATACCGTACTGACCCTATGTTTTCGGACACCCTAAATATTCGGACACCCTTCATTATCACAAAAATAATAAAAAAATCATAATTGGAAACATTTTTCATCCATATAATTATGGTTATTAATATGATGACAATATTTACTGAAATCTGCAAGCTTCAGTATACGATGAATTAACACATTAAGTCTGTGTACCAGTTTTTTGGAAACACAATAAGCGCACATAATGCGTTACGTCTCAGATGTGATAAACCATTGAAAGGTGTTGTCGAGTCCGCATTAGCGATTATATAAATGGTGCAAATGTTTTTTAACTTTAAACTTAAAAATATCACGTCACATAATCAAAGTCGTATAATCATGATAATCAAGAGTGTATCTTTAACCCATTCCTTTCGGAAATTGACGTAATACACCTTTACGGGTATGAAATATATATTTTTTTTATTTCTCAATGAAAGTACATGTTGTGACCAGTCATTTGAACCGTCTCGACTAGACGGTTCAACTGGTGGTCGCGACGTATACTTCTGAGCGCATAGAATGAAAATATTTAGGATTTTCCGCAAACATAATAGCGTCTCCTCGGAATGTAATTGGTTATTTTGCCCCTTGATTTTGGACAGGACAGTCAGTCGCTAGTCATCGTGATAACAATGACCCGCGTGCGTCTGTCTACCCGCTCGTCCGAAATCTGTGTCGCAGTTAAAAAAAACATGATGTCTCACCAAGCGGACAAGGCTACTGGCAATACCGTGTTAGCATGGAGTGATCGATTTTTCCACACGCTACTTGGATTATCTGGTGAATTGGATTTAAGTATTGCAATTAATACAGGGATTATTTTTCCAATAATTTGTATTATATTGATCATTTAATTGCTTCCGTTCACAGAAATCATCAGAGCATTTAATTGCCCCGTGGCGTTTACAGAAAGCATCGGAGAACATTGCATTCCGGTGGTTGGAGGTTGACGACCCTAAATATTCGAACAGCAATTTCGATAATTATTTTTTTGAACCTATATATTCGGACAGTAAAAATTATTTTTACCCGTCCGAAAACATAGGGTTATTATGGTAGATATGAGACACGTAATCGGATTTTGTACCCAAGAACATGTGCGATATCTCATGAAAAATATTTACAAAATTTATGATATTTTCCGTAAATAAAGTCGAAAGTTGATAAAACTTACGAAAATTTTGTCATCTTTCAACATCATTTACAGAAAATATCACAGCTTCTGTAAACATATTTCACGAAAAATCGCACATATTATTTTCGGTACAAAATCACATGGCAGGTCTCATATGCAGGTTCTCCCGAGTCGATATCTACCACAAGTTTGGGATTTTCTTGAAGCCGCGCCAAGCCAATTTATTTCTGTATCTTGAGTTATTTTCATAGACATAGACGGATAGTAGATCGCCTGATAGGTCTCCAGCGGTTTATTGGACAGACCCTGTGATGTATAGGAGCATTTTATGAAAGTTCAATATAAATCTGTATATTATAGTTGCCAGCGGCAACGTCTGCCTCGACCACACAATAAAAGAGGAATTTGGAGGCATCAGCTGTCTTCGCCCACAGAAATAGACAGAATAATAAGGCTGTGATTGATTAAAATAAATCTTTAAGTCAATATAAGGAGAAATAGATGCACTCTGGAAGAGAATCGAATGGAGCTCAATACTTCCATGTCAACCCTACAGATATTATCCCTTTCACCCCTACTATAAGTAACTGGAATGGAATTTGATATGTTAATTTTGCAACCAATCCAATCGTCACAAAATGATTTTCAGACTAGTACATTTATAAAAGGGGGGTGTTTTTGTTCTAAAAAATATGAAAATTACTTGCAAAAAATGCAGATCCTGATGAGACGGCTCGTTATGAGCCGGCTCATTTGGATCTACACTGTTTGCCAATACCACTATACAGGCCTGTGGTGTTGAATGGGTTAATGCCAACAATTGCAAACACTGTAGATCCAGATGAACCGGCTCATAATGAGCCGTCTCATCACAATCTGCAGTGTCATTATTTTTAAGATTTTGAAACAATAACAGGTTTTTATTAATGAAATATTCCAAAACAAACATGGAACAGACCATGTTATATAAACTTAGGTGTTAAAGAGTTAACTCACCTCTATGTAATTGGAACGGACTCTCTATGATAATTTGCCATTAGCTAGAAAGTAATTTTGTTACATATAGAAAATATGGTATGGTAACACTAAAAACTAAATTAACAAGCAGCAGACTACACTATTCATTTCCGGCATTCAAAGTGCAATTCTTGTGTTAGCAGCAGCTCTGTCGCTGACCTTCCTGGATTTTCCTGGACCTTCCCACAGGCAGCACTTAATTGCCTCAATTTGGGCCTCTTAACCCTTACACCGCTATCTTAATTTTCGTCTGCTGTTTATTTTCTATTTTCCATTTTCATCATCAAAAACATGATTTGACAGCACTATAGAATAATTTACAACATGCTTTGACAGCACTTCAGAATCATTTCCATTGTCGTCTGCTGTTGGTTTTTATACGTTGCCTTATTTCGCAATAAAAACATGGTTTAACAGCACTTCAGAATCATTTTCAATGGAAATGATTCTGAAGTGCTATCAAATCATGTTGTAAATTATTCTATAGTGCTGTCAAAATCATGTTTTTGATGATGAAAATGGAAAATAGAAAATAAAACAGCAGACGCTGAAGTGCTGTCAAAGCATGTTGTAAATTTTTAAATTCTAAAGTGCTGTCAAAGCATGTTTTTGATGATAAAAATGGAAAATAGAGAATAAACAGCAGACGGCAACAAGAGCTGTAGGAGAACAGCATAGCTCGACTACGAGGGTTGTCGATGTACACATAGCTTGACAAACAAGGTGGCTGCGGCTGCATAAAAGGTTGACCAAGGTTGACTAAAAACCTTAACCAAGGGAAATTAAGTAAGTAATTCAAGGTTAAATGTAGGTCAATGTCAGATATAGGTCAGGGGTTATTGATGTACATCACTAGGAGATGAAGTTTTCCAAGTATGGTTGCTGTAGGCCCAGGAGTATTCCATATACAAGCTTGACTAAAAAACCTTAACCAAGGGGAAATAACTAAGTAATCCAAGGATAAAAGTAGGTCAAGGTCAAAAATATGGGTCAGGATTATTGATGTACATCACTAGGAGATGAAAAGTTGTCCAAGTATGGTTGCTGTAGGCACAGAGTATACCATTTATACAAGCTTGACTATAAACATTAACCGAAGTTTGAGTACAAACCTTAACAAGGGGAAATAAGTAAGTAATTCAAGGTTAAATGTAGGTGAAGGTAAAATATAGGTCAGGGGTTGATTGATGTACATCCTATGAGAAAAAATATCCAAGTATGGTGTCTGTATGCACAATAGTATTCCATCTACAAGCTGATAAAAAACCTTTTAAAACCTTTAACCCAAGGGGAATTAACTAAGTAATTCAAGGTTAAATGTAGGTGAAGGTCAAATATAGGTCAGGGGTTGTTGATGTACATCGCTAGGAGATGAAGTTGTCCAAGTATGGTTGGTGTTAGGGCCCAAGGAGTATTCCATTTACAAGCTTGGACTAAAAACCTTAATCAAAGAGAATTAAGTAAGTAAATTCAAGAGGAAATGTAGGGGGGGGGGGGGGGGTCAAAGGTCATATATAGATCAGGGGTTATTGATGTACATCACTATGAGAAAATGTTGTCCAAGTAAATGGTGTCTGTATGCACATAGTATTCCCATGTACAAGCTCGAGTAAAAAAAAAACCTTAACCAAGGTTGACTAAAAACCTTAACGAAGAAGGGTAATTAACTAAGTAATTCAAGGTTAAATGTAGGTCTAGGTCAAGGTTCAAATATAGGTCAGGGTTGTTGATGTACATCACTAGGAGATGAAGTTGTCCAAGTATGGTTGGTGGTGGAGGGCCAGGGAGTAATTCCATCTTACAAGCTTGAATAAAAAAACCTTAACCCAAGGGGAATTAACTAAGTATTCAAGAGGAAAATGTAGTCAAGGTCAAATATAGATCAGGGGTTATTGATGTACATCACTATGAGAAAAGGTTGTCCAAGTATGGTGTCTGTATGCACAATAGTATTCCATGTACAAGCTTGACTAAAAACCATAACCAAGGTTGACTAAAAACCTTAACCAAGGGGAATTAACTAAGTAATTCAAGAGGAAATGTAGGTCAAGGTCAAATATAGATCAGGGGTTATTGATGTACATCACTAGGAGAATAGTCGAGCTAAAAAGTTAAGATAGTGGTCTAAGGGTTAATAAAGCAGCAGAAAATTATCCAATGATTATAATTTATGATACTACTACAAATCCATTATCAGGAGTCATCCAAAATTGGAGATAAATTCTCACTTAAAATAGTGCAGCAATCATTCCTAGTTTTTAACCCTTACAGTATTGAATTAAAATTTATTTTTTATGTTCCATTTTTCTTATCAAAAACATGCTTTGAGTGACCTAAGGTCATGGAAAGTTCAAATCCATTGACTAGATCCTTGTGATGCTCTCCAAATGACAGGACATGCCTCTAGTTACATCCATAAAACATGTTTGGCAGCATATGAGAATCATCACGTGCTGCCAAGCGATTCTCACGTGCTCCCAAGCCTATTTTAGAAAAAAACGAATCAATGCAGTAATCGTCCTGCATACGGTGCAAGTTAATGTCTAAAATAAACATGTCACATACAGTATGGTAATCTAATTTTCAACATTCTCCCGGTTTATAATGTAATTTGCATAATGGCACAAATGGAAATCACACCAACTCACATACGAAACGAGCCGTGTGATTTTGAACCTAAGAAGATGTGCGATATCGTGAAAAATATTTACAAAATTTACGATATTTCCTATAAATGACGTCGAAAGTTGACAAAATGTTCAGAGCGATGTGGAATAGAATTTCACATTTGCTATAAAAATGTATACAACTTTTATGTCATTTACAGAAAACATCACAGTTCCTGTAAATATTTTTTATGAAAAGTCGCACATCTTCTTAGGTACAAGATCACATGGCTTGTCTCATATCGGTATTAGCTGCCATTGGATAAAGTAGTATCAGACGGTGGCAAAATATTGAAGCCACTTTAAAACCTTACAAGAGCATGGAGATATTTCTGCCAGAACGTCAATTCCAGAGTCACACATTGAGCCCTGTGATAAATGTTACCACAGAAAGCAACACATTATTTATTCATTCATTTTGTGTATCTTACTAGCCGGGTTCTAGGAATTTCTTACTGATAACATCTTTTGTAGAGAATACCAGTAATTTTCATATTTTTTTGAGAACAAAGAACACCCCCTTTTCATAAATGGACTAGTCTGAAAATAATTTTGTGATGATTGGATTGGTTGCAAAATTAACATATCAAAATCCATTCCAGTTACTTATAGGGATGAAAGGGTTAATGTTTATACTGAATTAGTAAGCATAATGTGTTTTTGTTGAAAATACTTGTTTACATTGTGTTATTACAACAATGACAATGTATTGAGATGTCCTTCCACCAAATAATCATCAGCGTTTGAATATGCACTACACTGTACCCACATCAATGACTGATACAGCATGTTGTTATAAATCAGTCAGCAAGTATTCAGTCATTGTGTAGCAATGTGTACTTATCACTTTCGGTAGGTTTGCCTACAACACTTTCTATGTCAGAGATGTTTAAAACCAAGCTGGGTAAGTATGAACATTCATTAACCCTTACAATGCTGAATTAAATTTTGTCGTCTGCTGTCTATTTTCCATTTTTTGTCATCAAAAACATGCTTTGACAGCACTTTAGAATCATATCTAAAATGCTGCCAAACCATGTTTTATTGACAGAAAAGATCAAATATGAAACAACAGTAGACACTTTTTGTTTCCCAGCATTCTAAGGGTTAGAAGGCATTGTCCATCAGAAGAATTACTAGTATGTGACAAGAAACCAACAATGGTGGCCACAATTTAATTGGGTATACATCAAAGTGACTTGTCTACATATACTTTGCTCACATCGGAGCTCTGGACAACTCAATGTGCAATGTCACATGTTATCATGTCTATATTTGGTACATAGCACCACCATCTGATCATATCTCATGTCGGCTTCAACGTTTCACATTGCACTCATTCCAAGGGCTTTGTAGCTAAAATGGGCATAGGAAACAAAAACAATTACCAACTGTCATGGTATACCCAGTATATGTGTATGATTCGGACCCATGTATTAACCCTTTCAACCCTAAGGAACTGGAATGGACTGTGATATGCCAATGTTCCGACCAATCCAATGGTCACAAAATGATTTTCAGATTTTCCCATTTATGAAAAGGGGGTGTTTTTGTTCTAAGAAATATTAAAATTACTTTCAAAAAGTGCAGATCCTGATGAGACGGCTCCATCTGGATCTGCACTTTTTGCATAAACCGCTATAGCGGGATTTTGGGTTCAAAGGGTTAGGTCATGGTTGAATTCAATATCTGTTATTTCCATAGTAAACCCTTAGAATGCGGGAACTGAAAATAGTCGTCTGCTGATAATTCATATGTTGTCTTTTCTCTCAGTAAAAACATGGTTTGGCAGCATTTTAGAATCATTTCCATTGGAAATGATTCTAAAGTGCTGCCAAACCAAGTTTTTGATGAGAAAAATATTCAGCAGACGACACAAATTAATTCAGCATTGTAAGGGTTAATCCACTGTTAACGCTTTCACCCCTAGATATATAACATGGTCAGCTCCATGTTAACTATGCCATCAATAAACAAGACAAGAAAATGTGGCCTGTCCGCACACAAATGGGTGGCAGATTGAAGAAACTCTGGCAAATGTGTTAACCGGAGACGCACACAGACATACACACGGACAGACACAAAGTCAAATAATATATGCCTCTCAGCTCGACTGAGAGCGGGAACATAAAAAGGTGTATTATTTAAAAATATTAAATATAATGACAAGCGCTGCAGATCCTGATGAGACGGCATGAGCAGCCGTCTCATCAGGATCTACAGTGTTTGCAAATGTTGGCTTTATGATCTCTATATGGTTGAAATGGTTAATAGCAGGTATTGGCAACATCATATTGTACAACTGAATCGCGCGATTCCACAATCGAACTTTACTGAAATTGGTACATATTATATGCATCTATGTATACATGGAACCACCATTGTCAACAGAAGCTCTAGACGTTAGCACAGCGATAGAATGCACCATTTGCTGTAAATAGATCACAAATTTTCCATAAAGTTACCAATTGTTCCATAAATATTCAAAATTAATTCTGCCAAAGCCGCAGATAAGCGTGAGCACATCATGCGCACTGGCTCATAAATTCATTGCCTGGGAGAGACAAATTGTGTTAGCTCTAAGGGACAAAACAAGCCGGGTGTGAAATGTCGTTTGCCATTACGTGTAATGATATGACTGTCCACCATGAACAATATGGACTGCTATAGAATTGTAACTAATATAGCAATATATTAGCCTGTGTATTCAGTAAGTCTGATCAGGGTCTACACTGTTCACCATTGGTCAAGTGCCATTATGGCATCTGGCAGAAAAAACAGACCATCAATGTCCACATACAGGATCATCAGAATGTACTTTTCAAAATGGCCATGATCTGACAATGAAAGGGCTTATGAAATTTATTACTTTTTGCAAACAATGTTGACCCAGATCAGCCTATGCATCCATACAGTCTGATCAATGTCTACACTGCAATTCAGTCAACAACAACGCATCCTTAACCCTCACTACGCTGGAGACGGAAAATGTCGTCTGCTGCTTTTTATTTTTGCCTTAATTCTTAACAAAAAACCTGTTTTGACAGCACATGAGAATGGTCTCCAGTGGAGACGATTCTCATGCGCTATCAAAACAGGTTTTTGTCGAGAAATACTGAAAATAGAACATTTCCGGCAGACGACAAAATTAAATTCAGTGTAGTAAGGGTTAAGAGTACAGAAAACCATGTGGGTTATTATAATTGCATCAATGTGGAAGCAGATCAGCATCTACACTGCCCACAAATGAAATATGCCAGGGCCCGGTTGCTCAAAGCTTCTGTTAGCTTAACAGACTGTTAAATCCTTAGCATTACTAAGGATTTAACAGTCTGTTAAGCTAACGGAGGTTTTGAGCAACCGGGCACAGGTTGTTGCCCAGCTTATTGTAATCCCCATTTTGTCACCCGGAGTCAAAATTGGATACAATACGACAAAATTATGCTTTTTGAGTTTCACCGAAGTCGCTTTGAAAATACAAATAAAAACAGAATACGGCGGCTATGAAACTGTTTCCAAGCACAAACATCGCGTGATAACTTCCGTATTAGACGTCATGTCGTAAAACGAACCACTGGGTAGAACATGCAATTTTACCTGATAATCGGTGGTCGATGTACAAACATCAGAAACTAGCAAGTGTTTCCTTTAATATTTAAACTGGTCATAACAATAAACTAAACACAATAATTATGTTAAATTTGATTGATTGAGTAGGAAATATTGTTATTTTATAACAAGAGATTAAAACACAGACAGGTAATGCATATATTATTTGTTGCTACCAGCTTGAATTTTGACACGCTTAATCCAGTGGCCTGTTTAATCAGGCTTATCGCTCGTGACTATAGTCTGTTTCACGAAAGCTGCCCAAATTTTACGGCTATATAGACAATTCAAAAACAATATTATTTTCGATATTAAATATTAAATTAAAGGAAAATTTAAGAATGAGCCTTCTTTTTATTTCGTGAAATTTGGTCAAATATTGATTTTTTGGGAATTTAACATGGGCCATGATGAGGGAAAAAGAGGTAAGGGAGTGTGGGAGGAGTCAAAAAACGAAAAAATTTGCAAATCGACTCCGAAACCTGACTAGATAGCTTGGATATGATCTAACTAAGAAAACAAAAGTTCAATTTTAAAAATCGGTCCAGTATTTCTAAAATTCAAAAAAATTTCCCCATGTTAAATCCCCATAGACATCTTCACTCTTCTATGGGGATTTAACATGGGGAAATTGTTTTTTCGCAATAAAATCAATATTTGACCAAATTTCCCGAAATAGAAAGAAGGCTCATTCTTAATTTTTCCTTTAATTTAATATTATCAAAAGAAATCTTGTTTTTGAATTGTTTAATAGCCGTAAAATTTGGGCAGCTTTCGTGAAACAGACAGTAGTTGGATGTTGCGACGTGTTTCTAAACATAGGGCGAGTTGTTTCCTGGGGCACGTTTCACTAAGCTTCGTACGACCAAAATGTTCGTAAGTGCAAAATTATGATAGTCTAGTGTAAACATCACATTAACAATGTTTTCTTGTAAACAATGATTGGATTTACATTTATTGAGCATAGGCTGCATAAGCAGCCTATGATCAATAAATGTAAATCCATCAATTGCAATTTCCAGACGATTCTAAATTTGCATTTATGAACATTTTAGTCGTACGATGTTTAGTGAAACAGGCCCCAGATGTGTAGGTTGTAACGGCCTATTGTATTTTGGCGACCTGTTATGGGAATGTGGGATAAAATGGCTCAATTAAACGCCCCCAGTTGTCATTTTGCAACGCCCCGGAGCGTTTAATAGAATAAATATGGTATATTAGCTGCTACAGTCTAATGGGACACAAGGGTGGGCTAGGGAATGAAAATATGGATGGTGATAAACAGGAATATGTAGTGTCAAGTCAATCGGATATAATATATATAATAGGTAGCTGAAAACTTTCATGCAAATTTGACCTTAACCTTGGTCATGCAGACCGCATGGGTGGGCTATGGAACAAACATTTTGATCATGATAAACAAGAATATGCAGTTGAAGGTCAAACAGATTTAGGATTGCTCAGATCATAGGTACCGGTAGACTAACAGAAATCGAACAGACATACAGCGCTATACAATAACTCCCAATAGGCGTATAAAAACCTCACTTCAGCTAAAGGTACATGCCCACTCAGTAGGCACAAAATGTTCTTTAAATCAGAGACACCATCAGAGACATTTTCTGGCAAAATAAACATTCATTCACCATTACTCCACATATTGATTGGCACTATTATACATTTTATATCAGACATAAATTTTCACACTGATATCAGGGACAATAACCGTGTTTCCTTCAAATGTTAACAGAATTTACTATTTATTCTCTGTATTTTTTTTTTGATGTGCATGCAATGATCATACTTTATAATATCATGATCATTAAAATATATCATGCCTCATTTGCATATGAAAATAGCCTGATCCCAACGCGAGTCACTATCAGTAAAATAAATATTACTAAATGATTATATCTGTATAGTTGGCACTGGTAATTTTTAGAGCTGGTGGAATAGTGACACAATTATTTATTTTACACTTATAAATTCTTATAAAGAACATTTTGTGCCTACTGAGTGGACGTGTACCTTTAAAGAAAGAAGTGTTGAAGACTTATCATACTTAAAACAATTTTGTTTCACACAACACACTGTCTAATATAAGGGCAACAACTCGGTTTTCCACGATGTGCTATTTCAGTATTAGTTGTCCGGCAGGGTCAAAGATGGAATTGTCATTAATATTCCTTACAACCACTTCTGTGGCATTTTTTGTTTATGAGGCTGGGGGCCGTTTCACTAAACTTTGTATGACTAAAATGTTCGCAAGTGTAACATTATGATAGTCTGTAAATTTCACATTAACAATGTTTTATTGTAAACAATTATTGGATTTACATTTATTATTGAGCATATGCAGCCTATGCTCAATAAATGTAAATCCATCAATTGAAATTTCCAGACGATCCTAAATATGTGCTTACGAACATTTTAGTCGTACGAAGTGTAATAGTTAGCTTCGAGAGTAACTTTTTGACTGTTTGTCAAACAGTCAGAAAGTTACTCTCGAAGCTAACTATTACACTTCAAACAGTCAGAAAGTTACTCTCGAAGCTAACTATTACACTTCAAACAGTCAGAAAGTTACTCTCGAAGCTAACTATTACACTTCGTACGACTAAAATGTTCGTAAGCACATATTTAGGATCGTCTGGAAATTTCAATCTGAGGAAATTTGCAAGGTTCAATCTTTGACTAGAAGAAATAAAATATTATCCAATCTTATGGCATGTGTTGCACTGACTGAATGGCGAACAGTGCAGACTCTTGATCAAACTGTGCAGTTTAAATTAATATAGGAATGAATGGCCTTTTTGTGGAATTTATCGGGGTATAAACTTGGAAAAGTCGCGGGAATACTGGACGAAGGCCGGAAGGCCTCGTCCAGTATTCCCACGACTTTTCCAAGTTTATATCCCCGATAAATTCCACAAAAATGCCATTCATTCCTTATAATTCCAGCATTTGAAATAAATTCATCAAGAAAATGTGTTTATTTTCCGTTTTATTAAGAATTATTTTAACTGCGTCTGACGGTTATGGAAAGTAGTTCGGCATGGGAGTTTACTGGGATATAAATTTTGGACAGAGACTTGCTACGGACCAATCAAATGTTAAGGAATTGTGTAAATATTTTTGTGCTAGAATTATAATATAATATTTTACTGCAAGCAGTAAGACTAAGTCAGTAATTGAATGGCCATTAATGTAAACCCTGTGTTTTTGTAGGCCGACATGGTACTACACAGGATCTGCACTGTTCGCTATTCCAGCAATGAAACACCCGTTATGCTTCTAACGAGCAATATTGACCAATATCAGGCTACAGGAGTGTTGTTTTACCAGGAGCTACACTGGTCACATTTCTCATAAGCCCAATTTCTCCAGTCACGGCCACAAATAAGTTTACTTACGTGGTGTGATAGGTGTGTATTCTTTATCACCGGAATCTGAAAATATTCACCAACATGGATAATACACAAGACAGATCAATACAAAGTTTGATTAAATTATCAGGTTTGGATTCAAGGGGGGCGTTTCCGGCGCCCTCTAAAATAAGTTTAGATTTAAATCCATTTTTTATGTGGAAAGATCTGATTATTTCCTTATTTCTCATCCAAAGTGTATTTTGTTACCACTCAGTTGAACCGTCTCGATGAGATTGTGGTAACACTATATATTTTTGATAAGAAATAAGAAAAAATGCAGAAAATAATCTAATCTTTTATGAAAGTTGACGATCAAATGTGTCTCATTGGAAATCCACGCCCCCTCTAGACATAAATCCTGGATCCACCCCTGATTATTACCCAGTGAAATCCGGTCATCGTCTTTGGTGCGCCTAACTATCGTTTGATAGGCAGATTTCAAAGAAAATCTACAGATTACGACAAGTCGGCAAATGTCGTTCAGAAACATCCAGAAACCATGAGATCCCCATACAGTGGCATTGCATCATAAATGCAGAATGTCATTTCTCATTTATTCACTAATTCGTGTTTTGCTTTTGAAATTCATTCATGAAAACATTCTACATTTTAGAAGAATTTAAACACCAATAATACCGGCATATATATGTGAGCAACATAATGAGAAAATGGCTTTTTGCCTTTGCCACTAGTAAAAACACAGACCAACCTACTTACGTGTGCAGTCTAATCAGGGTCTTCACTGCTGGTATTTCATACATTAACCCATTCAACACTACAGCCCTCTATAGTAATGTTTGCAAACAGTGTTGATCCAAATGAGCAGCCTATGTTCAGGAGCTATAACGGTCAGAAATGAACAAATCCCAGTTTTGTCAGATTGCTCCAGAATTATCCCACCTATGTCCCAGTTACCGTTGATGGCCGGGTGTTCGTCGATGAACTGATACTCGGCTACGAATCCCTTCCTCTCGTGGCTGCGGTCCGACTTGAACTCTATGTAGAGGTCGGCCCCGCTGGAGATGATCACCTCCTGGTTGTGGGAGTCACAGAACTCTCCGATCACCTTCTGGGTGTCGTCCCGCCCATCGTAAACTACTATCCTGTCTCCGCTGCTGTCACATCTGCAACGGAGAATAGACCAGGGGGCCGTTTCACAAAACTTTGTACGACTAAAATGTTTGTAAGTGCAAATTTAAGATCGTCTGGAAATTTCAATTGATGGATTTACATTTATTGAACATAGGCTGCTGCATATGCAGCCTGCAAATGCAGCATACAATAAATGTAAATCTAGCAATTTTTTACAATAAAACATTGTTAATGTGAAATTTTCATCCTATCATAATTTTGCACTTAGAAGCATTTTAGTCGTACAAAGTTTAGTGAACCAGCCCCCAGTGTTGTAAATGTGGGAAATCATGAGTACAAGGTGTATGATCACGTGGTACTAACAACAACAACAACAAGTACCGATTCAAAGTACATATTCTTTTATAATGTCCTTATTACGTAACGGATTTTGATGAAATATGGCCCATCAAACATATCTTGTTAAGCTGCATTTGGTGGTCTCTGTATTTTCCCCAAATTTCTGTCGTTTTTGAGAAGAATCGATTTCCCTGTCTCCGACACGGAAATCGATTCTTCACAAAAACAACATAAGTTTGTGCCCAAACTCACTAGACCACCAAATGCAGATGAAGACGCGTTTGCTGCGCCATATTTCATCAAAATATTAAGGAAAATATCAAAGAATAATTACTTTGGAATGGGCGACGTTATTGTTGTTGTTGTTGTAACCACGTGATCATGCACCTTGGAATAACTTCCCTTCGGAATATTTCCAGAGTGTCCTTGAAGTTAGAATTGGCAGAATTTGTCAGTTAAAACTAAGCATCGTGACGTCAAACCCTTATATTATTAACATGTATCGTATATTTAAAAAGTAGATGAGTGTTTCAATGCAAATGTAGAATGAAATTAGAAAATTAGTAAATTTACAGATGTTGGTGTTTTTTTATTCATCACACTTGAATGTGTCCATAACCCAGTCATTTAGCATTAATAAAATATAAACCTAATATTGTGAACCTTCAAATAAATCAGGCTGAAAGAGTTGCAGATACATTAGTTAGATAAAAATGCCAATGTGTGTTTCAACCAGACAACCGACAGTACTGACATTCAAAGAAAATACGTATGGTTTATAGCCAAAGTGAGAGCGGCAGATGGGGTGAAAAATATTACTTGAAATATCTAAATCACATGACAGAAAAATGGAAAATTATTTCTAATTTTAGTTTTTATTATTCATACTCACCTGAATGGTTGCAAACTGATAGGTTGCTATGAAATCGTCCTAATAATAAAAATCTGCCTACTCTAATCACTCAAATAACCCACCATAGACCATTCCGCTCTACCCACAGCCAATTGGCTAGTCCGCTATTTAAACTCCTCCTATTATTGTTAGGTATACAGCTTCAAAAGTAAATCATTTCCATATGGAAATGACACTGCTAGATAAAAATAGCCTGAAGTATACTAAGTAGGGAGAAGATAAAACCATCAAGCGGGGACGGGAGGAGGGTCTACCTTACCATTGAGGTGAGTATGAATAATAAAACTAAAATTAGAAATAATTTTCCATTTTTATGTCTTCAAACTAACCTGAATGGTTGCAAGAATTCGTAGTGATGGTGGGAGGTATTCTCACTACTCATACTCGACCGGAATGGTAAGGCAGATTAAAAACCCTCAAAACAGACAAAAATATTTGGTCTAGGTACAAACTTGGGTGTTACCTATATAGTAATAACATGGTCTCACCCTAGAATCATAGGGGAGCCCAAAGCGGGCCCCCCCCCCTTTTCTACGAAAGTAGAAGAGAGGTGGATAAAGACAAGCACCACCACGCTAGTCTCGTAGACTGACTCGTAGACTCCAACCTGCTATACTTGGTTAGAACGCCGGAGAATACTCAAGGTATAGCTGCTGCTACCAGACGAAGCCCTGGCGAATGTAGTCGCCCGGCACTTCACACGCAATAACTCAACTGAGATAAACTCAAAGTCTATACATAGTCTCATGACGACACATGACTCGTACATATCGAGAACACAGTATAAACGCCCTAAGCACTAAGGTCATCCTAACAAGCAAATGCTGAGGAGTTAAACTGGCCCTAAAGCCAGATCAAAACCTATACCAGGGTTTGACACTAACTTTTGGCCCAGGGATTCCGCAGCATGGACATCCCTATTGTTACATAATGTTGAATGGGATTTTCTTGAAAATGCAGTGATTCCTCCTACAAAACAGGGATGCTCGGGATCTCGGGGACACTGCGAGTGTCGACCACTGTATACCTATAAACCCATGTATAGTAGACAAAGAGAATAGAATCATAACCCAAAGTGAAACACTATCCTTTTGCAACAACACTGCTACAAACTAGAAAGGTAGCCTCGCCCTAATTGAAACATGTACAAAACAATGCCTCCTGGGCCAGCGTGATGAACCGTAAGAACCATAGATCACCACAGATCCCGTTCATCAACAAAAGCAAGTGAAGTTCATCGAGCGGAGAGTCACACTTACCAACCCCCAGGATTCCACTGGGACTGTAAAGACAAAAACCGAATAATCGGGTAATCAGAAAAAATCGCAGACTATCGCGAACAGGTAGATCCAAACAGCCTCCTAAACTTGATGCTACCGGCTGATAAACCCACAACTGCAACCCGCTGCTACTAACGGACCAAGTTCTTAAACATCTCCCTGAGATGCCAACCCCATGTGGTCGGGTCATATGAGGAACATGGAGAGAAAAGGGGGTTACTTTCCGGAACACCACATATGTATTCCGGAACACAAATCAGTACTCACTTATATCGCTAAAATAAGTTAAATATAGCCTTGGCCCAAGTTTCGGCTACCATGAGCACCCGAATAACTACAATAACACTGATTGCAAGACGCAAAAACATCACCGCGCTGTGACAGGACCAAATTGGGCCATGTCTCGCTGTAATCATAGATGAACAGAAGTGTTGTCCTAACTTCTTCCGATAAACATCCCCAAATAAGTTGGCTGCACGCTTAGATCAGACATTATACGAATTACGTGAATGAATAAATCAATATCTCTGAGCGCTGGAATATCAAATGGTAATCGCCTAGACGAGAATGATAACGGGTAAATAAAACAATAGGATTATTGGCAGAATTGTATTTAAACGAAATAATAATATCCAAGATATGCCCGCGCCGATCAAAAATCGTACTTTTAATAGTAATCCGTACTACCGTCTATCTAACGTATTTCCCGGAATAAATACGGAAAAAATCGTAACAGTTGGCAGTTACGCATCTCCTGCCAGTGCAGAGAGCGATCATAGAAAGAAGTTGAGACTACATGCACCTCGTGCATTTAGGGCCTAAACAACTCAGCTGCAGAACACTTACTGTAGAATAAACTCAAGTAATGGCCCTATCTATCCAACGGAAGACAAAGGATTGCGATACCTCCCGTTGGCTTAAAATTGGTAATAAAAAACTTTACGGTCGGACCGGATGTCCTAATTCTTCCGAACCTAATGCTTCATCGCACGGACTGGACAGAACGTGTGAACCACTGTCGCTGACAGGCGTGACGGAGGGAGGCCCGAACCACAACTGATTCCAGATTCATGTGAGAAGGGTATAAAGTATCTGAGGGAGAAATCTCGGTCATAGGAGAAACTGCTGATGTGTAAACAGTAGTGTGCTTCTATTTAACACAATTAACATTTTGAAATACCCAATTGCTTCAGAAATGATGGAGTGACAACAGCATGTTGTATATACAGTCGATACGCGTTATGTCGACATTGCTTACATCGATATACCTGCTTATGGTCGATATACGCTAGTGGTCCCGGCCGAACTGCTATATAACTCATACATTACATACCTGATATATCGATATCGGAAATGTCGACATTTCGTTTATATCGATGTGGAAAACAAGTGCCGATGGTATAATTAATACACATTATACTGTAATGTCGATATGCAATTTGAACAGCGGGCGTCGTAAAGTCTGGTCAAACTTAATTGGCACAGGTAAGTTTTTCACACATACAAAGTGATCAAAACATGCCGCCGGTAACCGTGTTACAATCGCGGAATACCGTCAAAGCCGACCACGTAAGCCGTGGTCAACCAATTAACGCCAGTGTGACGTGAAATCACAAAAATACTCTTGTTAATAGCCAATTATATGCTTGACATGAATCGATCCGTAAATGCCATAATCATTAACGGACGCTTGTTTATAATAATTACAATTGAGTGAATTACATGCGATCTTATAAACACGAACAGTTGGTATCTCAAATCACTTCCTTAGCAATGTCCAACATGCCGTACATGGGTCCGAAGTTTATACTGGAACGAGTAAATTGAAAAGTCCGAATCGGTACGTGGGCGCAAACAGTGGAAAAAATAAAACCGACGTTTGAGCCTTGCCGCAACAAAACCACAAATGGATACCCCCATCCGGACAAGATAGCACTGGACACCAACGGATGCAGAAGCCATTCCGTCAGAACCGGAGATACCGCAGAAGAAACCATAACCACCTGTCCGTGCAGAACAGAATCCGCCGCTGTCAACCCCCGGAACACTGCCAAAAGCTAAAACATGTTGATGTGTCCCTGAGTTTCCTGCACTGACCACCAACACACCAATGTAGGGGCTCCAATGAGCCCCCCAGCCTTCTCACGACGCGTCTGTGGACAGAAAGCGAGTAGGAGGAGGTAACACTATGGGAAATCCCTGTAGGAACCAGACCTCCACTGCCCACCATCTGATACAACGTAGGAAGATGGTGATCCTAGGCAGAGACCGATCCAAAGGATGGGGTGTGCGGCCTCCATAGCCCTAGTAAGTAATACTGGAGGTCGCAAACATAACCTTCCCCTATTCTGCACCCCGAAATTCCAGGAGTGCAGAAATTTCCTAGCTGACAGAGAACCTCTGACCAGTACCCGGAAACTAAAACAAGATGCCACGCACCCTGTCCAAAGGTACTATGATGACTGATAGATCGGTCAATAAGCTAATTCCCACCTAAGAAAAATCCTGTGTGGGAACCAACTACGACTACTCTAGATCTAAAAGACACAAAACTCGGAAACAACTTAAACTTCCGAGAGCATCTGCGGAAGGGCACGTGGAAGTACGAGACCCGCAGATCTATGGAAACAACCCAGTCTACAGGGCAAATGGCGCTCCGACCACGTCCCGAACTTCCTCTATAGCACTATACTTCAAGAGAGAGACTCTACTAAACCCTTGAAAATACCCCCGTCAGGGGAAACGACCCCACAGGAGGTAGACAAGAAGGAGCAGCAGGAGGGACCATCGGTACCGTAGCTGCCCTTTGGCCGTTCGATCGCACAATTAACAGAGGTCAAAAGAGGCGAACGAAGCAAAACTATAGCCGTTCAAGAAAAAAACTAGCCGGCTATCACTGTGTCTCACCTTGGACAAGAGCATGTCCATAGAAACTCCAAAGACATGTTGACAAGAGGCTTAGCGGCACAAATCGCC
This sequence comes from Conchocele bisecta, assembly GCA_029237695.1. Taxonomy (NCBI): domain Eukaryota; kingdom Metazoa; phylum Mollusca; class Bivalvia; order Lucinida; family Thyasiridae; genus Conchocele; species Conchocele bisecta. Next base: position 185,957,258 of record CM055265.1, on the reverse strand, counting down.
GACTGAAGCACTGCGTCCAGAGACGATGAATCATACTGATTCAAAACATAAATCGAAAGTTGGCATAGCCACAATCGACTTAACAGCCTACACCCATGCCTTCGCAAACGCGAACCAGGACCAGGAGCCGAAGATATCCCAAACGCTGCGGCGTCCTTGTCCAGAAACGGAGATCTCAAAAACCAATACCGCATAGAGGGGCATGTAGAACTTAGACCCCAGTGTGGCGATCAAAGTTTGAGCACTAGGAACCCCGCAGTGGCCAAATCCTACCTAAAGCTCCCCAATGTACGTAACAAGAAGCCCTACTGTAGGAGAGCAATGAAACCACGACAACTCCGGCAATTCCACCACCACCGAATCAGCCTCACAACAGCCATCCGAGGAAGTACCCCTATGGGAGGCTCCACTGGCAAAACCACCAGCTGTGAAAGAGCCGACAAACCCACTAAGTACTAGGACTTAGACAGGAACTCCAGAATCTTAGCCAACTGAACCATCATAACTCTATCGCGTGTCGAGTCCTGAATATAGACTGGGAATTCGAACTCATATACACTCGAATAAAGAGCAGGCCAGACAAGTACGGAGCCAAAGCACCACGGCGTCCATACCACCTCGACCGTCTCCTCCGAGAACGGAAGAGCTAGATCTCGAGGAGCCGGATACAAAAACACAATATGTACACAGGATACGAACCCACGAACACCCCGGTCAGAAATAGTTGCTACCCCGGTGCCCGGTACCCGGTGCCTGCCCGGTGCCCGGTGCCCGGTGCCCGGTGCCCGGTGCCCGTAACACAATACCGGCACCTCTCCTGCGAGAGTTAGGGTACGTTGTGACCGGGTGAATGTGATAAGCACCTGCCGCAGCAACCCTAGACTGGCAGTCATCTACCACATACGTGGAATCTGATTCAACAGAACTGTACTGTATCGTTCCAATAGTATATGTACTGCCGAAGCTAGTACTACATGTAGAAGCCCTATACAACCGTCTCCTACGACGAACAGGAGAACGAGATCTAGATGAACCTGTTCCAAAACCTGAGAATGACCTCGAGGAAAAGGAAGAACAAGATCTAAACTCCGAACCCGAAATCGAAGAGCTAACCCAATCCTGACCTACGACGAGATCGACTCCTCGACTTACGTGAACACGTATAACGAAGACCAACCGAAGACAAGAACGTCTTCCTACCGGAAGCAGCAGGCTGTCCAAGGAGAGTCTGGTGCCCGGTGCCAGGTGTTTGACCGGTGCCCGGTAGCCTAACCGGTGCCCGGTGCCCGGTGCCCGGTGACATAACCGGTGCCCGGTGCCCGGTGCCCGGTGCCCGGTGCCCGGCACCCGGCGCCCGGTGCCCGGTGACATAACCGGCTGCCCGGTGCCCGGTGCCCGGTGACATAACCGGTGCCCGGTGCCCGGTGCCCGGTGCCCGGTGCCCGGTGCCCGGTGCCCGGTGACATAACCGGTGCCCGGTGCCCGGTGACATAACCGGTGCCCGGTGCCCGGTGCCCGGTGCCCGGTGCCCGGTGCCCGGTGCCCGGTGCCCGGTGACATAACCCGGTGCCCGGTGCCCGGTGACATAACCGGTGCCCGGTGCCCGGTGCCGGCGCCCGGTGCCCGGCGCCCGCGCCCGGTGCCCGGTGACATAACCGGTGCCCGGTGCCCGGTGCCGGTGCCCGGTGCCCGGAACCAGATCCCCACGATGGGGGGATCCCATCTGGCACACCCTCCGAAGCCTTACCAACCTCGGAAGGCCCCACCGCTCCCAAGAGCTGGAAAGCGGCCACAGACTACTTAGAACGTGAGATATGGGTCCTACGATACCCATCCTTACCCCACGTCGTATCCGTCCAACGGACAGACAACTCACATGGCCTCTCCTTGCAACACCCGCCACAGGCATAAGCACCTGTCCTTATGGGTGTCCCACGGAGAAGTCATGTGCCCACAAGCAGAGCGTGATTGCGGCATGCTAACCGGTATTGTAATACAAAACCCGATAGAATACACCGCAATACGCTACAAAAAATGTGTCACGGGAACGAATCCACTAAGGGACGAACCCGTTAGGGTACGAATAACGTACACGCGAACCGCGAAAATACGTGACACAGAATAAAACACAGTGAAAAACCCCAAAAAACGCAATGGAGAATAATCACGCAACACGAATGAGTGATAGTAATATGTATTGAACAATATCAAATGACAAATAAGGTACAATACACGGCAGAAATTCAAATTAGAACGAAATTATGGGAGATACAAAATATACCTGCACCCTGATAGCGTCCTAAAAAAATAATAGGAGGAGTTTAAATAGCGGGACTAGCCAATTGGCTGTGGGTAAGAGCGGAATGGTCTATGGTGGGTTATTTGAGTGATTAGAGTAGGCAGATTTTTATTATTAGGACGATTTCATAGCAACCTATCAGTTTGCAACCATTCAGGTTAGTTTGAAGACATAAAAATATAAATTCAACAAATTTGTATCACTTTTATCCCAAAACTCACCTTCCCGACCGTGGAAGCTGTATATTCTTGAACACTACCTGTACTCTCTCGTTTTTATGTCCGAAGAAAATATAGCGACAATTCGAGGATTTAGGATAGTTCTGTGGATATCGAGGTGAATAGAAGAAACCCGTAGACTGGTTACGAACACTCTGGAAGTAATATGAACACTGTGTTCCTGGCTCCCGGTCGCCGTCTATTTTAAACGCACCTAAAAATGGAAAATGGCAATGTCACGGTCATGTCCATGTATTTGTTTAACCATTTCACAGGTATGTATTGCTTGGATTCTTCTATGTTCATTTTAGTCTACATTGTTCAGAAAGTGGTGCATTGTATACAATATAATAAATCATATTTCCACACAGTGTAGATCATGATGATCTACACTGTTTGGAAACATGAGATTGCAGTCGCTAGTGTTGAAAGGGTTAATTGAACCAGTTTTCAAAGTTTATTTACATGTTGGCAATTAATTACAACAGGACGGCCATAATTCTATCATGCCGGAGATTTCGCCATCATTGCGTATATGGGGAACTTTTCGTAAATTATACAAACAATCCATAGGAAAATGCTATATACAAGCAGTTATCATGTCAAATTTATTACAAATTTAATCAGAAATCACATTTTTTTCTCATTTTTATTTTAAAATGAAAATGGTATTTTTTCTTTGAAATTGTAAGCAAAATGTAACAATTTCAAAGAAAAAATACCGATTATTTTTTTAATCATTAGAATTGTTGGCTCATTTCAATGTAAAAAAGCCAATGATGGCAAGCCGATAATTTAACCTCTGGCATGATGTCTGAAAAATGCGAGTCCTGTTAAGACATACTTTCAAAGTCTTTAAATTGTGCACAGAGCAAGCATAAGGTTATAACTGTAGGTATTAACAAACATATTCCATATTTGCTGGAGTATAACCCACACTTTTTACGAGATTATGTTGCTTAATGGACCTTCACTTAAAAAATATTAGTTTACAGGTGGGTTATATAATACACAATTAGAATTTTCAATGAAACCAGTTTCTGTGATTGAGACTGTCTCTGATCATCCCAGTATAATATATGTTACAGGATGGGGCAAACTTGCATACGGGTGAATACCAGTAGCATAAATGTAAATGCTGGATGAACCATTAGCCGGGATTTTATTTTTTCAGCAAGAAATTTGGGTAAAAAGTCGGGGCGAGGCAAATGCACAGGGTCATCTTATACTCCAGCAAATACAGTACTCCTGTAGCCTATTTCACCAACATTGCAAAACATACTTTATATCTAGCAAAGTATACTTTGAGGGAGAAATTTTCAATTTAAGGAGAAATTTATTAACTTTTATTATACTGAATTTATTACATTATCACAGCCATTCATGGGGGGGGGGGGGGAGAAATGAATGAGCGAGTGAGTATTGGTGTTTAACGGCCTATCAACAGCTAAGGTCATTTAAGGCCGGGTCAACGGGTTGTACTATCCCGCATTAAACGGATCCACGATGAGGAAAATTCCCAAAATCAGAACTCAATATTTCCATGCCACACCAGTCACTTTAGTAGCTCGGCCCCAAAGTAATATGACTTGCCATAAGCTTATTACTTCTTAATGGAGCATAACAGGTTAATGTTGTCACTTGTTTATCCCTTGTTTATCGATTTAAATGGTTTAAATCGACTCGAAGCTTACGTTCAACGGCCGCACAAACTCGATTGAACTGCACGCTTTCCAATGATTTAAATACGCAGCGCGTTTAAATAGTCAATTACGTTTTTTTAATGTGCGCACTGGTCATTTAAAAAGGGGCCCATCCGTGATTTTTTGCGCGATGTCGGGCGCAAGACAATCAATAATTTGCGGCATTGACAATAATTAAGGGGGATTGCCGCAATCGCGCGTGCTGGATGCATCCCTGCCATCCCTGCATGATACGTAAACAAATCAAAGTTCGCTATGAAGGGCAATTCTTTGTTTTGATTGGTGGAAAATTTTGTGAATATTAACTAGCGTCAAATGACGCGCATACGCGATCCAATGGTATAAACCCGAGATGCTGGGGTTGCTAGTCGGAGGAGATTTAGAGCAGAGGTCGATTATAAATTAGCCGAATAAACACATTTTACGCGATTACAGTTGTTTCTGTCAAAATGTTCCGGGTTTATACGTGTACAAAGTGTTGTGCGTTGCGTATCCGTGGAGTTTCCGTTAGTTGCGTTTCAAACCGTGTGTCGTCTACGTGTAATACGTTTTCGGCCATGCGTTGCGTTTTCCCACTCTTGCGCATGCGCGAAAGTCGAGCAAACCGTGTTCAACGCATTGAGTTTCAAAAGCGTGTAATCCGTGTACAACGGTTGTAAACGTATACAACGGTTGTAAACAACGCATTGAGTTTCAAAAGCGTGTAATCCGTGTACAACGGTTGTAAACGTATACAAACGGTTGTACACAGCAACGTACAGATGAAACCGTGTTATACGTATAACACGTTTCCACGGGTTTTAACGCATTACACGTTTTGGTATGCCAACCGTGTATCGCGTAGAATGCGCATGCTCAGATCGTTCTTCGTGTGTGTATATATACTTCTAGACTGCAAGGCTACTAAAATTTTCAGTTTTCCGGTTCTGGACCAATTTTTGAACTCTCAGACCGATTGAAATTTGAAAACTAGTCTTAAAAATCGGTCCGAGAACAATTGCCAGTCGGCTGCTATTTCGCTATAAACCTTGTAAATTTACCGGTTTTGACCACCAAGTAATTTATGACACATATCCGCGGGCCATATCCGTGTTAAACCAGTGTGCAGCTCGCTGTGTATTCAGTTTCTCCATATATCGATTTTTCTTAACACACGCGTGGGAGAGGTGTATAGCGGATTAGTGACTGAAATAGACTGGCTTCAGCCTAGATTCGCCATTTCTGAGGTCTATAAATACATTAAATATGCCTAAAAGAATCAATGAACGAAGAAAAAAAATGAATTTTTATATGGAGGGTGTAAAAAAAAAAAATAAAAAAATTAATATTTTTTTCTTCATTAATTGAAGATTTTAGGCATATTTAATGTATTTATAGACCTCGGTCCGTTACTTCAACCTGTGATATTACACAGACGAGATTTGTGTGTTGCTTGTGCAAAAAAATCGATAACACTAAGCCCTGTCAACTAACAGGTGCTTATTGTATGACATCATTCAGCACAGAAATGCGTCGTGACCACTCATTTAGGCTATGTTTTGAAATGTTACTTGAATTGGTCAACCACGCCCTTTGATGTTCCGCAGACGTCGCGAACGTGTGACTCATGGGGCAATCATGCAGTAACACATTTCATGCTGAGGATACGATTATGTTTGCGGGAAAATATTTTCCTTCTATGCACTCAGAAGTATATTCCGCGAGCACCATTTAAACCGTCTCGTCGAGACGGTTCAAATGAGTGGTCACAACGTATACTTTCATTGAGAAATAACAAAAATAAAAATAAATTATTTAATAATTTCATACCCGTAAATATGTATTCCGAAAGGAATGGATTACAAAAAAACACTGGATTATACGCAGATCTGTCGCCATGTTTCGCCGATATTGATTTCTAAAATATTTTCCTTTTGTAAATGGTGTTGAAAAGTTGACACAAAATTCAGAGTTCATGCGGAATTTCGGTGGGATTATGCACGTATCAACAGCTAATCATCCGCATGAATAGGCAGGAAACGTGACCATTATTTATTAACAATTAATCCTTTTAAGCGCCTGTTGATCGCGAGCATTATACATTGTAATAAGCGTCTGTCTATCGCGAGCACTATACAACGTACCCCGACTATCGCGTTATAATGGAGCTGCAATTAATGTATTGTTGTTTACACCCGTATAATTCATTTTCCATATCAGGGGCGAAATGAGTCTGCCTTACAATAATTCGCATGTGCGGAATGGTGGTACATGTAGGCGCGAAACGATCCGCCTGTAAATGATCCAGGCCGAACAGGTACATGTATTCGCGATATTTTAAAAGGACGAAACAAGGCCGCCTCGAAGCGATCGGGGCCGAACAGGTATTCGCGTTAAAACGTGTAACCGTTGTACGCTTTCATATAGCTACACGCTTCCAGGTAAAGCGTTGTACACGTTTCAACGCTTTCACCTCGCTACATATGTATACGCCAAAGCGTGTTATACGCCTTGAAGCTAAACGTATTACACGCTTTAAAACGGTTTTGACAATGTGTATTACACTGTACGAACCGTATTATACGTTTAAACAACGTATACAACGCTTTAAACTAAACGGTTTGACAATGTGTATTACACGTGTACGAACCGTATTATACGTTTAAACAACGTATACAACGCTTTTAAACTAAACGGTTTGACAATGTGTATTACACGTGTACGAAACGTATTATACGTTTAAACAACGTATACAACGCTACAGCAAACCGTTGCGTTCGCGTTGCGTTCGCGTTGAGTTTGCAAGTGTTGTCTACGGTGGAACAAAAACGCAGACTGCACTGTATACGTGGCTGAAACTTGTTCTGTTTAATAAATAAAAGCTTTAAATTAGCCCAATAATCGGCGTATGTTGGCGTATATGGCCATTAGAGCCAACTATGGACTTCAACAACAACAACTTCCGGGTTCAATCTCTTCCGGCGTTCAGCTCATTACGTATTCAAAATTGTGTTATTTGGCTATATTTAAAGTTTTAAACGGAGATAATTGCCAAAAATGCAAACTTTATCGGTTGATGCAATTTGGAAGTGATACAGCAAAATTCGCGTTCGTAGATTACCGAATAGCGGAGAAAAGGGTTGCTACAAACTTTTTCAGAATTCGATGGATGACCAATATATTAGCCGATCTATAAATAGATCGGCTAATAATTACTCCCTCAAAGTATACTTTGTTAGATATGTATATTTTGCAATTTTGGTGAAACCGGCTGCTGATCTATAAGGTGCAGTCATAATGTTCTAAGACTGTTTATATCTAACACACCACTTGGTCAAATAAGTTGTGAAATATTTCATTTGAATGCTGGTTTATTTCTGCAAACAATAACATATCAGTTCCATGAAGTATATTGTTTACTTGCATAGAGTAGTCATTTATTCACAGACATCTATTTTGACACAGAGCAGTTTGACGTCGTCTAACGTTACATACAATCACCGTAAATTATTAAATAACATTGTTTCATTTGCTTTCAAAGTTCTGTGTGCAAGCCCAAATACACTTTTTCATCGCACATGTGCCATTTTGTTGCCAATTTTGATTGTAATGTAACCCGTTTCATTGCATGCATGTTTTTTAACATCCAATGCTCTAAATAATTTTGATAAAATGGCAGTTGCATATTTGCTTTATTTGATTACCAGGGAGCCGTTTCACTAAACTTTGTACGACTAAAATGTTCGTAAGTGCAAATTTAGGATTGTCTGGAAATTTCAATTGATGGATTTACATTTATTGAGCATAGGCTGCATATGCAGCCTATGCTCAAAAAATGTAAATCCAATAATTGTTTACGAGAAGACATTGCAAATATGTGCAATTTACATAATTTTGCACTTACAAACATTTTAGTCGTACAAAATTTCACATAATATGTTTGTTTTCAAACGAACAAAGTCGAAATTGGGCCAGTGAATAGTTGAGACATTTCTTTGGTGGAAAGAATTAGGGTCTGACGCCAAATACTCCACACAACTATGAAACTCGAAAAGCATTTAATGAAACGTTGGATTTTTCAACTGCTCCGTAGTGACGTTATTTCGTTGCTATAGTTACGATTACATGCAAACTGTTTGTCGAAAAGTATGTTTTTATTTTCAAAACTACCGGTATTCGATTTGACCAGATGTAAATGTCATATAAAGATGAACACATTAAATTTTTTATCCAAAAAGTCCGAGAACTTTATGACTGCACCTCATATACTGCATCCCATGCAATTGCAAACAAACCACCACAGTATTTACATACCAAACACATTTTGCATACATACAGTATAATATATACATACAGACAACTGGCATGTGTTGGTTTTATATTAAGAAACATATTAATGTAACATGAGATTTACTTTTTACACATCTACACAATTGAAAGGATATATGGTACACCATTTCCTTTTCCAATTAGAATGATAATATATGGTTGCAATGCAAAATAATTTTGTGTTTACAATCATAGCGACTCTTCGCAAATTCTAACCAGACATTTAACTCTTTGCATGCTGGGAAATTTGTGGGCTGTAAATAGTTCATAAATAGCAAACGACAATTCAGTGTATTCTCTTGTATTTCTCCCTATAAATATCATGAATATGTCTTGGAATTTCATTAGAATTGCATCCAGACGCAATTATAATGAAATTCCAAGACATATTTACAGAGAGAAATAAGAAACATACTCATAATTTGTTGGATGTTATTTTCACCACTAGCATGCAAAGAGTTAAGCAGATAATTTCAGCTATTTTCTAAGTGCTATAACAAAAACAAGCTGATCACCGGGGAGTGTCTTACCAACGATAAAAGTAGGTTAATGTCACCAGAATGACACATGGTGTTTCCCAGCTGGGAGGAAGCTACTGGAGAAGATAACAATCCGACTAACACGAATGTAAATATTTTTCTGTAATTTTCTCATTTCTTATCAAAAGTGTATGTTGTTACCACTCAGTTGAACCGTCTCGGCGAGACGGTTCAACTGAGGGGTAACAACATACACGTTGGGGGGGTAGCGAGGGCAGCCAGTAGATTCGCCAGACCAATCTTATGATGCTCCCGGCGCCCCTGCTCGGTGATAGCAAATGGTACTTAGCCATCCATGTAAGTGAGCTACTGATGATGTTTGCTAAAGATGCGGGTAACATATCATGGAGATGCGCAAAATTGGGACAGGCATCCAAATGTAGGCCATACATTAACAAAATGACACAAGGTGATAAGCCATAAATTAGAAGTTACATCAGGAAATATGCAAAAATATTTGGACAAAATTGTGACCGCTATGTCTCACTGTCCACAAATGTACTTCATTTCTCCATGTGTAAGAAACCATATATTAATTTGTGTTTCCTAGAATAGTGTCTGAATATATTTAGTTATTAAAAACTAACACTATGTTATTGGCCTAGCTCTTTCAAATCAATGAAATGTCAAACAAGTCAGACCAGTATCTGACTTGATGAGTATAAGTTTGACGACATACAATTTTATAAAACCAATACAAAATATAGTAAGAAGATATAGAAAATGTAAATACAGTGGAACCTCTCTAAACCGGACACCACGAAAACACCTGTGATCTTATTTTTTATGAGTTTCTTTGTGATTTATATCGGGTGATAACGTCTGTTCGCCATCGCAGAACACACAACTATGACTCAGAGTGATCACATGTCCGATTTACAGTGAAACCTCTCTATACCGGACACCCTGGGGACATCCCAGGGTGTCCGGTTTAGAGAGGTTCCACTGTACATGAATTGAGCTTTGTTTATTGCCTGTTCATCGAGCTATCATACCTTCCATGGATACTGCCATGTGATTATGCACATCACATCACCCAATTAACTCTTTGCATGCTGGGAAAATTGTGGGCCATAAATAGTTCAAAACTTGCGGACAAAAATTCATCATATTTTCTTGTATTTCTCCCCTTAAATATCATGAATATGTCTTGGAATTTCATTAGAATTGAGTCCTGAGGACTCAATTCTAATGAAATTTCAAGACATATTTACACAGAGAAATAAAACATAATATTACTCCTAATTCGTTTGGCGGATATTTTCACCGCTAGCATGCAAAGAGTTAAAGGTACATGCCCACTCAGTATGCACACAATGTTCTTTACATCAGAGACATCATCCGAGACATTTTCTGGCAAAATAAACATTCATTCACCATTACCCAACATATTGATTGGCATTATTATACATTTTATATCAGACATAACTTTCCACACTGATACGAGGAGCGAAAACCGTGTTTCCTTAAAATGTTAACGGACATTACGATGTATACTCTGTATATATTTTTTGATGTGCAATTATCATATATATAATCTGTCGAAAATAATATATTTTCAGTCGACACATTTAATTAGTATAAATAATTAAACAAGAGGGCCATGATGGCCCTAATTCGCTCACCTGACTCCATGAACACCAGAGGAGAATGTGACATTGAGTTCATGTGTTTTAAAAAAATTGTGCTATTGTTAGATGGCGGTCATCTTGGATTAAGCGATGACTCTCATTTTACCAAATCTGAAAATGCTTCACCCAAGGATCTTAACTTACTATGAAGTTTGGCCAGCATCGGCCATGTGGTTCCTGAGAAAAAGATGTTCAAAATCTCGAATAAATTAACCTTTTGGCGGCCATCATGGATGCCATAATCATCCGATTCCGACAAATATTGCACCAGAGCAATCGCCTCATTGATACCTTCAATTTGATATATGACATGAGCATATTTGGTAAAAAATAAAATTTGACCCCACGAGCCACGCCCATTTTTGACCCCGGGGTCACCATTTTAACACCTTTGAAACAGCATTTTACGTTGATCATTCCTACCAAGTTTCGTCGAAATCCGGCTGGCTGTTCATGATGAGAAGATTTTGTAAGAATTTGTGCTATTTTTAGACGGCGGCCATCTTGGATTAGCGACGACCTCCGTTTTATCAAATCTGAAAAGGCTTCACCCATGGACCATAACTGTGAAGTTTGGCCACCATGGGCCAAGCGGTTCGTGTGAAGAAGAATTTTGAAATCTCTAATAAAAGAACGACCTTTTGACATTTTGGTGGCCATCTTGGATGACAAGACCATCCAATTTTGACAAAAAATGTACCAGAGCGATCGCCTCTTTGATACCTTCGATTTGATATGGACATGACTATATTCGGTCAAAAATAAAATTTGACCACAATTTGACCCCACGGGCCACGCCCATTTTTGACCCCGGGGTCACCATTTTAACAACTTTGAAAGAGCATTGTACATCGATCATTCCTACCCAGTTTCGTCGAAATCCGTCTGGCGGTTCATGAGAAGAAGATTTTTTAAGAATTTCTGCTATTTTTAGACGGCGGCCATATTGGATTAGCGATGAACTCCATTTTAACAAATCTGAAAAGGCTTCACTCATGGACCATAACTGTGAAGTTTGGCTACCATGGGCCAAGCGGTTCATGTGAAGAAGAATTTTGAAATCTCTAATAAAAGAACGACCGTTTGACCTTTCGGCAGCCATCTTGGATGACATAACCATCCATTTTCAACAAATAATACACCAGAGTGATCGCCTCGTTCATACCTTCGATTTGATATATGACATGACCATATTCGGTCAAAAATAAAATTTAACCCCAATTTGACCCCACAGGCCATGCCCATTTTTTACCATTTTAACAACATTGAAAGAGCATTGTACATCAATCATTCCTACCAAGTTTTGTCGAAATCCGGTTGGCGGTTCTTGAGAAGAAGATTTTTGAAGAATTTGTGCTATTTTTAGATGGCGGCCATCTTGGATTACGTAATGACGTCATTTTAACAATTTTGTAATCCCCCTATCTAAGGACCATGACCATGAAGTTTGGTGACTATAGGCCCAATGGTTACTGAGGAGAAGACATATGAAAATGTTCACGGACGACGACGGATGACGACGGACGACGGACACATTGCGGTAACAATAGCTCACATGAGCTTCGCTCAGGTGAGCTAAAAATACCATGCCTCATTTGCATATAAAAATAGCCTGATACTAACGCGCACCACTGTCAGTAAATTAATATTATATATTACTAAATGATTATACCTGGCACTCGTAATCTTTAGAACTGGTGAAATAGTGACACAATTACATACATATTTAATTCCTATAAAGAACATTTTGTGCCTACCGAGTGGGCATGTACCTTTAACATACAGTGGAGCCTCTCTAACCCAAACACAAGAAAACATATATGATCTTATTTTTGATGAGTTTCTTGGTCATTTATCTTGGGGGATAATATCTGTTCATGATCAAATACCACACAGCTATGGCTCAGAATGATCAAATGCATGATTTACAGTGAAACCTCTCTAAACCTGGTCCAGGGTGTCCGGTTTAGAGAGGTTTCACTGTACAATCATAACAAAGTTCAACTCTTACATAAAAGTAATTATTGGAATACAGATGTAACATGCAGAGAACATTGAAACTGGAAACATTTAGTAAGTAAGACATTTAATGCGTGTTATATAACAATTGTCATGGTATGTAACTCACGATGGGCAGGTGTGTATTCGTGCCCGGCTAGCTCAGTCGGTTAGAGCGATGGTACGGTAAACCAGGTCCCGGGTTCGAGCCCCGGGCCGGTGCACATTTTTCTCGCCCTGTGACACAATGAATATTGTTCTATACAACCATCATCTATGTTTTACCCTTCAAATGAGGGAACCAAAAATTTTAGTCTGCTGTTGTTGTATATTTTATCTTCAGAGATTTTTTTCCTCCACAAAATGTTGGTTACTAATTTAATTACACATATAAGATATACTACTAAGTAAATAAATTCCATCAGTGTCTGCACTGGCAAGTAAATTATTAAAGTATTATTATTTTCCAATGTGTTTTCTGGTACAGTAATAGTCTATGGTTGCAGAAAAGTAAAATAAACACAAACCGAGTAGAATTTGATTTCATAACAATAATAGTGTGTTATTTTGGTGTAGGTCATTTGCTTAAAAAGTGAGAAAAAAACACAAATTGAATATTGCAGACATCATCTGGGACACAGTGTATTTAAAATGCTAGACTTCAAATTGTGTTACCCGTTAAAGAAACCATTTTATCCCGTCAACACAGTGCGTATGTGCCGTGAAACACGGTGCCGTGAAACATTTTTGATATCCAGTCAATACTATTTTTGCATTTTACAGCCATTTGTAGGTGTTGACGGGATAAATAGAATAGTAGGTTAGTGCCGTGAATGGGAAAAAATATCTGGCGCGGCACGGAAACGGGATGTGCTCGGCAGAGCCTCGCCCATCCCGTTTCCTGAGCCTTGCCAGATATTTTTTCCCATTCACGGCACTAACCTACTATTCTCTATTTGGCAGCACATTGGAATCATGCTACCACATACATGTACACATACCAATGATATTTTCCTTATTCATTGACTTTATGTTATAACCACTCATTTGAACCATCTTGTGAGATGTTATAACATATATTTTTTTCAGAGGTGAAATGAGAAAACATGTAGAATTTTTCATATGTAGAATGGTGTATCTTCAGATGTAAGAGTTAACCCTTCATTTCGTTATCTGCTGTTTATTTATTTACATTTTACAATTTCTCCACAACATCATGGATCAGCAGTGTTTTAGAATCATTTCCAATCCAATCGAAATGGTTCTAAAATTCTGCTAACCATGATTTTATTGATAAAGCAAAATATGAAACAACATCAGACAACAATTTTTGCTCCCTGGGTTCTAAAGGTCCACATTTACACTGATCATTAAGGCAATCATGACAATTGTAGACAGAACACGGCTGATCTGGGCCACCGGCTGACAAAATGATCAACTAATTTTTAACGTTTTAGGCCAGTGTAGATCCTGATTATTTTATTTATAATTCTTCTACTTTCTTAGCCAATTGCTGGCCAATAATTCCAGCACAAAAATATTTGCACAATTCCCTAACATTTGATTGGCCCGTAGCAAGTCTCTGTCCAAGATTTATATCCCAGTAAACTCCCACGCCAAACTACATTCCGTAACCGTGAGGCGCAGTTAAAATAATTCTTAAGAAAACGGAAAATAAACACATTTTCTTGATGAACTTATTTCAAATGCTGGAATTATAACGAATGAATGGCCTTTTTGTGGAATTTATCGGGGATATAAACTTGAAAAAGTCGCGGGAATACTGGACGAGGCCTTCCGGCCTTCTTCCAGTATTCCCGCGACTTTTCCAAGTTTATACCCCGATAAATTCCACAAAAAGGCCATTCATTCCTATAATAATTCCAGCACAAAAATATTTACATAACAACATGGTTTGACAGCATTTTAGAATCATTTCCAATGGAAATGATTCCAAAGTGCTGTTAGCACATGTTTTTTTATGAAAAGAAAAGGAAACTATAAAATAAACAGCAGATGACAAAATTTGATTCAGCATTGTAAGGGTTAATAATTGAGAAATATAATGACAAGTTGAACAGGAAAAATTAAAATACTAGTACCATATTTATTCTAACAGTTGGCCCCTCACTAATACTAGCCCTCTAGTGCAAAGTTTAAAACATATACTTAATATATTCAAGTTAATATGCAAACACATGACATAAATGAATGACCTTGAACTTGTGATCAAGTTGGCGTGTGGTATTGAATGCTATCAGCCATATATGAATTAATTTCATGAAGGGCATCAAGGCTATATGAATTAATTTCATGAAGGGCATCAAGGCTATATGTGAATGACTTTGATAATGGGGTAACGGTTCGGTGTGACCTTTTTGTTCAGATATACATGTATGATGATGGATGAAGTTAGAAAGGCACCATATATTCATTATACAGGTAATTCTCGTTATCTCGAAGTCGACAGGACTGAGCAAAATATATCGACATATCAGAACTTCGGGATAAAAATTTGCCAAATTTTGCAACCATTCCAAGGGATGGGTTAAAAAGCGCACATAAATGGAAAATGGGACGCTGAGACGGATAAACACCATTTGCAAGCTAGTTCATTTCATTTTGAATACACTTTCTATTTGTTTTTCATTTTCGAAATATCCTACGGCTACTGTGCAGAACAAAATGGTACAATCCAAAATCGGGACTAGTTCTAACTGAAAATGTTTCTGTCAAAATTTGAAATCGAAAACAATGATATCTAAGTAATAAAGAGGTTATTATGTGGCCAGTTTGATATCAACCTAGGTATATCATCCCTCGGTAACTTGATATCAACCTTTGACCTTGCAAAGTATACTTATCTAGCAAAGTATACTTTGAGGGAGAAATTTTCAATTTAAGGATAAATTTATTAATTTTTATTATACTGAATTTATTACATTATCACAGCCATTTTGGTTGTGATAATGTAATAAATTCTAATGGCTGTGATAATGTAATAAATTCAGTATAATAATTCTGCATACTTTTAATCATCAAATATAGGCAGTCGTTAGTTCTACATGACATAATGCATTTCGGGAAAAATAAATGATTACTCCCTGAAAGTATACTTTGCTAGATAAGTATACGGTACTTTGCAATTTTGATGAAATCGGCTACAGGTAATAACCTCTAAATCACATTTAATTTACCCAAGCTTAAGTTGGTGATATACAGGTGGACGGACATACATGCGAAGGGACGACAACAACGCTATATACATCCGTCACCATTCGAATGGTGTTGGAGGCATAATAGAACCTCTGACCCAGGGGTGTTTGTCAGAATAAATATGGTAGTTGAAAAATACAATAAACTGAATACAGGAATAACCCTAAATATTCAGAGGTTTCCCAAACAAATATTATCCAAATATATTGTTACTGTGATAAACCAGTACAACTGTAATAACCCAAATATTGGGACACTCTTTGTTGTGGGAAACAAATATGTGTATGTGTTTCCGAATATGTGTATGTGTCTAAATACTTATGGTTATTATGGTATAACAAAATTCTCAACAAACTGACCAGTTAATACATTCAGCAGGTTTGTTGGAATTGTATCAGCATCACTGTCATGAAGTATTCGGAATACACCCTTACGGGTATGAGATTTTTAAAATATTTTGTTTTTATTTTTCTTATTTGTCAATGAAAGTATATGTTGTGACCACTCATTTGAACTGTCTCGATGAGACGGTTCAAATGGTGGTCACGACGTATACTTCTATGCACATATAAAGAAAATATTTACGATTTTCCACAACAAAATGGCATATACCTCATGGCATGAAATGGGTAAATAAAATACATAATACTATTTAACTCTTTGCATGCTAGCGGTGAAAATATCAGCCAAACGAATTAGGAGTATTTTTTATTTCTCTCTGTAAATATGTCTTGGAATTTCATTAGAATTGAGTCCTCCGCACGACTCAATTCTAATGAAATTTCCAAGACATATGCATGATAGTTACGGAGAGAAATACAAGAAAATATGATGAATTTTTGTCTGCAAGTTTTGAACTATTTATAGACCACAAGTTTCCCAGCATGCAAAGAGTTAATACAAAATAAAACTTTATTTTTGTCTGCAAGTTTTGAACTATTTATAGCCCACAAGTTTCCCAGCATGCAAAGAGTTAATACAAAATAAAACTTTGTATGTATTGAAAATATGAATGAAGCAATTTCGGAAATATTGATTTCAAAAATATATAAAATGTTGGCAACTTCCTCAAAATTATGGTGCAGTGTATTTTTAGTTTTATCACATCTCAGTGCTTCACTGATCAAATACGAGACTTTCTGGATGAGAAAACATTTATCCTACAGAATGAGAAAACATGACATTGACAATAACACAGACTGTGTGTGTTGCATGATGTTGTTTGGCCAATAAAACATAGTTTTGAAGTCGTTATAACCTATTGTATCCAGACAATGCAGGATACAACAATTTGTTATCAGTAAGTCTTCGGTCAGTGCAAAGCGTGTTACCTGATAAAAACTATTAATGCATCGATGAAGATGACAAACAATGACTGACATAAAGTAGTAATAATACTGTAATAACCAAATATATTCGGACAGTATTTATTCCGGGAAACACACATAAATATATGGTTTCCCACAACAACGAATTCCCGATATTTAACGTTAGTATGGTTGTACTGGCTTATCACAAAAAGAATGTATTTGGATACAATTTGTGTTGGGAAACCCCTAGTTTCCAAAAACAAATTGCGTCCAAATATTTAGGGTTATTACGATAGTTAACTGGATCAGCTGAGCTAACGATGTGCTCAAAAACAAGGGATGCCCCACCTATTGTCCTGATAGCAAAGGCAGTGTTGTAGGCAACACTAAAGTCAGAAGAAGGGGAGATAATTGATGAAAATGTGTCCAATGAAAAATTTAATTATACTTTCTGCACTACATACCATAGCTGATAAGGAACCCACAGGCACTTTGTGGTATGAATGAGAAAAGCCTATTTAAATCATACCCAATTATACTCTGATATTAAATAATTAGAAGGACACTCGCCATCTTTTCAACCAACGGAAGTGGAGTATTTACCTTGGGCCCGGCTCGCTAATTCAGTAATTGTAACGCGCGAGAAGGCCGGGCCTTCTCGCACGTTACAATTACTGAACAGGCCTTCTCGCGTGTTACAATTACTGAAATTAACGAGCCAGGCCCAAGGTACACTAGTGCCACTTCCGTTGGTTGAAAAGATGGCGATTGTCCTACCTTCTAGATATTTAATATCAGAGTATAAGTGGGTATGATTTAAACAGTGTTTTGTCCTTGATACCACAAAGTGCCTGTGAAGATGTAACAAGTTTTATATGCAACAATGCAAACTTTGAAAATTCTACATCTGAAAGGTGAGATAACTTATGGTCTGATTGGTCAAACAAAAAAATGGAATTGCTAAATTCATAGCTGAACACCAAATATGAAGCATCAAGCCTGGACATATGTACGTATGAACGGAGTGATACACACAGATGGACAAGGGCAACACTATATGCCTCCTCCACTATCAACATGATCAAGGTGGGGCTTACAAAAAGGCAAATATGACATCCACATTTTATAATTAACTCTTTGCATGCTAGCGGCGAAAATATCCGGGAGGAGTACTGTATATGTTTTATTTCTCTCTGTAAATATGTCTTGAAATTTCATTAGAATTGTGTCCTCCGGACACAATTCTAATGAAATTCCAAGACATATTCACAACATTTATAAGGAGAAATAAAAGAAAATATAATGAAT
Source organism: Conchocele bisecta (assembly GCA_029237695.1). Lineage (NCBI taxonomy): Eukaryota > Metazoa > Mollusca > Bivalvia > Lucinida > Thyasiridae > Conchocele > Conchocele bisecta. The sequence continues at coordinate 185,938,728 of CM055265.1, read as the reverse complement.
TGTCATCTGCTATTTTTGAACTATTTATAGCCCACAAATTTCCCAGCATGCAAAGAGTTAAAGTACAGTAAGCCATGCACAAAACTGTAAGTATATTAAAAGAGCAGTCAAATGACTGAAGTATACAGGAAAGGAGAACAACTTTTGTTTTTCAAAAGAGAATAAACTGTAGATGAAAGTTGTCGAGTATGTAGATTTAAGCAAGACATCCAATCGCAGAATGACTGGTATGCACATAGAACAATATATAAAAGTTCTGAGAGAAATATACACTATGTGTTTGTCTTGCCTGAGCAATATGTGGGTATATGTACATCCCTTAACGGCGACTCACATCTCTCTAGTATAAAACAGGTACATTTTAATAACATAATCCACAGAATAATTATATAACCATTGACATTAATATATGGACAACAGCGTAGTATAAATACATTATTGTATGAATCCAACAAGAAACATTTTATCAGAATGAAGTTCCGAATAAGCTACAGATCTGAAGTGTCTTGTTTTAAATTGTAAGGATCAAACTAGATGAAATTATGATGTTGAACATTGCACATAGATTGCAGGCGCGGATCCAGGATTTCGGGTTGGGGGGGGCGTAACTATTTTGCAATACTTGACTATATTATCGAACGAGCTAAGCTCGTTCGATAATATAGTCAAGTATTGCAAAATAGTCAACCGAGCGGAGCTCAGGATAGCGCTAGGGGGGATTTTTTTAAATCTACATCGCATTTCCTGCGTTTTGGCGCATTTTGGAGCAAATTTATTGACACTGTCACAGTATGTTTAGACATGATTTTTGATTGAAAACGTTTAAATTTTTGAAACAATAAGACAACGACCGAAAAATGCATGGAATACATGGCATTTGGCATGAAACGTGCCTTGTAACTTGTAAAAAATCTTTACTCGGCAAATTTTAGCGGGGACGCACGCCGGGTCCGCCACCCCCCCCTCCCCCCCTGAATCCGCCCATGGATTGACAATTTACACGACACGAGTCTCTGAAATGATATGCTTTATTTCATTGGATGTTATTACAACGGAATTGCTGAAGTCACTACAAATAATCATGCATTGATAAGATAACTCCAGAATCAAGATAAACATTTACAAACAAGTTCATTTCTCTTATCCAGTGTTATATGTGCACATTTTGAATTTCAAATAGTATACAGTTAACCTGAAAATTGTGAAAGAAGATAATTAGTAATACTTACTTTTATCTAAAAATTTAAAAATCCCTTTAAATCCTTTATGACTTTCAAATGAATCTGTGTCTGTGTGAAATTCTAAAACTAAGCCTCTGTCTTTGGAATAATATTTCTTCTGTTCTAGATCTGAAATATTCCCACATATTTCCAAGTCGCTGATGCTGTGTTCGTTTACTTCTGGACGATGTAAATTTTGAAAAATACGAAGTCTGTCCTTGCATCTGAAAAATAATACAACAAACTTGCATTATAAATGTTCAACCCTTTCACCCCTAAGGAACTGGAATGGATTTTTAATGTTTATTTCCGGACCAATCCAATTGTCACAAAATGATTTTCAGACTAGTCCATTTATGAAAGGGAGTGTTTTTGTTCTCAAAAATGTGAAAATTACTTGCAAAAAGTGCAGATCCTGATGATGAGACTGCTCGTTCTGGATCTGCCGTTTGCATAAACCACTATAGCGGGTTTGCTGGTTCAAGGGTTAAATAATGGTCCCTACAAATCATAACATCCATTTACTGCAAAAATAATTATTGAAATTAACTACAATATGACTCTTCTATTTGTTTGTAATTTATCCAATAGTACATACAGTGTAAGCTCCTTGCCTCAAACTCTCTCATGTCAAACTTCTGATAACTGAAAGTCAAATTCTTGGTCTCAAGTACAGGTTTTCCTAAAAATAACTCTTGTTAACTCAAATTGTCATTAACTCGAAAGTATTCCTCAGTCCCCTGGACATTGAGTAAACGAGTGTAGACTGTATTCGCAAACTGTGCAGTTCCAGATGAGACGGCTCGTTACGAGCCGTCTCATCTGGATCTGCACTGTTTGCAAACATTTTCATCGCATCTGTAGAGTTGCGAGGATGAAGAACTACATTCAAGATGGTGAGACTGTTTGAAGCATCTGTATAGCTGACCCCATCTCTGTTGTTCAGTGTATTTGGTAGCCGTACAATATTAGAGTGTAAAACAACACAAAAACACCACCTTGCAGGGTCATTTCGGCTGCAAAATAGACTGTTTAATTACATGTATGTACTATTGGATGAATGTCGCTGTCATGAGAGAAATATAGCTTGTGTGATTTGTGACCAGTGTAGCTCCTGATCGAATAGCACGCTCCAATTGCCTGATTTGGTTCTCTTGCTTGTTAGAAGCATGATGGGCAATCAGTGAAGATCCTGATCAGACTGTGCAGGTACACAGGCTATCTGCACAGACTGAATTGTATCTACTCTAGGCGCAAAACAGATAAGCCCCATTTCTCCAGTCACAGCCACAAATAAAATACAAATAGAAAAGAACAATTGCTTTAACATTTCTGACAATAAAATAATACGCAAGTCTACATCAGGAGATATAACTACACCAAGACAGCAACAGATTCAAAACCGCAGTTGCTTCCCTTGGACAAAAAAACGGTACATCTAGAAACGGTACATTTGCGTTGAATCAAATGTTCAGCACAAACAAGTTTACAATTTATTTTGCCAGATATTAACTTTAGTATGTGAAGTAAATACATATCAGCAATTGCTAGCGTAAATTGTGTTACACAATTACATTGAGTTAATTAGTTATGAGTGATAATTTCACCTCTCTCCCATTTTGTAAATTACTGTGTGCGATGGCATTCCCATTGACAACTGCATGCTTTACAATTGTATATTGTACGGTGTGTTGTTGTTGTAAAATCATGTTTATGAAGGAAGCTCAGCCATGCATCAGTTCCTGCCAGGAGTTAACCCTCACAAGTTCAAGAGCAAATGTAATTGACATTAATTGCACTGACTGCAGCACAAGCAGGAGACATAATGATTGCTATGCAATTTTCACACACAGTTGCACCACCACACTGAGAAGTGTAACCCAATTAGTTATGTAGTTATCATGGACAAACAATTAGTACAGAAACAACTTAATCTGGTTAACAACCGAAAATCTAATTGTTTTCAACATAAAAACTGACTGCCAATTTATAAATGCATTGATGAATTGTGACAGCTGCAGATTGTTGAATTTACAGAGCAGAAAGAAATGGCAGCCATGCCCCGACTGAATGGATGAATGCACATATAATTCCAGCACAAAAATATTTACACAATTCCCTAACATTTGATTGGCCCGTAGCAAGTCTCTGTCCAAAATTTATATCCCAGTAAACTCCCACGCTAAACTACTTTCCGTAACCGTAGGCGCAGTTAAAATAATTCTTAAGAAAACGGAAAATAAACACATTTTCTTGATGAATTTATTTCAAATGCTGGAATTATAAGGAATGAATGGCCTTTTTGTGGAATTTATCGGGGATATAAACTTGGAAAAGTCGCGGGAATACTGGACGAGGCCTTCCGGCCTTCGTCCAGTATTCCCGCAACTTTTCCAAGTTTATACCCCGATAAATTCCACAAAAAGGCCATTCATTCCTATAGTACATTTCATACAAGAACAGGAACCCATACTATATTGCATATTTGTAATAGTTTTATGGTTAGTCTTATCCCTTACACCACTATCTTAATTGTTTGTTGTCTGCTGTTTATTTTCTATTTTCCATTTTTATCATCAAAAACATGCTTTGACAGCACTTTAGAATAATTTACAACATGCTTTGACAGCACTTCAGAATCATTTTCATTGGAAATGATTCTGAAGTGCTGTCAAAACATGTTTTTATTGAGAAATAAGGAAAGATATAAAAGCAACAGCAGGCGACAAATGTTGTGCGTAGCGGTCTAGGGGTTAAAACTATTTATCTCTGGGGAGATTTTAGCTCTTATTCACTGCTGCTCTTATTCACTGCTGGAGTAGGACACAGTTACACAGATCATAATGCCCATTGTATCGGCCATTGTCCCAACATTTACTTGAAGACATCCAAATTGAAATCCAATATCACCGATATGTATAACATACTTACATATATTCTAAGGGTGATTTCTGTACGGGTGCTTTGAGATCCAAATCTACGAATGTTAGTTCTATGATTTCATTGACGTCACCAATGAAAGTGTACAGGATACAGTTGATGCCACGTTTGTAGAAGTCTGGGTAATTTGGGGACTGGAACTGACCCTGAGACAAGCCGTAACTCTGGAACACCACACACTCACACGCTGAAACAAAATACAGAAAATTAAATCTTGTTTTGTAATCTTTTATGGCCGCCGGTGGGCAAGAGGGACCTTAGGACAGAGGCAACAATGTAGAATCTGATCATTGTGCATATTTGCACAGTACCTATGGACCATGATCAAATGCCTATTGAATTTCTGACCAGTAGGTAACATGGATCAGCTGTACACTGAGGCTACTGAACATTAATCCTTAGACGGCAGAAAGCAAATAGTCGTCTGCTGCCTTTTATTTTTGTCTTATTTCTCAAGAAAAACAGGTTTTGACAGCGCATGATAATTGTCTCCATTGGAGACGATTCTCATGCACTATCAAAATCTGTTTAATTCAACATTGTAAGCGTTAATGCACAGCGCTGGATAAAATAGAAATTTCGTCCAGAGAATGGCAACAAGTGTAACCCTTAATCAGACTGTGTAGATGTGCCATCTGATGCAAGTCTACACTGGTGAGCTCAGTTTGTTGATCATGGTTAACCCTTTCAACACCACAGACCTCTATAGAGACAATGATTGCAAACAGTGCAGATCCAGATGAGCCGGCTCGTAACGAGCCGTCTCATCAGGATCTCCACTGTTTGTTAATAATTTTAAACGTCATACAGATTACCCTTTTAGAAGAACTGGATAATTTGAATGAACAAAATTAATGAAATAGCGTGAAACATTGGCATGGAACATCCTATTAAGTTACTTGGTGTTGAAAGGGTTAATCAGACTGTAGATGTGCCGTTATCAAATTTGAAAAAATTACCCTTTGTGAAGAATGGAATAGCCTGAAAATTTGAATGGACCAATGAAATAGCATGAAACATTGACATGGAACAGCCCATTAAGTTACTTGGAGTTGAAAGGGTTAATAAATTGATTCCTAAACAGTAGATGATGGTATGACGATCGAAGGTTACAATTGCTGCAACAGGCATAAAGTCCCTTTTGTCAACCAGCCGACCACTAAACATCATACAAGACATAACAAACTGTACAATGTCATACAATATAATGCTTTTTACAACTACTAAAAATAAAATGTTGAAATTTTGCTTGTGGTACATGTAGTTGAATTTTGCAACAATAAACCAGAAGTGAGTTGAAGTGGTTTCTACTACTGGGTATTTTATTTGATCTACACTTGATGCTATTTTTATGTTAATCATTTCATGATGGTCCAGATCCAGCCATGAAAGAGTTAATACAGTATCCTAGGCAACCATTTTGTTAAACATGCAGACACACAAAATGTACAAACAACAAAATGAAATGAAAATGGCTGCCCAGTCAGAATTAAATTGATGTGTTGCAATTTCAACCACTACCTCACAAAATTATATTTGGTAAAATTATATTATAAAACTTTTATAATTTATGTTCTCACAGATTTATTTCTTACCAAATTTAGCAATAAATATACTGTATATCCACATATTATGTGGCTGTGACTGGAGAAATGGAACTTATAATGTCAATTGTGACACGTGTATATCCAAATCTGCCTGCTCATCTGATCAGGAACTGCCCTGATCACCATTCACTGCTTCTAACAACAAATCATTATCAGGCTGCAGGAGCATATGCTAGCAGATCAGGAGGTAGACTGGCGATAGATGTCGTAAGTCCCGTTTCTCCAGTCAGAGCCACATATCAATAGTACCTTTGATGAATTATTCATTTAAAGCAACCTTAACTCTTAGAGCACTGGGAAACACAAATTGTCGTCTGCTGTTGTTTAATATTTTGTCTTTATTCTCAATAAAAACATGGTTTAGCAGCACTTTAGAATCATTTCCATTGGAAATGATTCTAAAGTGCTGTAAAACCATGTCTTTGATAAGAAAAATGGAAAATAAAACACAACCAGCAGACGACAAAATTTAATTGGCTTTTGACCTGACAACTCATGAGGAAATATTATCACACATGGAGCCTGGCTGTAGAGTTGTAGGCAGTAAACTGATTGTAAGGTTGACTTTGTCAGAACAATATTTGAATCTCCATAAAGTTTTTTCAACATTCATTCGAACTGCCGTTCAAATAACCATTGCAACAATTAGTTTTGTGGAGAGATCAGAAGCGTGATACAGAGCTCCAGTTAAGGTGCGTAATTTGACAAACTTGGGGTGAAATTTTCTTATTTCTTCATCAAAAATGGCAAGTTGGGAGTCCTTTAGAATTGTCTCATTGAGACAATTCTAAAGCACTCCCAACTTGCCATTTTTGATGGAGAAATAAGAAATTTACCTCCAAATTACGCACCTTAACTGGAGCTCTGGTGATCTGTTTGTATGTGATGCAGCAGCACCCTTGGGTTATGATGTAATTATGCGTCTTTTTAGGTCATTATTTACACATGCGTGATGTTTCATGAAAATATTCCAAGAGGTATACAACAACGATGTCTGTTGCATGGACGGATGGATACATGGACAGGGGTAAAACATAATGCCTCTGCCCTAACCACACCCCGCCCCACACCAACAAATATGTATAAGGAAACATTATCAGGCAATAATTCTACGTGTATGTTTTTTTCCGCATACATATTGAAGATATTGAACCTTAGAACCATTTTAGCCATTTGATTGCAGCACAGGGAATTCACTGTGCATTATACAGGTCATGATTGGAAGGAAGTGTGTATCTGAAGCAATGCCTTAACCCGTAGAAGGCGGGAACCGAACATTGTCGTCTGCTATTGTTTCTTAATTTGTATTTTCTCTCAATAAAAACATGGTTTGGCAGCATTTTAGAATCATTCTAAAGTGCTGTCAAAGCAATTTTTTTTGTTAATAAGAAAAATGGAAAATAAAAAATAAACAGTAGATGACAATTGTAATTCAGCTGTAAGGGTTAAAATTTTCCAAAGACATTCTCAAAATTCGTCTCTCAAACCAGACCGTTCTCGACCAATCAAACTGTCTGATTTTGAGTTCCTCATTCCTGGTTTTGAGCATGAGAACAGAGTAGATGCTCAGAAAGTTTCTATACGCACAGATCGGCAGTCCATGTAGCTCATGAGGGCAACAACCCATACTGCCTGCAGAATTATCTCCCCTTTTCCCACTTGTGCATCACATACCAATGGCACATATTGTTCAATGTGTAAGTTATTGTTCACATATTGGATGTGTAAGGAATTAAATGCGAGGGAGCACCAGTGACCACAGCATTTAGTTCTTGAAAAAATCAAATATCTGAACAATAACTCGCTTATAGCTCAGCCAAGTATACAATGCAATGTCCCATTCTAGTATTAATTTTCCATTTCCTGTCAAACACTTAATTATTAAATCTGGTAATATGTAACTTGTTGGGGTTAAACATTGCAATATGTAAAATAAGTGGAGCGCAATGCTATCCAGCGATTGGCTTAGAAAGTACAGTACAGGTGAACTATAAGCTCCAATCAGTGAAGATTCAGGTACTAATATTCTCCATATCTTTGCATTTAAGAGACACACACTATCACTGATTTATATCTTGTTGATACAAAATAACAAGGAACCCTGAATGTTGTTACCTTTCTCTATGTGATAATCGCTTTCAAAATCTAAACAATGTTCCCTCGCTGCAACAAAGCAGGAACAACATAGATAAACATTGGTTCACTGGAGAAAATGGGGCCTATGTCATCTGTGACCAGCGTAGCTCCTGATCAGCTAGCACACTCCTGTCCCTGTAGCCTATTTCACCAACATTGAAAAGTATACTTATCTAGCAAAGTATAATTTGAGGGAGAAATTTTCAATTTAAGGATAAATTTATTAATTTTTATTATACTGAAGTTATTACATTATCGCAGCCATTTTGGCTGTGATAATGTAATAAATTCAGTATAATAATTCTGCATACTTTTAATCATCAAATAAATGCAGTGGTTAGTTCTATATGAAATAATGCATTTCGGGGAAAATAAATGATTACTCCCTCAAAGTATACTTTGCAATGTTGACGAAATCGGCTACTGATCAGCTAGTACACTCCTGTCACCTGATAACGGTATATATTGCTTGTCAGATGCATGACGGGTGTTTCATCGATGGAATGGCGAACAGTGTAGCTCCTGATCAGACTGTGCGAAATGCACAGGCTGATCTGAATCTATACTGGTCGCATAACCCATAAGCCCCATTTCTCCAGTCACTGTCACATTTGTGGCCAGTCCAGCTCCTCATCTGCTAGTGTAGTAAACACTCATGATCTGGATCTTTCCTGTTTGCTAGAAGCCTGGCAGGTCTTTTTGTCACTGCATGGTGAGCAGTGCAGACCATGATCAGACTGTGTGGATGCACAGGCTGAGATGGAGCCACAGTGGTCGCAGAAGCCATACTTCTCCAGTCACAGTGAGAATTGATGATAATAACATTTCTGCATTTAATTACATTTAATTAAAAGAAACAAGAGTGATGAAGGTCACAATATACACCTGTCGAGGCAAGGCCAGTCAACAAGGGGAGATAACTCACTGGAAACCAATATGGTTGTTCCACTTGCAACAATAAACATGTGTGCCAAATTTGGTTGTGATCCGTCGAGTAGAACTCTAGTTATTGTGCGAACAACGATACAGAATGTGAAAATTAAAAATGGCCGCCAAGGAGAGATAAGTCATCCAACAATTTTCGCGTTATTGCGTGAAAAGGATGCAGAGTGCGAAAATTAAAAAAGACCACCAAGGGGAGATAAGTCATTGAAAAAAAGATCAATAGGATTCTCTGTCTTGTCGTGATAAATATGTATACCAAATTTGGTTACGATCCGTCAAGTAGAACTGGAGTTATTGCGTAGACAAGGGTACAGGATATGAAAATTAAAAATGTTCCGCCAAGGGTAGATAAGTCATCAGAAAATTTTGAAAATCAATGTGCTTCTTCGTCTTGCCGTGATAAACATGCTTACTGAATTTGGTTATGATCCATAAAATAAAACTCTAGTTATTGCGTGGACAAGCCCGTACAAGGTGAATACATATTACGTCCCGTTTTTTTTAAAACAGGCATATAAAAATGTAAAACATAATGCCCACCGCCCACAATAAAACGGTGGGGGCATAGATAATGACATAATGAATATAAATGTACGGGTACTACTGTACATTATCTCCGGCAATATAAGCTTGTATACTTTTGACTGAGAAATGGTAAAACAATATCTTAATAAATAAATGTGTTTTCAGCAGTCTACAATATTACATTTGTTGAAGCGCATATTGAGTCAACCAACATACATGTATTGGCGCAAAAATGCAACAGTGCAACATCAAGAAGATTTAAAAATTCAAGTATTATGATGGACGGAATGGCAAATTAAAATTATACATACATGTATCCAATCAAATTACAGTCAAACTTGCACAGGCGACCACATGCATTACCCGACTTTTGTCTTATGAGACCACTTTCAATTCCCCCCCCCCCTCCTCCGAACATTTGGCCTAAACCATTAATTGACCAGATGTCACTTTCTCTAGGTGAAATTAGCCTCAAGCATGTGACAAATTTAAAGCCCTGTCACTGTGAAAGTGTGAATGGTGCATTGTTTATGATTATTGACCTGAAACCTCGTTCTGATTAGCTCGTTTCCTTAGTGATTACTAAAGGGAATTAACTCATCATCGCTTAGCACATGGGACCAACAGGACTGGTCGCTTAGCCCATGGGAAAACATCTGCATATTTCACTCATCGAAAACAAATCATTTACGAGGTCGATTTTGTTAGCTTATTAATCTGATTATATATTAATAAAAACTTGGGCGATGTTTTGATCAAATAGGTGTCGTTTTTACCTGGGATCGCTTTGACCCGGGGCCGTTTTGACCAGCTCCCATTTTACCGATTAGGTAATATGCTTGTACATGACCCCGCACTGTGACGTCACGGCTATCTTACATGGCGATTCACAGGTGATTTGAAGCCAGTTACAAAACATGAATAATAATAGCATTGATCTTCTTTTTTTTCGCGACGTTATCTACCGCGTTCGTGTTATTTCGATATTATTTATTGATTTAATATGAATCCAGCGAGTCCGTTCCTATCTTTTATGGACCATTGTTTTAAGCGACCATTTTTGGTATCTCCCTTGGGTGGTCGTTTAATGCAAATTTGACTGTATTTCCAGGGATTCAATTTGACCTTGACCTTGGACATGAAGGCCGCATGGGTGTGGTATGGAATGAAAATATGGATGGTCATAAGGAAGTACATGTATATGAATTTTGAGGTCAATTCGAGTTACCGTTATGGAGATAATGGGGACCCGAACCCGGACGGACGGACGGACGGACGGACGGACGGACGGACGGACAGACAGAATGATGAAAACTATATACCCCTCGACAAACTTTGTATGCCGGAGGTATAATTACAAATATACACATAGGCATACATATAATTTTATATCTGGTCATTTCCGGAAAAGACATGCAATGTTCAAAATCAACTATAAATCAATTCTGGACATCATTGCTCATTTAGTCGCAATTTTTCAGTGCATTTAATACATATTTTATTCAACTATAATTTTGAAGTACATAATTTATTTCCTTCAATATTTGTAAATTCTATAATGTTGGGGGGAAGGGAATTACTTACGCTGGTTTCAACTATTTGTATTGTTGCATGTTTTCTCTTGATTTCACGGCAATATTAACAAGATTTCCACCGATTATCGAAACTAGTATTGGTGAAAGTGACACAAATTATAAAATTGTCAATAAATGATAATGTGTTGTTTTTATTTCCAGGGAATTAAGCAGAATCATCGCGAATTATTTACTGCAAACTAAACTAAACCTCATTGAATTATATTTGTACAACCAGAGTAGACCCCGTTCAGAATGTGCGGATGCGCAGCTTGATCTGGGTATACACTGGTTTCAATCGCTGTTTTGCATTAGGCTACATGTATATTGCTCGAAATATTAAGTTAAAAAAAGTTCGCCAGTCTGAGAATATATATAACGAGTACATCGGTCATTTGAAATTATTTACGCTATTTAACGATTATTACTAAACTTCCTTGAACTCTATTTGTACAACCAGGGTAGAATTATTTTCTGCAAACTAAATATAATTTGTAATTTCAGCATAGACTTTGTCTTATTTGATTATCTTTGACATAATTGCAACTTGCAATACTTAATATAATTTCATCTTTATTTGATATGGTTAGAAATAATATCACAGTGGTCAATGGTGGAATCGCCACACTACATGTAAATGGATTATCGATTTACATATCGATAACATTACGTACATCACGTGACACCTGTAGATTTCCGAGAGATTACGGAAAAAGCCGACATCACGGAAATTGCTGACTGACCATCATGTATTGGTCAGCTGAAATTGACCATGTGGTCACTATGGATTTTGTTATTACTTATTTTTGCTGACCAACAAAAAAAATAACTTGCGAAATCTTATATCATACCGACGGAGAATAATTAAATTGGAATACAGCTGAATAATAATTGCATTAACTTGAATTTCAAGTTAGCATTCCTAAATATTGCTTATTTTTGCTGACCGCCAAAATATTTAATTTGCGATATCTCATATCATACCAATCGATACCGACTTGCGATTTAGGTATATTTGTCGACTACTGTACCCGTCGAATTTAGGAAATAACGAAGATAATATAGTGTATCTATGTTTTAGATGATAATAGCATTTATTCGCAGACTAAAGTTATGATGTGGAATTAAATAAATTATATTTAAATGTATTTACAAAACTATCTTTATTTCAAGTATTATCAAAAGATCTAAATAGTGGCGCACATAAGTAATGTCACAGGTGGTTGTGATGTCAAACGAAACAGTGGGGCATGGGCCTAGCCCAGCTCAAACGATTTTGTTTACGGCGCCCATAAAATATCGGGAATCTGTTGTGAATCGTGTAAAATTGGACGCAACAAAAGGTGTTTTAGGTTACTTAGTTTGTGACTAGTATAAACGCTGATCAACGTACAGATTCCTGCAACTTGATATGTGTTTACTATTTCATTATACTCACACTCAGCCTTTTTCACGGTCTTACATATCGGCTTCGTGCGATAGGAGAATGAACTAGCTAGGTTCGCTAGGTTCGAAAATGAGCCAAGCCCAAACTTCGACATGACTTTCGAATCATCGTATAGCAAAATAGCGAGAAATGAGTCCAGGGGACTTGAAAAATGTTTTGAGGCATCGCATTTTTCGAGGAGTTGCATTTTGAGCCATCGCATGTAAAATACATAAAACATATAGGGACAATTATCGGGACCGCGACGCTATTTCGAGCGAGCCCGACATTACGAGCCATCTCATTTTGAGCGATCGCGATTTCACTGTAACTTGAATTCCAAATTGCTGACCGCGAAACAATTTAACTTGCGATATCTCATACCATACCGAACGAGGATAATTCAATGTTTATACACCTGAAATTATAGCATAATTAATTGAATTAGCTTGAAGTTCATATTAGCATTCCTCAAAATTACTTATTTTTCCAGACTGCCGAAATATTAAGTTAAAAAAGTTTGCCAGTCTGAGAATATATATAATGAGTACATCGGTCATCTGTAATTATTTACCTATAGCTAGTGCAGGCTACAATACATAATGATTAGTGAACAGTGTAAGCCCCGATGAGACTCATACACGTACACATTTTAAAAATAGCATACACACATATAAGGTATACATCCGCGCAGTCTGATCATAGTATACACCTATAGCAACTGACATATTATAATGTTATTTTTTGTGAATAACTTTGTAATTCCATTGATAATAGTGCAATTCACGTTCATAAGGATGATAATGCTAATCTGGCCTATATTGCTCTGTTTTATTACAAGATTTGTGCAACGTTAAATTATGAGACCCTAATAAAAAGTGTTCTCTTAAATTTGCAGTACGGCAAACTTGTTCTACTGATTTGTAATTTCAGCATATACTTTGTCTTATTTGATTATGTTTAACATAATTGCAACTTGCAATACTTAATATAATTTCATCTTTATTTGATATGGTTAGAAATAATTAACGTAATTCCCTTTTTAAATACACGGTAATTATAAATCTTGGTCAGGCTACGTTAGTTTGCAAAATTACTTACGCTGGTTGTAACTATTTGTATCGTTGCATGTTTTCTCTTGATTTCACGTCAATATTAACGAGATTTCCACCGATTATCGAAACTAGTATTGGTGAAAGTGTCAAAAATTATAAAATTGTTAATAAATGGAAATGTGTTGTTTTTATTTACAGGGAATTAAGCAGAATCATCGCGAATTATTTACTTCAAACTAAACTTCCTTGAACTTTATTTGTACAAAGAAAGAATATTTAATTCCACATTTGGTATAAAATATATGCGATGTCATTTACGGAAAACATATTTAACTTTGGAAATCATTTTCACGTGGTAACAAATGTCATTTTCAATAAAATAAACATGTTCGGTAAGTGAGATACATGTTAACCTGCGTTAATTAGAATATCACAGTGGTCAATGGTGGGCTCGCCACACTACAGGTACATGGATTATCGATTTACAAAAAGATAAAATTGCATACATCAGGTGACACCTGTAGATTTCCGAGAGATTACGGAAAAAGCCGATATCACAGAAATTGCCGACTGACCATCACATATTGGTCAGTTGAAATTGACCATGTGGTCACTATGGATTTTGTCCAGGTAAGGTGGCCGCAAAAGTTGGATATGATCCACATTAGCGATGTCTTTCTTAACGTTTGATTAGTGCTTTTGTCACATACTATGTCAATTATTTAGTAATTGTCTATATACATGTTTCCTTGTTGTGTATGCACTATAATGTACATGTACATGTATATAGAGGGCCACATGGAAGATTAGTATCAACTAAATGTGTCACCCTCGGTAAATAAAGACTATTATTATTATTATTAGTATTAAGAGGAAGTTAACATGATCAATCTAAACAATGAGGATTGGCTCCAGTCTACGTATATTTGCCACATAACTTACCTGGATCTACCCCATAACTGTGCACGATGAGTGAGGTTATATACAGCAGTATAGCCTCATGCCAATATACCATCTGGAAATATACAGGAAACTGTATTACAGTCGGGCAATATACATGTTCATATAGCAGTACAGCCTCATGCCAACATACCATCTGTAAATATACAGGAAACTGTATTACAGTCGGGCAAAATACATGTTCATATAGCAGTACAGCCTCATGCCAATATACCATCTGTAAATATACAGGAAACTGTCTTACAGTCGGGCAAAATACATGTTCATATAACAGTACAGCCTCATGCCAATATACCATCTGGAAATATACAGGAAACTGTATTACAGTCGGGCAAAATACATGTTCATATAGCAGTACAGCCTCATGCCAATATACTATCTGGAAATATACAGGAAACTGTATTACAGTCGGGCAAAATACATGTTCATATAGCACTACAGCCTCATGCCAATATACCATCTGGAAATATACAGGAAACTGTATTACAGTTGGGGGTAAAATACATGTTCATATGCCAATATACCATCTGGAAATATAGAGAAAACTGTATTACAGTCGGGCAATATACATGTTCATGCCGGCAATATACATGTTCCTGTAGCAGTACAGCCTCATGCCATATACATGTTCATGTAGCAGTACAGCATCATGCCAATATTCTGTCTGGAAATATACAGGAAACTGTATTACAGTCGGGCAATATACATGTTCATGTAGCAGTACAGCCTCATGCCAATATACCATCTGGAAATATACAGGAAACTGTATTACAGTCGGGCAAAATACATGTTCATATAGCACTACAGCCTCATGCCAATATACCATCTGGAAATATACAGGAAACTGTATTACAGTCGGGCAAAATACATGTTCATATAGCACTACAGCCTCATGCCAATATACCATCTGGAAATATACAGGAAACTGTATTACAGTTGGGGGTAAAATACATGTTCATATAGCAGTACAGCCTCATGCCAATATACCATCTGGAAATATAGAGAAAACTGTATTACAGTCGGGCAATATACATGTTCATATAGCAGTACAACCTCATGCCAATATACCATCTGGAGATATAGAGGAAACTGTATTACAGTCGGGCAATATACATGTTCCTGTAGCAGTACAGCCTCATGCCATATACATGTTCATGTAGCAGTACAGCATCATGCCAATATTCTGTCTGGAAATATACAGGAAACTGTATTACAGTCGGGCAATATACATGTTCATGTAGCAGTACAGCCTCATGCCAATATACCGTCTGGAAATATACAGGAAACTGTATTACAGTCGGGCAATATACATGTTCATATAGCACTACAGCCACATGCCAATATACCATCTGGAAATATAGAGGAAACTGTATTACAGTCGGGCAATATACATGTTCATGTATCAGTACAGCCTCATGCCAATACACTATCTGGAAATATACATGTTTAACATCAATATAGCCTCATTGTGAAGATAATATAGGTCGTCATGATAAAGGTTTCAGGAGTGTTAGTTAAGTTCACATGTATTGAGTGTCCAAAACAGGTTTTAAACTAGAAATGTGGCCTGTCGGCACACGAATACCCCCACTGGCAGCCAAAGAAAACGAGGCATTTTTGATTACAAGCCATTTAGCCGAGCATTAAGGTTTCAAACGCATCAAGTCTGTGACCTTGACCCTGGGCATAGTGTGATAATCCATGCATCGGTGTAGAAGATATAGAGCGGAAGGGAATTTCAATAGGTTTGACCTTTGACCTTCAACTGTGACCTTGACCTTGGACGTAGGTGCGTGGTTATTGATCGCGACACACCTTCTCATCATGAGAAACATTTGTGCCAAGCCATTTGATAATCCATGCATGGGTGTAGAAGATATAGAGCGGAAGGGAATTTCCAACAGACCGACCGACAAGCTGACTCCTATATACCGGTACCCCCTCAAACTTTGTTTGTGGGGGTATAATAATCATTAACCCTTAAAATGTGGGAAATGAAAATTGTCACCTGCTGTTGGTTTATATTTTCTCTTCTTTCTCATCAAAAACATTTGACAGCCCAATCATGTTTTTGATGAGAAAAATAGAAAATGAACAGCAGGCAACACATTTTAATTCAGCCTTGTAAGGGCTAAAGGTATGTCTGGTTAAAGAAACTAAGTAGTACTGTTTGAAATAAAAGTGTTCCATTTACCGTGCGAGGATCAAGATTGTCATGTTAATGATATGAGGAGTATGTTAACATATGTCAAATGTCTGAATATTTAAATACTCATTGAAAGTATGTTGAAGTTCTGGCTGGTTTAAGAAATTTGCATAATCATTTTGAAGTAAAACATGGCCAAATCTTTACGTGACCTTGTGAAGGTGAAAAAGGGCAGGATCATGTTAATGGTGTCGAGTGTGTCACATGTTTTAACTGGCATCAAGTGTCCAGATATTTAAGGACCCATTCTATACCCGATCATCGTTTAATTCAAAGATAATTGCTTCATAAATGTGATAGAATATATGTTTAACATATATGTGAACACTGCCTCGTTACTGTATCCTATACAGCACATGGAGTGGCCAAGTCGGCCGTCTTTGTGTGTTCCAGCCATCAGCCAGTTTCACCTGTTCTGCCATTTGACAAAGAACTCAAAATATGAAGTAGAACATATGATATAATGTAGCTCATCACATGTAGAAAATCCAGGAGAACGGACTCCATATATTACTCCAAACTGCAAAATATATCAGTTTTCTGGACATTTTTGTGCCTGTGTTTTTAACAACATGAACCACCATTATAAATAGCCTTATACACAGAAAATCACACAGTGTATCACTTTTACCTGGCCAACCACACAACACATACCGTATATACCCACTACTGTACTATGTTATCAGCTATCAAATCCAGTGACATGTAAGCAGTTACCTGAGTGTATTGTCCCTTGTATCTACTCACTTGCTATGCGAGTAAATATGGCTTTACCTATGTGTAACGTGTACACTAACAATAGGCTGTGCATCACATTGAAGTTTACACATCAAAATTTATTTTGATATTGATGGGAGAAATGCTCAGATATCTCGTCTTTTGTATAGTTTGCTGGCATAATATTTATAGCATGCCATTGTCACATCTGTCTATGATTGCACCAAATTGTATTTGGTTTACTGTCATATTATTTGCTGCATGTGTCAAATGGACAAAGTGGTGAAACTGTACGATGGCTTGTACATACAAAGATGGCAGAGACGGCAAGTCAATGTACCATTTAGTATGCAGTAACAAGACAATATTCACATATGTGTTTATTCATATATCACATCACTCTTATGAAGCAATTATCATTGAAGCCAAGTGTATCTATGCCCTATTATCTTAACCCTTAGACCGCTATCTTATTTTTTTTGTCGTCTGCTGTTTATTTTCTATTTTCAATTTTTATCATCAAAAACATGCTTTGACAGCACTTTTGAATAATTTACAACATGCTTTGACAGCACTTTAGAATAATTTACAACATGCTTTGACACTTCAGAATTATTTTCATTGGAAATGATTCTGAAGTGCTGTCAAACCATATTTCTATTGAGAAATAAGGCAAGATATAAAAGCAACAGCAGACGACAATTGTTGTGAGTAGCGGTCTAAGGGTTAAATACTCCTTCAAGATATATGGAAGCCGTGACCAGTTGTTTCTGGTAAAAATGTTTTGATGCATGCTTTGACGAACAGAGACAAAGTATAATGCTATTTCCCAACACAGCATCGGTCGCAATTGATAGAATATATAATTGTACCAAAGGGCCTATACATTTTTGATGAAAATAATATTATTGATAAATATTCTGCTAAAATTTCAAAATTTATGGGTAATTTATAAACATTTATTTTCAATTTTCTAAAGAAAATTATTGTAAAGTGCTGCGAAACCACATTTTAATTGAGAACAGATAAATATTTATTTTCAATTTTCTAAAGAAAATTATTGTAAAGTGCTGCAAAACAACATTTTAATTGAGAACAGATAAATATTTATTTTCAATTTTCTAACGAAAATTATTTTAAAGTGCTGCGAAACAACATTTTAATTGAGAACAGTCAAACTGTGAAACAGCCGTAGATGACAATTTTCATTTCCTGTGTTCTACGAAAACTTCAGTAAGATAAATGGAACTTCAGAAAGACAATTTTCATTTCCTGTGTTCTACGAAAACTTCAGTAAGATAAATGGAACTTCAGAAACAAAGACAAACAGCCAACGATTATATCAACCCTTAGCACGCGGGAAATGTAAATTGTCGTCTGCTGTTGTTTTATACTTTGTCTTCTTTCTCAATAATAACATGGTTTGACAACACTTTAGAATCATTTCCAATGGAAATGATTCTAAAGTGCTGTCAAACCATGTTTTTGGTGATAAAAATGGAAAATAGAAAATGAACAGCAGATGACACAATTTAATTCAGCATTGTAAGGGTTAATAACCACGACATACACAATTGTACAACTCCACATGTGAAACCAGCATAATAGACTTGCATCATCCAGCAGATGGGACAAGTAACCACAATCTACACTGGTCATCCAGCATTAATATTATACAGTAAGACCTTGCTATACCGAACACCCATATTTGTATAGATTTCAGTGTAATTTACAGTAATGATAAATGACCCATTCATTATTTCAATTAGCACACTAAACTGTAAGACCAAAAACAAAATTGTTTGTTTCCGCTAACACCTGGAGAAAAAAATAGGGTAGGTAGGAAGGTGAAACTTTTTTTTTTTCTCAATTTTTTTTTCCATTCACGACACACTTTTTGTACTGGATATGTTAACCCACTATGGGTTAGTGAAAATATACTGTTTTTATGACGAAAAAAAGTGTAGGGTCAGCGGGAAAAAATAGGGTCGGTCGGGTTAGTGGAAACAGATTTTTTGTTTACGCCTAATTACAGTGGAACCTTTCTCAACTAGACCACACTGCCCTCACTACCCCACCTGAGTGTCTGCTTTACCAAGGTTCCACTGTATAACTCTTCTAAACAAGCATTTAAATCTCACATAATGCATTTGATTGGTCAAGCTTTAGCGATGGTTCATTCAACCAAAATGCGGTTTTGAGTTCAGAATTTATATGCACACTTGGAAATCTCGTAAGAATTCAGACTGTTTTGGGTCTACACAATTGACGTCTAAGATCAACTTGCGCCTTTCTGCATGTGTGAACTTGTTTGAATTTATAATGGAGCAGTACATCAGACTGAGCCTAGAACCGCCTCCCGTGAGGATTTACTTCATTATAGTGTTGAAGCAAACTTCCTCCCCGGAACTGTCTGTGAAATACAATTTGCATACATTTAAACCTATCCTCACGATATTATGCAATATAGCAAATGCAATACATGTATTTATAGGAACAGTTTTTGTGCTAATCCTCAAGAGCTATGTATGTGATCGATATCGCAGTTGTGATTTTGAATTAAAAGAGGAATTTGCCCAGAAATGTACATACGGTAAATCATCTTTGGACGTCAGTGTAATATGAGAAACTTTGAGATTTCAGATCCCCGTATACCATGTCAGGGGCGCCGGAATCATCATAAAATTGGTCCAGCGAATCTACTGGGTGCCCCCGGTATCCACCCAAAGTGTATGTTGTTACCACTCAGTTGAACCGTCTCGCCGAGACGGTTCAACTGAGTGGTAACAACATACACTTTTGATGAGAAATGAGCAAAATTGCAGAAAAAATATTTACATTCCTTTTTTATAGGAATTACAAATATGTTAAAATTATTGATCCGGCAGTGGCCAGACCTGCTGGTCCTGTTCCTACACCCCTGCATGTACCAAGCCATTTGATTGCATATGCCATAGTGGTAACATTTTCAAACAAATGAAACATTGTACAACCTGATCGATACATGTACATTGTGTCGGTAATTTGATTTCCCCAGAATGACAGAAAATTGAATAATTTGCAAGTGTGGACGAGGACTGGTAACATAAATTTGAGACACGCCATGTGATTTTGAATCTTCGGACATCTGCGTAATCTCATGAAATATGTTTACAAAATTTACAATATATTTTCCGTAAATGGCGTCAAAAGTTGACAAAATCTTCAGAGTACATGCTGTACCACTCTGAAAATGTTGTCAACTTTTTACTTTATTTATGAAAAATTATATAACAATTTTGTAAAATTGATTATGACTGTGACTGCAAAAATGGAGCTATGGCATTTGCAACCAAAGTCAACCCAGATATGCTGTGTTTGTTTGTGTAGTCTGATAAGGGTCTACACTGTTTGCCATTCCAACATAATAAGAAATATATATATGACATGCATCAGCAAACAGTACAGATCCTTAACAGGAGTGTGCTAACAGATCAAGATCTACACTGGCCACAGAGGGAATATAAAAGTTCCATTCACAGGAAATTTTGAATGTGCAAATTATACTCTTGTGAATAAATATGTACATAAATAATGAATGTATGAGAATTATGTACAAACAAATATGGAAATTCCTATTATTGAAGGGGTCAGTGGAAGAAGGGGCTAACTCCCTGATGAGTTAGCCCCCTTCTTCCACTGACTCCTTCGACTATAGTATAGTAGTCTGATCATGTTCAGTGAGTGGTCAATTTCCCCTTTCTGTGTAAGAAATCCTCTTAGTTTGACAAACTACAGTCCATCTTGGAGCATCTGACTAGAACGGTGCTTCTAGGAGACTAATGACACTACAGGCACTTTCGTCAGTGTTCAAGTGGTTCCGCACTTCAGAAGCCAAGTGTTTCAGCAAATCTTTTAATTTGGTTCTCAGTCATTGGTTGTCATACAGTTGGATATGAGACACGCCATGTGATTTTGTACCTTCGGACATTTGCGTAATTTCAAGAAATATGTTACAAAATTTACAATATCTTCCGTACATGGCGTCAAAACTCAAAACATTTTTGACTTTATTTATGAAAAATATTGTAAATTTTGTAAACGTATTTAATGAAATTACGCAGATTTCCGAAGGTACCAAATCACATGGCGTGTCTCATAATTATATAGTGTTGCCCCCATGTATGTGCATGGTTACAACAATACTGAGCATGTACATATACTTGAATATTAATTATGTTCAAAGTAAGACAGTTTCTTTGAAGCTTATAAAGAAAAAAAAATTGATCTAAACTCTTACTTTACAATGATTGTTGTGTCAGCAGTACATTTACAAATGCTTTCATTTTTGGTTCAGTAGCCGTGGGTTTTATAGCCAATAGGTCAAGGTCGCAAGGACAAATGTATATGCTGGATTATGATGTACATAACTAGCTCAATATCTGAAATGATGATAGCTGTATGCGTAATAGTGACTGAGCATCAGACTTAACCCGTTGCCAAATAGCCATACATGGAGTATGAACAACTTTAAATAACTTTTTGCTATTTTTCTTATTTCATATCAGAAGTATATGTTGTGACCACTCATTTGAACTGTCTCAATGAGACAGTTTTTGAACTGTCTCAATGAGACAGTTCTAATGAGTAGTAACAACATATACTTCAGTTCATAATTAAGAGAATTATTTCAATTTTTTGTGCAAAAAAATTGTGTAGCCATATCCAACTTTCGCGGCCACCTTACCTGGACAAAATTCATAGTAACCACATGGTCAATTTCAGCTGACCAATACGTGATGGTCAGTCGGCAATTTCCGTAATATCAGCTTTTTCCGTAATCTCTCGGAAATCTACAGGTGACTTTTTATACATGTAATTTGGACATTTGTAACCAGCTTAGCTCCGTATCTACTAGCACACGCATGCACCCAGGTACTATATCATATGAGACACGCCACGTGATTGTGTACCATGTTTACAGAAATTGTGATATTTCCTGTAAATGCATGACTTCCAAAGATAACGAAACTTTCATAGCAAATGCGGAACAGAATTACTGTCTGTTTCACGAAACCTGCCCAAATATTACGGCTATACATGTATAGACAATGCAAAAACAATATTTTTTTTGATAATATTAAATGTTATCAAAATTTACCAATGAACCCTCTTTTAATTTCGTGAAATTTGGTGAAATATTGATTTTATTACAAACAAGAGGGCCATGATGGCCCTAATTCGCTCACCTGACTCCATGAACACCAGAGGAGAATGTGACATTGAGTTCATGCGTTTTAAAAAATTGTGCTATTTTTAGATGGCGGTCATCTTGGATTAAGCGATGACTCTCATTTTACCAAATCTGAAAATGCTTCACCCAAGGATCTTCCTATGAAGTTTGGCCAGCATCGGCCATGTGGTTCCTGAGAAAAAGATGTTCAAAATCTCGAATAAATGGACCTTTTGGTGGCAATCATGGATGACATAATCATCCGATTCCGACAAATATTGCATGAGAGCAATCGCCTCATCGATACCTTCAATTTGATATATGACATGAGCATATTCGGTCAAAAATAAAATTTGACCCCAATTTGACCCCACGGGCCACGCCCATTTTTGACCCCGGGGTAACCATTTTAACAAATTTGAAAGAGCATTGTAATCGATTATTCCTACCAAGCTTAGTCGAAATCCGGCCAGCGGTTCAAGAGAAGATTTTTTTTTAAGAATTTATGCTATTTTTAGATGGCGGCCATCTTGGATTAGCGATGACCTCCATTTTAACAAATCTGAAAAAGCTTCACCCATGGACAATAACTTTTAAGTTTGGCTACCATGGGCCAAGCGGTTCATGTGAAGAAGAATTTTGAAATTTCTAATAAAAGAACGACCTTATGACATTTTGGCGGCCATCTTGGATGACATAACCATCCGATTTCGACAAAAAATGCACTAGAGTGATCGCCTCATTGATACCTTCGATTTGATATATAATATGACCAAATTCGGTCAAAAATAAAATTTGACCCCAATTTGACCCCACGGGCCACGCCCATTTTTGACCCCGGGGTCACCATTTTAACAAATTTGAAAGAGCATTGTACATCGATCATTCCTACCAAGTTTCGTCGAAATCCGCTAGCGGTTCATGAGAAGAAGATTTTTTAAGAATTTATGCTATTTTTAGATGGCGGCCATCTTGGATTAGCGATGACCTCCATTTTAACAAATCTGAAAAGGCTTCACCCATGGACCATAACTTTTAAGTTTGGCTACCATGGGCCAAGCGGTTCATGTGAAGAAGAATTTTGAAATTTCTAATAAAAGAACAACCTTTTGACCTTTCGGTGGCCATCTTGGATGACATAACCATCCGATTTTGACAAAAAATGCACCAGAGTGATCGCCTCGTTGATACCTTTAATTTGATATATGACATGACCATATTCGGTCAAAAATCAAATTTGACCCCAATTTGACCCCACGGGCGACACCCATTTTTGACCCCGGGGTCACCATTTTAACAACTTTGAAAGAGCATTGTACATCGAACATTCCTACCAAGTTTTGTCGAAATCCGGTTGGCGGTTCTTAAGAAGACTTTTGAAGAATTTGTGCTATTTTTAGACGGCGGCCATCTTGGATTACGTAATGAAGTCATTTTAACAATTTTGTAATCCCCCTACCTATGGACCATGACCATGAAGTTTGGTGACTATAGGCCCAATGGTTACCGAGAAGAAGACGTTTGAACATGTTCACGGACGACGACGACGACGACGACGGACGACGACGGACACATTGCGGTAACAATAGCTCACATGAGCTTCGCTCAGGTGAGCTAAAAAAATGATGTGTCTAAGGGAATTTACCATGTGGTGGAGGAGCTGTGGGAGGAGTCAAAAAATGAAAAATTTTGGAAATGACTGCTAGATAGCTATTTTGAAAATAGGTCCAGTATTTCTGAAAATCTAAAAATGTCCCCATGTTAAAGCCCCAGACATCTTCTGTGGGGATTTAACATGGGGAAATTGTTTTTTCGCAATAAAATCAAAATTTGACCAAACTTAACGAAATAAAAAGAAGGCTCATTCTTAAATGTTGCTTTAATTTTAATACTATCGAAAAATATATTGTTTTTGCATTGTTTATATCGCCGTAATATTTGGGCAGGTTTCGTGAAACAGCCGGTTAATTAGGTTGTGTTCTACACGGCATTGGTCTGAATATACCTTACCTAGGTTCACCCCCTAAGAACTAGGTTACAGTGGAAATCAAGTCTCAACGACAGCTCGTTACAAAATAAACACGACAGCTCATTACAAACTCGCTCGGGCAGATACAGCGAGTGACCATGTAAACAGATCCAAGTCAACAGACAGTATATTTCTGTATCTGTTACATATCAACCAGATATCACCATAACCAATGCTAGCAACTCGCTTGCCCAACAGATATACCGAAAATTTGCTAATAAACCCTCCTCTGACCGATAAACAATTCGTTTCCGTCACCAAGTCCACCATCTTGTAAATAAACACGTGATCGGAACTGCAAGCAGGCGCTTGTAGGACCCAGATCAACTTCCTCTTTCTTCGGTACGTCGAACTAACCACACGTGTTCTCACGACAGGCAAGTTTATATACGTTTTCTGAAGGTTTCTCACTGCCTAACGGTTGCTCAATTGCTAATTTAAATATATATATTCTGAATATATTTCACTCTTTCGAATATAGCGTTACTTACGACCGTACATTGTAAATTGTGTTTATTGTTGTTTGTTTGTTTGTTTGTATCTCCTGTAGATTTTGTGTGCCACCATGTCCCTTTCCAGGAAGTGTCCTGGTAAAGGGGATCGGGGGTGTGCGAAGTTCCTCCCTAATTGGGATTTACACCATCTGTGCAGAGACTTCCGATCCTGCACGCAGGAGTCTACATGTGAGGTTTGTATAGAGTGGTCTGGTGCTCTATGGTCTAAACACCAGAAAGCACTAGACAGGGCCACGGTAAAAAAAGGCAGCTGCATCTAGGAGTCTCTCCTCCGAGGACTCTAGGGTCCCGGGTCACATGACTGTAGCCACCAGCTCAGTTAGACCCGGTGATTCCGCGGATGCAGTTGCTCCCCAGGTTGTTAATGAGCCTAGGAGCCGTGGGCCCAGCGCTAGCCATGGGGTTAGATCTCCTACCCGGAGATCTAATTCACACAGGGTAACTTCACCACGCCGGAGGCGTAAGGCTCATACCCTTTCTCCACCGTGTACCTCTGGTACTGACAGTGACTCCTCTATTAGCCATAGTGGTGGTTTCAGCAGTGCTGATTCCAGAAATCGCTCACCTAGCGCAGGTAGTAGGCGTTCTTTGTCGAGGCATAGATCACGTAGCTATCGTAGCCATGGTCGTCGTTCACGCTCTCATGAGCGTGATAGATGCCATAGGTCTAGCTATAGACCTACACATGGCCGTAGGCATCGACAGGGTCGTTCCAGAGACCGTTCTCGGTCTTGCAACAGGTCTAGGGCTCGCTATTCCAGAGGACATACGTCTTCACCGTCCAGCACTCCCTTTTCAGGGTTTTCGGCTGTAGACCAGGGTAGACGATAGGTTTGGTTCATGCCAACGCAGGTAGGACATCAGATGTTGTACAAACCAGGCCTTCATCTGTTGTCTCAGCCACGGTCCCTGATCCTGATCCCTACGATGGAGGATCCAGACTCATACCCCACGGTTACGCTAGGCTTGGGTCCCACGGCTTCTCAGGAAGCCATGGACACCCATGGAGCCATGGATACCCAGGGCCCATCGGCCTCTGCGGCTAGCCATGGCCCATCGGCCTCCATGGCTAGCCATGGCCCCATGGCTTCCACAGTTAGCCATGGGCCAATGCTAAACCACGGCACTATGGATTCCATTACAATACACCCCGAGCCAGGGGAGACTATTGGTAATGAGGAAAACAGACTTCCACCCACATATCAGGAGTCCATCTCTATGCTTAGAGACTGGCTAGGTTCTGCCATTTGTCCACCTTTACCTATACCAAAGGTTGGCGCTTCTGCCTTGGATTTTTTCAAGGAAAACCAGCCGTCATCACCTGCGTCAGCGCTCCCTCAGTGTAGGAGAGTGCAGACGTGTCTGGAGGATCTTACTTCCAGGATCCAAGGTGAGGGAGTAGAACAGGGCAAAGCTTTGCCCTTTCTCCCAAAAGCTCTACCAATGGGTAAATTTCCCACGCTGAGCAAGCCGAAGGTTTTTCAACCTCATTTGTATGAGGTACAAGAGCCTCTACTTCTCATTGAGCCGCCTCCTATTAATCCCTCATTCCGGGAAGTAGTGAAGCAGGGTAGCGCTCTTCCTACTTCTCCTCACTTAGTCTCCTTTCAGACTCTTGAGGGATGGGAGCGTCTGGTAAGAGCGGGCATTCAGACAGTCTCTCATTCAGAACTGTTTCTGTGCGGCGTTCTGTCTACTCTTTCGGAGCCTCCTTCCGATGAAAGGCTGCGAGAAGTTACCAAGTATCTCCAGGTGCTGGCCACTGCCCAGTCCCACACTTTGGAGATACTCACCAGACTTGCAGCTGGACCCACACTCGCTAGGAGGGATGCGTATTTGGCTAGATCTTGTCTGGATGAGTGTCAAATCCTCACTGCGAGTGCAGCCCATTGAGTCCAAGACTCTCTTTGGTCCGCAATTACAAGGCACAGTTCAGTCTTACAAGGACGATATTGCGCACAAGTCATTGCAGAGGGTAGCTGCTTCGCCTGTACCTAAGCCAAAGGTGTCTAAGCCCAAGGTTAAGTCTTCTGTTCATCCAGTGGCTAAGGTATCTTCCGTCACACTGCCCACCGGCAGTGCTCCTCCTTCTTTGCCAAATCTGGTCATTACTAAGCCTGCTTTTAAGAAGAAGGCTGGTCAGGCGAAGCGAGGGCGGAAGGGTAGTCAGAGATAGGGATGCCTACTCCATCTCCCAGGCCTCAGTGCAACCTTTGACCATACAACATGGCATCAAGTTGCCCATTCCAAAACCGGAAATTCCCACTGGTGGAAGACTTCGGTTTTTCTCCAAGGCCTGGGAGGAAATAACTTCGGATGTTTGGACACATTCAGTAATCCAGAGTGGGTATCAAATTCAGTTTCGTGTCCTCCCCAGACTTCGAAGACTACCCCTCAGTCAAATGCAAACCATCCCGTCGAACCAGGAAAAGCTTCGGGTTCTCCAGAATGAGATAAAGACCATGTTTCAGAAACAAGCCATAGAACGGGTGACCGATCGGCACAACCCGTCAGGCTTTTTCAGCAGGCTTTTTCTAGATCGCAAGAAGACGGGAGGTTGGAGACCCATTATCAACCTTTCCAACTCGAACAGGTCGATAGTGTCCCCACATTCCAAGATGGAGACTTCAGACAAGGTCAGACTGTCTCTGAATCAGGGGGACTGGGTCACGTCTTTGGACCTGAAGGATGCATACTTCCACATAGCTATCCATTCCAGGTCCAGACGCTACCTTCGGTTCGTGTTTCAGGGGGTAGTGTACCAGTTTCGGGCGCTCCTATTCGGCCTTTGTGTGGCTCCTTATGTCTTCACTCGAGTAGTGAAAGCCATGCTCCACTTTATACATCAGCGGGGTATTCGTCTACACGCTTATCTGGACGATTGGCTTCAGCCAGCCAATTCCAAGGATTGGCCAGAACCCACATGCGAATAGTTATGACACATACTCTTCGCATGGGGTTCATTCCCAATTGGGAAAAATCAGAGCTGGACCCAACACAGGTATTTGTGTTCCTAGGAGCTCGGTGCAACCTGTCTCAGGGGTTAATAGGGCCGTCTTCGGATCGTATTACACAGATCCGAGGTTCGATAATGTCCATGCAATAAGCACGTGTTGCTTCAGCAAGGACATTACACGGCCTGCTAGGCCAGATGGAGTCGATGTCGCGGCTTCTGCCTCAGGGCCGTGCGCGAAAACGCCTCCTGCAATGGGAGACCAAGTCCCGGTGGTCACAGGAGTCAGACTCATGGGACCGAACCATTGTATTAGGTCAGTGGTTCCGGGATGTGGTCTCTCAGTGGCTGGATCAGGAGTTTCTGTACTCCATGGTCCCCCTCCACCCACCAGTTCCGGACATCCATCTGTTTACGGATGCCAGCCTCATCGGTTGGGGAGCCCACCTGGAAGACCAAGTGGCGTCTGGAAAGTGGTCGATGTATTGGCGCCATTGCCATGTCAATACTCTCGAGCTACGAGCAGTGTTTCTGGCACTGAAACAGTTCGTCAGAGTGGTAGAAGGCCGGTGTGTCCTTGTAGCAACGGACAATACCACGGTGGCGGCATATCTGAACAAGAAGGGGGGCTCACGGTCCAGGAAACTTTGTCTTCTGTCGATAAAGATCTTGACCTGGTGTGCCAAGCACTCTGTCACGCTGAGAGCTCGTTTCCTTCTGGGGAAACTGAATATTCTAGCGGACAGTCTCTCGCGTGAGGGCGGGATAGTGCATACGGAATGGACTCTGCATGCAGGCGTTCTCGAAAACGTTTTCAGTTGCTTGGGGACACCGCATGTCGACCTGTTTGCCACAAGGTTGAACCACCAGCTGCCGACATACGTCTCCCCAATTCCCGACTGCTTGGCTCTGGGGGTAGACTCTCTGAGCATGGCATGGGAGGGAATGCACGCTTACACATTTCCCCCATTTCCGCTGCTGTTTCGGGTGATACTCAAGATCAGCAAAGAGTTGTGTCTGGTGTTGTTGATTGCTTCACTTTGGCCGGGCCAGCCGTGGTTCAGTCTTCTGTTGTCACTTCTGGTGGACATTCCCATCTGCCTTCCACGCATTCGTACTATGCAACGATGCATGCAAGAGAAGGGTTTTTCTGAACAGGTTGCCAAGCGAGTCTGTTCATCTAAGTGCACCTCCACCAACTCGGTATATGGGTATCGGTGGAAAGTGTGGCTGGATTGGTGTGTCGGAACGCAAGTGGATCCCTTCAGTCCTTCAGTAAACTTACTTGCTGAATTTCTGATATTCCTCTTTGAGGTGAGAAAGCTTTCGCCAGTAGCAATTAAAGGCTATAGATCTGCTATTGTTACTACGCTTCAGCATTTCTCGGACATTGACTACAGTAACTAGCCTGTTATATTCAATGTTATCAGGAGTTTGGAACTAGAGAGACCTAAAGTATCTTCTCCGTTCCGAAATGGAATCTTCCATTGGTGCTGGATGTCTTGTCCAAACATCCCTTTGAACCTTTAACTTCATGTTCGTTAAAGTTTCTTACCTATAAGACAGTATTTCTTATTGCCTTAGCATCTGGTCGCAGGCGGAGTGAGATTCACGCCTTAACAGCGGACGAAGCATGTGTTAATTTCATACATGACGAGTCGGCTGTTGAGTTGCATACCTATCCGTGGTTTCTTGCAAAGAATCAACTTCCGTCTGTGGTACACACCTCTATTACTATCCCGGCCCTTCCTCGTGAGACAGAGACAGACGAGAGTGCCATTCAGCTTTGTCCTGTCAGAGCCCTCAAAGCCTATCTTAGGAGGGTGTCTCACATCCGGAAGGGTCGTCATAGACTCTTCATCTCCTTTCGTCATAGCTGGACAAAGGAGGTGTCAAGGTCTACAATTTCCTGTTGGATTGTAGAGACCATTAAATTGGCATACAATCTCTCCGGGGAGCAGGAATCGTGTCCTGACCATGTCAGTGCCCATGAAGTTAGGGCTCTGTCTACGTCATGGGCATGGCTCAATAATGTCCCCTGCACGTGGTTTGTTTGCCTTGGGTCCCTTAGTGGTTGCCCAGTCGGTTATCACCTCTTGGTCAGTTTCGTCCGCTTAGGTGTGTGTTTTCGTTTTTACCTTTTTTTCACCATTATTATGGTAATTTCACGTACATATATGTATAATGCAGCCTAACACTATGTGCTTCAGCTTTCTTTGTTTGTATTTACGTTCGTCGTTCGGTCGTACGTTACGCATACAAACTATTATTTAAACTTTGGCTGAGCCAAGGGACTTACGTCCTAAGTGATGTTCTGGCTCCTTGCACCGTCTGGTTATAACTGGAAGTACGTTAATTGACCAGTTGTCCGGGGCCTTCACGCTATAAGCCCTGTTGATGACCGTTCGCTGACGTTTAGCGGGTGAGTTTATAGTTCCTATATCACGCTATTCAGCTGTGTAGGTTCGTTTCTTGTCCGTATTTTCGTCCCACCTCCATTCAGTTATAGTCAGCACTGGTTATGGTGATATTGGTTGATATGTAACAGATCTTTAAAATTGTGTTTTAACACGTAATTTTTATATCTGTAAATATACAAACCAGATATCACCATAACATTTTTTATGACCCTACCCACCTCCCCGCTCAGTCCGCCACGACGTCCATGTCTTAAACATGACCCTCGAAAGAGGAAGTTGATCTGGGTCCTACAAGCGCTTGCTTGCAGTTCCGATCACGTGGTGTTTATTTACAAGATGGCGGACTTGTTGACGGAAACAAATTGTTTATCGGTCAGAGGAGGGTTTATTAGCAAATTTTCGGTATATCTGTTGGGCAAGCGAGTTGCTAGCACTGGTTATGGTGATATCTGGTTTGTATATTTACAGATATAAAAATTACGTGTTAAAACACAATTTTAAAGATTTCTGGCCAAGCTCCGTTCGTCAGCTTGTGGTAAGATGTTTGTCATTTATCATATTATATTTCTATCAATACTTTGTAAAGGCTATGCTGAGTTTACTGGGTCAAATATGGGAAGTAAGGTTGTGTTTTAAACCGAAAGTAGAAAATGTGTTATTGTTAGTCTGTAGTCGGGAGAATAACATGCCAACGCTTGCTTTTACGAGCCACTAGTCACATATCATGTATATTGCAAACGAGTTTGAAGTATAATGCACATTTTTTAGTATTACACTTTCGTAAATGGAATTTTGTTTTATATAACCAAATGATACAGTCTCACAATGACAGCTGCAAAAATGTTACAGTATCGAGACGAGGGCAAGTGAAATGTTACAGTATATTACTTACATCGTTACAGAGTATCGACGACGATGGAGATATCGTTCCAGGACGAACACAGTGTGTATGTCGGCAAGATGGATGTGAGCCTAGACATTATCTTAGATGAAGAGAACAATGAACGTTCACTAACAGCACTGGAACCCCTCTCAGTGTAGAGAAATCCCACATTTAGTTGTAAAAGCTTTGACCCTAAAATTCATGCATTAAACGAACGAACCTACAAAATGGGCGTCTATCGGAGATAGGTACCTTAATTTTTTTCTACAAATAATTCTCTCTATAATCGATGCTTGTCCACCACTTCTGATATGTGTCTAGAAAGGTATTTTAGGCAATTTTATCTCTTTAATTCTCCATCTAAGCGCCGTGAATTTGGCCTGTGCTGTTACCGATTGCTCACTGGCGGTGGAATTTTGTTTTACAAGTTTCACGTTTCATGACGATTTCATAACATAGTTAATTATTCTAATTTCACGGCACTACTACTACTAGCTAGATTGGGTATGTCGTTTTGTATGTGTCAAGATAAGCTTGCACTTTATTATTAATCATTCTGAGTTGTCCTTGTTTGTATATGATTTTCTGGCCCAGTTTCAGATCTTTACTATAATGTTTGTGGAGGTTGGGAGAGAAGAATGATAAATTAACAATGGAATTCATCCTATCTCAAATAGTGAAGGCGGGTATATACACTGAAAATCATAAGTAATGCAGCTGAACATGTAATGACATAGTTCCGTGATAATATTATGTAAACTTCGGGCAAAACCACGAAGATAACGGTATCATAGAGCTCATAGATTTAACGTAAGTCAAAGTTACCGTTTTCCTTTGTCCGTCACGTTATCTTTAAACGTAACACAAATGTTGACGCTTTTTGTCTTATTCGCTGTGCAGTAGTCATAGCACCATGTTACCAAAATTTCAGGTAATATGAGTAGTATATAGGGGGTCAGTTCATTACCGCGACCCATGGGAGTAAGCGCGAAACCGCCGGAAGGAAGCGAGAAATACGGAAGTTTGGACAGTATGGTAAAACCCCACCTGCGCGACGAATACGTGAAAGCTGAACGGAATTGGTTGGTGTGCGGTGAAAAGAGTAACAGAACGCCTGGTGTTTTCAAGGTAGAATTTCACGGAAATCGGGCCATTGCTCTATCGAGCAAGTGCTACTTTGTGGAGAAATTACCGGAGAAAACGGAGGGAAAAATAAAACATTATGCAAAAGGGTTGTCTGCCCGGCAGAACGCGTTAACCTGGAACCGATATAAGAAAGCGTTGGAGTGGGGACGCGACGAAGAACACACCGGGGAACGAGACATGGGTAAAAACCGCGGATTCCGAATGAGGGACGGCGTTATGAACATATACGCAGCAAAAGTTAGGACTATCAGCCTATTACAACAAGAAGCGAGTACAACCCGACGGTATACACACGGACCCACTCTACCAGCACCAATCCGCTCGGGAGCTGATCGCTCGGGGCCAATCTGGATTGGGGGTTGGAGAATTACCTATACCATTAATCGAGAATTGGAGGGAAGTGGGGATAATTGGACTTGGTGGGTTTATGGGGTTTATTTAAATTTGAAAAAATTTATTTAATCAGTTTTTCGAATTTACAAAATTTGGAAAAATGAATCCACCAAAATTCTCTGATTGGAGGATGAGGGTGGAGCCATTTGTTTCATATTTTTCGCCATATTCACGGGCTATAC
The DNA here is from genome assembly GCA_029237695.1 of Conchocele bisecta. Classification (NCBI taxonomy): domain Eukaryota; kingdom Metazoa; phylum Mollusca; class Bivalvia; order Lucinida; family Thyasiridae; genus Conchocele; species Conchocele bisecta. The sequence goes on along the minus strand of CM055265.1, from coordinate 185,905,684 downwards.
TTTTTGATACATGTGGAACACGCGCATACGCGCTTACCATGAATGAAAATAGGAATTTACAACAATCACGCGTTCTTGATTACCGACATGGACAAGGTCACCAAGACATATTGTTGTGGCGCCTGCGATCAGAGATCAGAGATTCACGAAATCTAGTCATTTAAAGACACGCAGGCACATGTATGGGAGGGGTGACGAAGCTCACGTGCAAAGGTGCTCAGATCGATAGACCAGCATCTGCGTTCGAAAAAGCCTTTTACCCCAGATCTCACGCGAGTAAGAAAGCGACAAGTTGGCTATTTTCTTTCGACGGACCCCATATTCACACTGCGCACTGCGGCCACGGCGATGAGAGACTTGTGGCAGGAGCGCCAGTCGACGGATTTTGTGAGGAAACCAACACGGCTTACCAATTTCACGGATGCTATTGGCACGGGTGCCCTGAGCATTTTCAGTGGAGGGGGAGAGAACGCCAAAAAACCTACACGAGAAACGGTGCAATCTTGAAGGAGTGCAAATTAGTTCAAATTTGGGAGTGCGCTTATACAGGCGACATTGATCCCAATATTGGAGACAACCCGACAATAATTTACCCGCACCAGATTGCATACGATTTTGAAGTGTATTTATCGAAATCCTCCAATTCACAATTGGTGTTAGGTGAAGGCGATAGTCGATGCAGGAGTAAGAAAGGTAATCTCGAGTTTGTAAGCAAGCACGTTACCATAAGCGTGAGTATCGGCGATACGTTATGTACCGAAATAACCCACATATGTGAAACAGATCCCTCCAAATTGGTGGCGCTCTTTATGGAGGACATACAGAAACGGAGTAAGAATATACGAGAAGCGGTTGGTAAAGAACATATGCCCACCTATAAAGACAAACTTCCCGTTACCCAGCAACGCGAAATAAATAGATGGATCGATCAAGTTCCCGTAATTGGGTTTAATTGTAGCCGATACGATATCAATCTCATAAAAAAACATTTCGTCGGAGTATTGACCGACACCACACCAAAGGTTCTAGTGGGCAAAAAGGCAAACACGACGATATTCCTATTTACACCCGAGTTCAGATTTCTAGACGTAAAATTATACCTCAGTCCAGAGACCTCATATGATAAATGGATAAAGGCGTACGGTTGCGAGGGGCAAAAGTCGTTCTTTCCATATGAGTGGTTTGATTCCCCAGATAAATTAGATTATCCGGGGTTACCAGATATCGATCACTGGGGCAACGAACTTAATCCTAAAGAAAAAATAAATGAAGCGCAGCTGGAAGAGTGTAATAGGATTTATAACGATAAAAATATGAAGACATTCCGGGATTGGTTGAGATATTATAATGATTTGGACGTATCCCCATTTGTAGAGGCGATAGGTAAGATGTCCAATTTTTACAAGACTAAAGGTATTGACATGTTTAAAGATGCAGTTACCCTGCCCGGAGTCGCGCTGCAGTACCTTCTTAGGGGGACAATAAAAGAACACGTAAAATCTTATAGAACTAAGAAAAGTGTGGAGGCCGCCGCAGAATGTGAACCGCTGTATGCACCCTCGGCTGAGGCGTACGAAATGTTGAAAGGGGCGCTGGTCGGAGGACCGTCAATCGTATTTTCCCGATACGCGGAAGCCGGGGTCACAAAAATTAGATCAACACCGGAAGGTGAGGGGAAAAGATGTGCCGCAGTATTGGGGCTGGACGCTAACGCCCTTTATTTATTTTCATTAATGCAGGTGATGCCATGCGGTAAGGAAGAAGTGTTTCCCACACAGAAAATCTGCACGATCTAGAATTCATAGACAAATTTACCAGGAAAATATTAAAAAGCGAATTCTTCGGATTTGTGGAGGTAGATATAGAGGTTCCTACAACATTGAAAGATAAATTTTCAGAGATGTCCCCATTATTTATTAACCGAGTAGTTGAGGAGGAGGAATTGCCAGATCACATGTTAAAATATTTGAAAGATATGGGCCATAAACGAGGAACAGGTAAACAACTAGTTGGGGCCATGGAAGCTAAGAAGATGTTGGTATACACCCCCCTACTGACGTGGTATTTACAGCACGGACTTGTCCTTACCGGAATATATAGGGCTATTAAGTACACATCAGGCGTGCCGTTCAGATGGTTTGTAGGTATCACTGTGCTAAATATAGTACACATCGGCCAGGGGGTATGCTTTAGTAGTCCAGTATAAAAAAATAGTGCAGACGTTTTGAGGCCACAGACCCAGTTTGCTTGTAAATCCTGATCCATTACAGCCCAATTTTACTTGAGAAACATGTTGGGGTGTTTTTAACACCAGTTTCCAGCATATTTCTAGCATTTAAAAGAAATTACTGAGCCTGCTTGTCACGTGATGTTAACACTACGTCACATGACACTTTGATGATAAACAATATGGCGGACAGGACAATGTTGAAATTTTCTTTCTTAGGAGTAAGTGAACATATTGTTTAATTAGTGAAAATCCGGTGCAGACAGGTTGCAGGTTATGAACAGGTAGGTTCCACAGCATCCATACGAATAGTGAAAGTGTGAGAGAATGGCCATATTTGGAGGAATCGGTTAAGTTGTATAGTAAAACTAATTGGTGGTTGCTAGCCTGTAGAAGAAGTTACTGTTGCACGGAAAGCTGCCGATAAGGACAGTAGTAAAGCCCCCATTGGGAACATAATGAAACTAGAAATGGACGCTTGTTGACAAGCGCATGTGTATCCCCCTCCCCAGTTACACAAGTAGTTTGAAAAAAGGGTGTTCGAGTTATGCTCCGGAGACAAAATCAGTGACGGAAAAAACAAAGGGAGATAACTAAAAAATTAGTGATGCAAGAGTTGTCATTCTTGCGTGACACACCTTTAGGGTTGTGGTCTATGCATGTGTGAAGTTTCATGAAAATATTCCAAAGGGTGTTCGAGTTATGCTCCAGACACGAAATCAGTGCACGAAACAACAAAGGGAGATAACTAAGAAATTAACGACGCAAGAGTTGTCATTCTTACGTGCGACACACCTTTGGGTCGTCTTCTATGCATGTGTGAAGTTTAATAAACTAGAAAATGTGTTCATAGAACACGGATGTCCCCACATATCGCTTTGATAATAAATGAGGCCAAATTCCAAGTCAAAATTTTCTTTTTACCTGAGAGTTAAAGTTTTTGAAGCACCAAGTATGTGACCTTGACCCTGGGCTTGGCGGTGGCAGGACTAACGTGGATTTGGCACAGGGGGGGCGGTAGAGGACCATTAGAGCAATGCATATATGAAATATGAAGCTGATCCGTGAAAGAAAACAGAAATTATAAGATATTTACCTGAGCGTTAAAGTTTTTGAAGCACCAAGTATGTGATGTTAACCCTGGGCTTGGCGGGGACGGGACGAACGTGGATTTGGCACAGGGCGGTAGAGGACCAGAGCAACGCATATATGAAATATGAAGTTGATCCGTGAATGGAAAGAAAAATTATAAGATATTTACCTGAGCGTTAAAGTTTTTGAAGCACCAAGTATGTGACCTTGACCCTGGGCTTGGCGGGGGCAGAACGAACGTGGATTTGGCACAGGGCGGAAGAGGACCATTAGAGCAATGCGTATATGAACTATGAAGCTGATCCGTGAAAGAAAACAGAAATTATAAGATATTTACCCGAGCGTTAAAGTTTTTGAAGCACCAAGTATGTAACCTTGACCCTGGGCTTGGCGGGGGCAGGACGAATGTGGATTTGGCAAAGGGCGGTAGAGGACCATTAGAGCAATGTGTATATGAAATATGAAGCTGATCCGTGAAAGAAAACAGAAATTATAAGATATTAACCCGAGCGTTAAAGTTTTTGAAGCACCAAGTATGTGACCTTGACCCTGGGCTTGCCGGGGGCAGGACAAACGTGGATTTGGCACAGGGCGGTAGTGAACCATCAGAGCAATGTGTATATGAAATATGAAGCAGATCGGTCAAAGGATGAAGAAATTATGAGACATTTACCCGAGTGTTAAAGTTTTGTGACGGACGGACGGACGGACGGACAGACGGGAGGATGGGACGCACGTTCCTACGAATGAATACTTGTTGGGTTTTTACTGTATAAAAATACCCAACAAGAGTACCCAACACTATCCTAACCCTACCCAATAAGATCCCCGTACGCTTACAACAAGTACCCATTCGTGTGTGCGGACGGACGGACGGACGGACGGACGGACGGTAACACTAAATGCCCCCTCCACTATCGTGGTGGGGCATAAAAATATTCCAAAGGGTGTTCGAGTTATGCTCTGGATACAAAATCAGAGCACGAAACAACAAAGGGAGATAAGTAAACAAGAATTCCGCGGAATCAGATGCCTCGCCTCGTCCCGCCTTGACCTCGAGCCTGGGCCCGAAAGCAATTTTCACTGGCCCGAACATATTATACAATTATTGACTAGTGAGCCATAGAATATCAGATTATATTCTATGGCTCACTAGTCAATAATTGTTTTATTATATGATAATAGTCTGTATGTAGCACTTACGACCTTATGCTACTAGACAAAAATTGAAAAAGAATTTAAAAATGTTTTTTTTTTTTTTTTTTTTAAAAATTAAAAATAATAATGCTTGCTATTGGAGCCCAGATTTTTTTTTAATAGTCCTATATTTATCTACATATATCTGCACAGGTCCACATAATGCCACAATATTTTCAACACAGTTTACGGAAATGTAATATACAAAAAAAAATAAAATAATAATGCTCGCTACTGGAGCCCAGAATTTTTGTTAATAGTTACGGAAATGAATAATGTACCTGTATAAAAATTACCTGAATAAGTTGTGGTCAGTTAAAAAAATTGAAAAAGAATGTAAAAAAAAAAAAAATGAAAAAAAAATTAAATTAAATTTAAAAAAAATAAAAGAATAATGCTCCCTACTGGAGCCCAGAATGTTTTTTAATAGTCCTATATTTATCTACATATCATATATATACAGGTCCACATATTGCCACAATATTTTCAACACAGTTTACAGAAATGTAATATAATCATTTACCTGTATAAATTACCTGTAAGTGGTCAGTGGTCAGTTGCACATGCTAGCACATGCACAGGTGAATAGTCTGTATATAGCACTTACGACCTTATGCTAATGAAAAAAATGAAAAAAAAAAAATGAAAAAAAAAATGGAAAAAAAAAGAATGAAACAAAAAAAATGAAAAAAAAAAATGGAAAAAAAAAGTTTAAAAATAATAATGCTTGCTACTGGAGCCCAGATTTTTGTTTAATAGTCCTATATTTATCTACATATATCTGCACAGGTCCACATAATGCCACAATTTTCATTTTCAAACAGTACCCAATGTAGTAATTTACCTGTATAAATTCCATGTGGTCAGCAGTGGTCAAGCACTGGACATTTGCACATGCAAGCCCATGCTAGCACATGGTTCTCCCAGTCTCTATTGTTCTCTCTACAGGTAAGGTGTACAGAGCACACGAGAAAAGGTTGTGTACAGAGCAGACGAGAAAACGGGTCTTCATGCATTATTGTCCAGTTTGTAGAGTGCGCAAAACAAAAAAGGGAGATAACTGAAAAATTAGCTAAGCAAGAGTTGTCATTCTTGTGCGCGACACACCTCCGGGTCGTGGTCTATGCATGTGTGAAGTTTCATGAAAATATTCCAAAGGGTGGTCGAGTTATGCTCCGGACAGGAAATCAGTGCGCGAAAACAAAAAGGGAGATAACTAAAAAATTAGCTATGCAAGAGTTGTCATTCTTGTGCACGACACACCTTCGGGTCGTGGTCTACGCATGTGTGAAGTTTCATGAAAATATTCCAAAGGGTGTTCGAGTTATGCTCCGGACAAGAAGTGTCTGCGGCGGACGCGGCGCGCTGTCAAATCCATAGTATCCCCCGACGGAGTCCGGGGGATACAATTAATAGGCAACTCGTGTTGTGGGAAGATGATAGAATCTTCCGAAAAACATTTGAATACGACGTACACGAAAGATGAGAACCATGTCGACAAAGCATTAAGATCCGCGTCCTTCCACGATATGGAGGAGATCGGCGATGCGTACAAGACATCTAGAAAAGTTAATGCGGTTATGACTAGACCGTTCCATTGTGGGATAGCCGTGTACCAAATGGCCAAACGGAAAATGTTAAGGTTTTACTACGACTTCTTAGATAAATATGTGGACATAACAGATTTCGAATTAATACAAATGGATACGGACAGTCTATACATGGGAGTAAGCGTGAAACCGCCGGAAGCAAACGAAAAATACGGAAGTTTGGACAGTATGGTAAAACCCCACCTGCGCGACGAATACGTGAAAGCTGAACGGAATTGGTTGGTGTGCGGTGAAAAGAGTAACAGAACGCCTGGTGTTTTCAAGGTAGAATTTCATGGAAATCGGGCCATTGCTCTATCGAGCAAGTGCTACTTTGTGGAGAAAACGGAGGGAAAAATAAAACATTCTGCAACAGGGTTGTCTGCCCGGCAGAACGCGTTAACCTGGAACTGATATAAGAAAGCGTTGGAGTGGGGACGCGACGAAGAACACACCGGGGAACGAGACATGGGTAAAAACCGCGGATTCCGAATGAGGGACGGCGTTATGAAAACATATACGCAGCAAAAGTTAGGACTATCAGCCTATTACGACAAGAGGCGAGTACAACCCGACGGTATACACACGGACCCACTCTACCAGCACCAATCCGCTCGGGAGCTGATTGCTCGGGGTCAATCTGGATTGGGGGTTGGAGAATTACCTATACCATTAATCGAGAATTGGAGGGAAGTGGGGATAATTGGACTTGGAGGGTTTATGGGGTTTATTTAAATTTTAAAACATTTATTTAATCAGTTTTTCGAATTTACAAAATTCGGAAAAATGAATCCACCCAAATTCTCTGATTGGAGGATGAGGGTGGAGCCATTTGTTTCATATTTACCGTGGGTCGCAGTAATGAACTGACCCCCTATATACTACTATATGAGCAACATTTCACAGAACTATGATACAACATATTGAGTTGCGTTACTTACGAGTGTCAGTATATATATATATCATAATCTGATTGTACGTATATTATATCAAAATGTAAGTCGCTACCAAACAAACAGTAAAATTCCGAGTTAATGACATTTAAGAAACAATTCATAAAATATTGTAATTTATTAATAATACATGTGAAAACATGGCATAAGATAAATTGCAGATGCAAATGAGGCAACACTTGGTTGTAATGTAATATATTTTGTAAGAAAACTTACCTTTAAACGCTGATCCATGTTAAATTTTAATATTTCCCCCAAACGTCAATGGAAACTTTAACCGAATGAGCGAGTTTGTAATGAGATGTCGTGTTTATTTTGTACAGAGCTGTCGTTGAGACATTCTGTCTGTAATGAATAGCCATGCTTCCATAAGCTTCAAGGGCCCTATCTACTGATTTATATAAGTGGATTGAAGTCGGGTCAAGTTTCAGCAACATAAAATATGTTTGATATCAGCCGTACAGCCGTTATTTCGGGATTGGAAACAGGTGCAGTTCTCTTTTAATTATCAGGGCTGATCGAGAAGCATCGCTCTGTTTAGTAGATATTATGCGTAATATGATCCATGCACGCTATCTCCAGTCTCGAAAAACATACACAAGCAGATGAAAGGTTAGCGTGTGGCCGCATCTATCTATATATGACACGATAAAGGGGCTTCTGTAAACGTTGAGGCGTAAAGATAATGAATATAAGATATTTGAAATGTTTCTCCTAACTCGTAAATGGGTTATATGATTAGATTCTGCGTCTGGTGGAATTATATGAATAAGAAAACGCGTGTATATATATCAAGGTGCATGATCACGTGGTTAAAACAACAAAAACAGTGGCTGAAAGTGTTGAAAATTTGCCCACTCCAAAGTAAGTATTATTTGATATTTTCCTTAATATGCGGATTTTGATGAAATATGGCGCGACAAACGCGTCTTCATGAGCTGCATTTGCTGGTCCCGGGAGTTTGGCACATACTTATGTTGTTTTTGTGAAGAATCGATTTCCGTGTCAGTAGACACGGAAATCAATCCTTCGCAAAAACGACAGAAGTTTGGGCCAAAGTACAGATACCACCAAATGCAACTTAACAAGACGCGTTTGATGTGCCAGATTTCATCAAACTCCGTTAGAAAAAAAGGACAAAATAAAAGAATATGTTCTTTGAATCGGAGGGCTTCTGGAAGTTTCAGTACTTGTTGTTGTTGTTGTTACCGCGTGATCATACACCTTGTATATATTAATTGTTTGAGAACGACTATTTGTCGCTGTGACAGGAGAAATGCACTTATTGCAGCTGCGATATGTGTAGACACAGACCAGCCTGTACGTCCACATGATCTAGTCAGGCTCTGCATTGTTTCCCATTTAGTCAGTGAACACCTCATGATGCTGTTAATATACTTTATAGATCCAAATCAGACGGCATGAGTATGCTAGCAGAACAGGGGCCCGTTTCACTAAACTTTGTACGATTAAAATGTACGCAAGTGCAAATTTAGGATCGTCTGTAAATTTTAATTGATGGATTTACATGTATTAAGCATAGGCTGCAAATGCAGCCTATGCTTAATACATGTAAATCCAATAATTGTTTACAAGAAAACATTGCTAATGTGAAATTTACAGACTATCATAATTTCGCACTTACGAACATTTCAGTCGTACGAAGTTTAGTGAAACGAGCCCCAGGACTCCTGTTCTGCTAGCATAATCATGCCATTTGGATCTATAAGAATTGGCACAAAAGTCATAAGCCCCGTTTCTCCAACCACAAAGAAATTGCAGTTGATGCTACATATGTATATGCATGCTCTGGACATGGACCAGATTGATAAACTGCCGGTACAATATTTGTACAGTGGAACCTCTCTAAACCGACACCAAGAAAACACCTAGTATAATCTTATTTTTTATGCGATTCTTGGTCATTTATCTCAGGTGATAATGTCTGTTCGTGATCGCATAGCACACAGCAATGGCTCGGAATGATCAAATCCATGATTTACAGTGCAACCTCTCTAAACCAGAACCCAGGGTGTCCGGTTTAGAGAGGTTCCAATGTACATGTACATGTATATCTAAATCAGTTCGTCGTTTCCCTAAATGGACTATTATATTTAGAGAAGCGAGTCTTCAAATTAATAATTTAATCAGACCAATTGCAGCTGTCAATATGTTTTCATGTTTACACGTTCATGATGCGTCAAACCTTAGTCACGTGAACATTGACCACAACACGTATACACTACGTCTGGGATCTACGCATAACAGAATTTGTCGCCGATTTACATAAGGTATGCTACGGCGCTGTCAAATTCCTTACAAATGGCACATATTTCCCCACCCCGCCAATGCTCAGAATTCGGTAAAATAACTCAGCGGAATCTCTCTAAACCGAACACCCAGCTTATCCCAGAGTGTTTAATTTTGATTTTTCATGGTGTCTTTTCTCCGACGCTGAAGTCTGTTCGTGATTGTAAAACACACAAACATGTTTTGCAGTACACATATACAATATCAAATTCACCGCGAAACCTCACGAAACCGGACACCCTCAGTCTGGGGATCTCCCAGGATGTCCTGTTTAGAGATGTTGCACTGTATCCTTACATTATGATCGTTCGCAAAATCATACACTTTGGATTCAAAATGTTTCTTTGCACCTGGGGCCCGTTTCACTAAAATGTTCGTAAGTGCAAATTTAGCATCGTCTGGAAATCTCAATTGATGGATTTACATTTATTGAGCATAGGCTGCATATGCCCAATAAATGCAAATCCAATAATTGTTTACAAGAAAACATTGTTAATATAATTATGCACTTACCAACATTTTATTTGTAAGAAGTTTAGTGAAACGGCCCCTGATGACTAGGATACGCACTTGTTGCAGATATACTTTTAAAATTAAATGTCATTGCCGTCCGCCAGTGATCCACTTGTCTGTCTAGTGTTCATACGATTATCAAAATAATAACACTTGGGCAACACAGGAGACCCGTTGACAAGTGTATGCGCACGTCAGGACCAACACAAATTGATTTGCTGCAAGGATAAGCGCATATATAGTTCACTGAACCTGTGGGCCGTTTCACTAAACTTTGTACGAGTAAAATGTGCAAAATTATGATAGTCTGTAAAATTCACATTAACAAAGTTTTCTGGTAAACAATTATTGGATTTACATTTATTGAGCATAGGCTGCATATGCAGCCTATGCTCAATAAATGTAAATCCATCAATTGAAATTACCAGGCGATCCTAAATTTGCACTTACGAATATTTTAGTCGTACAAACTTTACTGAAAAGGCCCCCAGGGATTTAGGCTACTGTATACTTTATTATGTCATTGACTGACCTGATAGATTCGATCATAGTGCATCACTTCCTGACATCACTTCCTAAAGCTGACGGCCATTATACATGCGGCGGTAGAACGTGACAACCGCCATAAACTCACACTTTCGTCGTTTCTTTAATCACTTTTTCACGATGCAGACATAAATTCCAATGTTTTCACGATGTAATTGTACAAAACATTACACAATATACTGGCCTCAGCAAACTCAACATCTGAAATCAAATCAACTCTATATAATTATATGGAATTGCTTTGAATGCTGAGGTTTCGTGTGTAGACTTGGTGACCGATGTAGATACTGTTTGCCAATTACTGTCTGTTTCACGAAACTTTCCCAAATTTTACGGCCATAAACAATTCAAAAAGAGTACCGTATTTACCGTATATTTCCGGACACTTTTAATTAATTACTTTTGTCAGTGTCCGAATAATTAGGAATATTAATTAATTCTTAAAAAGTGGTGTCCGAAAATTTAGGTTTTATTTTGCCAAAATGGACGATTTTTTTGATTTTTTTATGGACCCATAGCCTCATTTTATCTCACCGATGTGATTGTGCAGCTGATCACGTTTGCACATTTCGTAAAATTAATCTGAGCAAACTGGGAATAACATCAATTATTGGTCCAGTAACAAAGCAGTGCTAATTGTTTATGTGCTCGATTTAATTGTTCCGGCATGCGTTCGCGCTCACCATTGGTGGAATATTAATTAGGTGTAAAGGCTGACCAATCGGAGATCGCGTATCAGTGGCGCAGATTAACTCAACCCAGATTAACTAAATTGTTACAGCACTGCCCACGCCCCCAGCGCATGTACACAAATGTGTACGTGACAACTGGCCTTGTTTTCGCAAAGTCATAATTGAGCCAGTGCATGAGATAATCAACTTCATTATATAACTGAGATTTTCGCCGAGAATGATTTGACTTTTTTCTGCAAATATATCGAAAGTTGATAACATTTTCAGAGCAAATGCGTAATAATTACTAATTTAATATTCGTCAACATTCGATATCGTTTACAGAAAATGTACACTATTATCAGATTCATCTTCGTCGAAAATCTCACGTGATAAGCCTGATTACCTCATGAACTGGCGCAATATTATAACGCGTCGGGCAAAACATGTCTATACAGGTCTGTGGTGTTGAAAGGGTGAAAACTCTGTGCGTACTCAAACCCACAGGTGGAATAGTCGGACGTGTGACACAAAGAAAATGACCATTACAAAAAATATCCACTTGATCCCGTTCTATTATTAACGTCATGTACAGTACGATACCAGGTGGGTGGGATAATGGGATTTTTTAAATAGGAATTTATTTTGGTGTCATGGGTCCGAGTCTTCCACCTGTGCTCACCATAGGAGTAAACACAGTTTTCAACGCACGAGCTTGTCACGTGACGTTGCAGCTGATGGAACAGGATATCGGTCATTGGGTCATTGCGTCATCGAATGCCTTTATGTTTTTATTGATTAAAGTTGTTTACTGATTATTTTTGGTCAACACGCCTTTTGATGTCCCACAGACGTCGCCGACGAACGTGCGACTTTCATCATCGCATCACGGGAAAATCATGCAGTAACCCATTTAATTTCATGCTCAGGAATACGCTTATGTTTGCGGACAAATATTTTCCTTCTATGCACTCAGGAAGTATATGCCGCGACCACCATTAAACCGTCTCGTCGAGACGGTTTCAAATGATGGTCACATCGTATACTTTCATTGAGAAATAACAAAAATAATAAAAAAAAATTTAATAATTTCATACCCGTAAATGTGTATTCCGAAAGGAATGGATTAAAAAAAAAACTGGATTATATGCAGATCTGTCGCCATATTTCGCCGATATTGATTTCCAAAATATTTTCCGTAAATGGTGTTTTTCAGTTGTGCACAAAATTCAGAGTTCATGCGGTGGGATTATGCTTTCCAAATTCGAATAAATTAATCTAATCAGGTTCAGCTAGCCTATATCACTTTTCTTGCTATATACACAGTATAGCAGCTTCTTGTGTAAGTGTGTATCGCCACAGGGAAGCCAGACACACGCCCTAGGCGTTATCGATCGATGAAATGTTACTAATTTAGATTAGTCCCAGTGAAGAAAACAGGCGGATATAGCACGGTTCGGAATAAGCAACACGGAAGGTTGTATGTCGCCGGACTTTCCGTAGTACTACGGGGTCGCGCTGTACTATAACATAACGTAATATAGTAAACAACTTTAATTAAAAATGTTTTTATTATACCATTCTGGCCTATACGGTGCCGCGGAAAGTAAGCGCGAAACAGGAAATGTCAATTTGAGCTACAACAACAACAACTTTTATGGGCGCACTTGCCTATTTTCGTGTCCGAAAATTTACGATTTGAGAATATTATCAAATGTTAGCTTGTCCGAAAATTAAGAGTACATGAAAATAATTAATTTTCTACAAAATGACCTTGTCCGAAAATAAAGGGTGTCCGGAAATTTACGGTAAATACGGTATATTTTGTTTCGATAATATTAAATTTTATCAAAATTTAACAATGAGCCTTCTTTTTATTTCGTGAAAGTTGGTCACATATTGATTTATTTCGAAAAATTGATTTGTCTATGGGAATTTAACATGGGGGAAAAGGAGGTGCAGGAGCTGTGGGAGGAGTCAGAAAACAAAAAAGATTTGACTTCGAAACCTGGCTAGATAGCTTGGAAAGGATCTAACTAAGAAAACAAAAGTTAAATTTTGAAAATCGGTCCAGTATTTCTGAAATTCTAAAAATTTCCCCATGCTTTTTAGCAAAAAAATCAATATTTGACCAAATTTCACGAAATAAAAAGAAGGCACATTCTTAAATTTTCCTTTAATTTAATATTATCAAAGAAAATAGTTTTTTAATTGTTTATATAGCCGTACAATTTGGGCAGCTTTCGTGAAACAGACAGTAGTTTGCGATACCAAAGCCGTGCATCTAACACTAGGGGATGGTGAACACTCGGGAATTCTACCAGTTTGTTTGTACACTATACTAATACACGTAGCAGATAGGCCATGTCAGTTTGGAAATTCAGATTGGCTAGTCCAAAATTGGTCACGTTCCATAGTGTATGATTTTCACTAGCATATGTTTACAAAATGTTGCAGTAAATGAACACATCCCGAAAAATATAAACGTTATACCCAAAGGAGTAGTATATAAGAGTCAAAAGGATACCACCTCCCAATTGTGGATGCAAATTGCACACACACATCCTCTTTTGAGCCAACATACACGTGGAAAAGCAGGTGAATTTTTATCTCCAAAATATGAGAAAATATGACATACGAGAATGGAAAGGTCGAGACATCCACTATTGGGACGAAGACATCCATAATTGGGATGAGAGTTATCCACAATTGGGACGAGAGTAATCCACAATTGGGGGGTGGTGGATAAAAACAAAAGACGACGTTTCACCCAATTGGGGTGGGGTGGTAGTACAAAAGACGATGTTTGCGCCCGATTGTGGATACTCTCGTCCCAATTGTGGATAACTCTCGTCCCAATATTGGGATTGGAATAGACGTCCCAATAGTGGATACATTCAAAAATCGGCAAAAACATCCACAATTAGTGACAAAAAACATCCACAATTGTACTACCAAAAAAAATCACAAAAAAACACCAAAATATGACAAAATAATGACAAATGAACAATGAGAAATATTCCACAATTGGGACGAATGACATCCACAAATTGGGACGAGAGTATCCACAATTGGGTGCAAACGTCGTCTTTTATTTTGTACTAGACGTCCCAATAGTACGGATACATTGAAACAAAATTGACAAAACATACCACAATTGTGACGAAAATAACATCCACAATTGTACTACCAAAAATTGAAGAAAAAAAATCACCAAAAATATGACAAAATATGACAAAATTACAATGAGAATATCCACAATTGGGACGAAGACATCCACACAATTGGACGAGAGTACCCCTCCACAATTGTGCACGATATACACAATTGGGACTGGTTAGTACAAAAGACGATGTTTTCCACCTGATAGTAGATGGGGGTTCTAGTAACATTCTGCACGGAGCCACAATTTTTGGAGGAATTATTTCCCCCATTCCCCCCCAACTCGCCACCATCGTCTCGTTTTCGCCTCGGCACATCCACAATCGAACGCCCATTGAAGATATGTTTCCCATTGGAATAGACAGAACACAATGCCATACAAGGAATGCGAAACATGCGGCAAGGGTTTCGACAAGCCCGCAAATCTTCGAAGACACATGGGTCGCAAGAACCCGTGCAGACCTCCCACGAGAGAGTGTCCCGGATGTGGAGGGAAGTTCGCCACCTACAAGACTCTCTGGCAACATCGCTCGAACAGGTGTCCCGAGGGGCAGAAGAAGAACCACGGAGGGTAGCAAGAAGAAGGCTGCGACCAGGAAGAGGGTCCTGGTACTAGAGAGGTGGGTGGTAGAGTTGGAGGAGGAGGTAGCTAGACTGCGGGATGGATTAAAACCTCGCGAGGGAGCGAGACACTGAGAAACGTCGACGACGAGATCGATTGGGCAGATTCTCGATCTGTAGAGAGATTCTGCACATTTTGCACATTTTTGCACATAGCCAGTTTGCCCCCATCTCGACCCCCAACGGCAAACAAAACACCAGAAAACCTCTCCCAAGAGGCAAACAGAAATGATACCACCCTATTTGTGTATTTGGACACATTTGGGAAAAGTGTAGAAAAATTCGCCTCCCAAGAGGCAAACAGAAATGATACCACCCATTTGTGTATTTGGACACATTTGGGAAAGTGTAGAAAAAATTCGCCTCCCAAGAGGCAAACAGAAATGATACCACCCATTTGTGTATTTGGACACATTTGGGAAAGACGGGTTGGAAAAAGAGGCTCGCATCTACAAGACCTTTTATTTTCTCGCAGAGCGCGAACACAGGACTCGGCGATTTCTCGTTTTCGTGTTTCTACGGCCAGCGCTTGCTCTAAGATCTGCAATCCGAAGTTGTAGCCGCGCGTTTTCGCTTGGTGGGGGCCATCCGGACACGAGGTGTGGCCGTGCCTAGCTAGAGACCGTGCATGGGAAAAAAGTCTTTCCGCAACCATCGCACAAGAAGCGCGGCGGACTACACCCATTTTTTCGTTTCTCGTGTCGCGCCAAGTTGTACTTTTTGGCAAAGACTCTACCACACTTTTCGCACTCCATTTTCCCAATAGTGTTTTGTGTCTAATTGGGCGCAAAAATATTTTGGAAAAGATCGAAAACCTCTCTCCAAAGGAGGTAGAAAAATGATACCACCCAATTGTCCACATTTGGACTTTTGGGAAAGTCGAAGAAAAATCGTCTCCCAAGAGCAAAACAAAATCTAGACCACACCGAAAAACAGAAAACCTCTCCCAAAGGAGGTAGAAAGACAACTCGAAAAGACAACTCGGAAATACAACTCGAAAAGACAATTCGAAAAAGACAAAGAACTTTTTTTCCAAAAACGGCTACTCCATGTAGAACGGGTCGCTACTACCAGAGTGCTGGTGTACGGAGTCGCTAGTTTTTTCCTTCGGCGTACCGGACTGTTTTGCGGAGTGCACGAACTGGGCGTCGGTGTCGGTGTCTGTTTTGCTCTTTCAGAGTCTACAGGCCTCTAGACCCACGAATGGGAACAGTGGTCTGCAGACCGCGTACGCCACCACCGCTACATCCCACACCCAGCCACCACTTCTCGCATTCTCTACGGTTCTCAGACGTCGTGCACCTCCCATCCGGATTCCGTCTGGCACTCTTCTTCCTCCGGGCACTCGTCTTTCTTCGGACACTCGGAATCGGCATCGTCGAAAATTGCGTCCAACAGTCTACGTTCCAACGCGTCCAACCGGTTCTCCAAACATCTCTCCATGTCGGACAGGTGCGTCGATTCTTCGAACGAGCTGGCGTTTCGTACATCTTGCAGTAGATCCGTGGGGAACTCGGTGGGGCCCGCAAAACCAGGCATCGGACACCCTGTGTACTACGGGTTAGGGGGTTTCTTGTTCTTCGGGGGTTTCTTCGGGTTTTGTACTACGTTCCGCATCGACATCGTCCCAGATTTTTCGAAGTCTGCACTGCCGATCCCGTACTTCTTTTTTGTTTCGTCGGCCGTCGACTTTCCACGGGCGGAAATATTTCTCGAATATTTTCCGGAGACAAATAGGTTTTTGGCATGTTTGCAAAATAGCTTTTCTATCTAGAGAGGGGGACATTTGTCCAACATGGAATTCCCAAATCGTTCGAAATGGTCGAAATGCTTGCTCGGGGTGCTCGGGGTGCTCGGATTGCGCGCCAGATTGCTCGGATTGCGCGCCAGGAAATCCAATCCGCTCGGGAAGGTCGAAATGCCTGCTCGCGATTCCCAGGGGGCTCGGGTTCTCCTTTTCTAGCCAACAAGGATAGCAAAAATAGAAATCCTGGGAAGCAAACTGGGCACTTTTCCCAAATGTGTCCAAATACACAAATGGGTGGTATCATTTCTGTTTGCCTCTTGGGAGGCGAATTTTTTCTATACTTTTCCCAAATGTGTCCAAATACACAAATGGGTGGTATCATTTCTGTTTGCCTCTTGGGAGAGGTTTTCTGGTGTTTTGTTTGCCGTTGGGGGTCGAGATGGGGGCAAACTGGCTAGTGCAAAAATGTGCAAAAATGTGCAGAATCTCTCTACAGATCGAGATCTGCCCAATCGATCTCGTCGTCGATGTTCTCGTGTCTCGCTCCCTCGCGAGGTTTTCCATCCCGCAGTCTATCCACTATTGGGACGTCTAGTACAAAAGACGACGTTTGCACCCAATTGTGGATACTCTCGTCCCAATTGTGGATGTCTTCGTCCCAATTGTGGATATTCTCATTGTCATTTGTCATATTTTGTCATATTTTTTTTTTTTTTTTTTTTTTGGTAGTACAATTGTGGATGTTTTTGTCACAATTGTGGATGTTTTTGCCGATTTTTGGAATGTATCCACTATTGGGACGTCTAGAATCCATAATTGGGACGAGAGTTATCCACAATTGGGACGAGAGTATCCACAATCGGGCGCAAACATCGTCTTTTAATTTTGTACTACCACCACCCCACCCCAATTGGGCGAAACGTCGTCTTTTGTACCGCCCCCCCAATTGTGGATACTCTCGTCCCAATTGTGGATAACTCTCGTCCCAATTATGGATGTCTTCGTCCCAATAGTGGATGTCTCGACCTTTCCATTCTCGTATGTCATATTTTCTCATATTTTGGAGATAAAAATTCACCTGCTTTTCCACGTGTATGTTGGCTCAAAAGAGGATGTGTGTGTGCAATTTGCATCCACAATTGGGAGGTGGTATCCTTTTGACTCTTATATACTACTAAAGGAGACCGGCGAAAAACAAACTGAAACAATTTCAGACCGCATAAATATATAGCATATGAAATAAAAAATATATAATAATACACCATATACAAAAAAAATGCAAGGAATGTGCCATAGAACAAAACACCAATAACAATTACGTACAAGCAGTTCATGTCGTTTAATCATATGATATTCGAATTAACGTGTCAGGTTAACATGTATCTCACTTCCCGAACATGTTTATTTTATTGAAAATTACATTTATGACCACGTGAAAATGATTTCCAAAGTTAAATATGTTTTCCGTAAATGACATCGCAAATATTTTATACCAAATGTGGAATTAAATATTCTTCCTTTGTACAAATAAAGTTCAAGGAAGTTTAGTTTGCAGTAAATAATTCGCGATGATTCTGCTTAATTCCTGTAAATAAAAACAACACATTTCCATTTTAGTGACAATTTTATAATTTTAAGACACTCTTTCACCATAATAGTTTTGATAATCGGTGGAAATCTCGTTAATATTTCCGTGAAATCAAGAGAAAACATGCAACGATACAAATAGTTACAAGCAGCATAAGTAATTTTGTAAACTAACGTAGTCTACCCAAGATTTATAATTCCCGTGTATGTAAAAAGGGAATTACGTTAATTATTTTTAACCATATCAAATAAAGATGAAATTATATTAAGTATTGCAAGTTGCAATTATGTCAAAGATAATCAAATACGACAAAGTCTATGCTGAAATTACAAATCAGTAGAACATGTTTGCCGTACTGCAAATTTAAGAGAACACTTTTTATTAGGGCCTCATAATTTAACGTTGCACAAAGCTGGTAATAACAGAGCAGAGAACAGAGCAATATATGCCAGTTTAGCATTATCATCCTTATGAACGTGAATTGCATTATTATCAATGGAATTACAAAGTTATTCACACAAACAACATTAATAATATGTCAGTTACTATATAATTGTATACTATGATCAGACTGCGCGGATGTAGACCTTATATGCGTGTATGCTATTTTCTAATCGATTTTTAAAATGTGTACGTGTATGAGTCTGATCGGAACTTATTCTATTCATTAATCATTATGTAGCCTGCACTATAGGTAAATAATTACAGATGACCGATGTACTCGTTATATATATTCTCAGACTTAACATTTCGGGCAATATACATGTAGCCTAATTCAAGGTTTAATTTAGTTTGCAGTAAATAATTCGCGATGAGTCTGCTTAATTTCCTGGAAATAAAATCAACACATTTCTATTTATTGACAATTTTATAATTGGTGACACTTTCACCAATATTAGTTTCGATAATCGGTATAAATCCCGTTAATATTGCCGTGAAATCAAGAGAAAACATGCAACGATACAAATATTTACAACCAGTGTAAGTAATCTTGTAAACTAACGTAGTCTGACCAACACTTATAATTCCTGCGTACATGTAAAAACGGAATTACATTAATTATTTCCAGCCAAATCAAATAAAGATGACATTATATTAAGTATTGCAAATTTAAATTATCGAGATAATCAAATGAGACAAATTCTATGCTGAAATTACAAATCAGTAGAAAATGTTGTGTACTTTGTTCACTAATAATTTTACCGACAACAAGGTCATGCCTCGGGCAACATATAAGCTTTTAGAGTGACCGGAAGCCCGTTTCAACGAATATCACGGAAATAGCCGAAGAATTTCCGTGATACGCTAATTGGAAAATGAAAACAGATGGTGTCATTATTATTATCTAAAAAGGACCAAAATAATATTAACTTAGAAAAATAATTTTTATATCAATAGCTAGAAAAATGAATGAGCTAATTGAAAATACCGGTGCATTTTTTGTAACTATTATTATAAAAAGAGATTTTGCAATTTTCCCAACGACAATCGAGAAGAAAAATCACAATTTGCTATATAAATCATATAAAAACTACAGACTGTGTTTAAAGCTAAAAAGGACCAAAAAGGACCAAAATATTTTTATTTTAAAAACACGGTCTAAACATCATCATAAAGTACAATAATTGAAATGTGACTTGTGCATTTTCAATCGGTTGTGTAGTTTAAAAGTTACGTAAGAAATGGTAATAGTCTCCTATATAATTACATATAAAAATCGCCGCTACTGATGCAGACTTTCTACAGGTAAGGTGGCCGCGAAAGTTGGATATGCTCGGCATGTAATGGGATAAAACAGGAACAACTACAGGACCGTGCTGATGATCATGACCAGTGGCCGAGACTGAGGACCAGGGGCCCGTTTCACTAAACTTCTTACGACTAAAGTGTTCGTAAGTGCAAATTTAAGATCGTCTATAAATTTCAATTTATGGATTTACATTTATTGCGCATAGGCTGCATATGCAGCCTATGCTCAATAAATGTAAATCCAATAATTATTTACAAGAAAACAATGTTAATGTGAAATTTACAGACTATCATCATTTTGCACTCACAAACATTTTAGTCGTACGAAGTTTAGTGAAACGGCCCCCAGTAGACTGAGGCAATATGATCTCACCCATCATCTTGTATTCCGGGCACGTCGGGGAAGTAATTACAAGCATCTGTCTACTAGGCTAATACATAGTGTCGGCACATAGTGCGTGGGCAGCTGCCAGAGCTACTGTATGTCACCCGCCATGGCCAATCATGGCGTATTGAGGCTCTTTCACCACTAAGTAACTGGAATTGACTGAGTTAATTTTGCAACCAATACAATGGTCACACAATTAATTTTCAGACTAGTAGTCCATTTATGAAAAGAGGTGTTTTTGTTCTCAAAAATATGAAAATTACTTGCATAAAGTGCAGATCCTGATGAGACGGCTCGTCACGAGCCGGCTCATCTGGATCTACATTTTTTGCCAATACCACTATACAGGCCTGTGGGGTTGAAAGGACTAAGCGTTACTATATATGTTGCCCACAAATCACTGCTTATTGTATCTCTCTGGAAAAAAGTAGCGGTGTGCTGTGGATTTGACATCGTCCCACGTCCACCATAGAACTATCTTGTCCGGAGAAAAAATTGGAATATATAAAAGAATATTGTCATGAAAATTCACTCATGCAAAGACCACAACCCAAAGGTGTGTCACGCTCAAGAATGACTACTCTTGCCTCAGTTTTAGTTATTTCCCTTTGCTTTTTGTTTTTTATCGCACTGATTTTGTATCCGGAGCATAACTTTATTACCTTATGGCATATTCTCATGAAACATCACACATGCATAGACCATGGCCCTAAGGTGTGTCTCATGTAAGAATGATAATTATTGCCTTACTAATTTTCAAGTTATCTCCCTTTGTTTTTTCACACACTGAATTTGTGTCCATAGTACACTGCAGCTCCATTATAACGTGATCGCGTATAGCGCGATCTCCATTATAACGCGGGTCTCTCGTGGATCCAAAAAAATATATAAAAAAAATAGAGAAAAAAGAAGAAACGCGATGTTTGTGACAGTCATCAAAGTACAACTACCGCGCATGTCATACCGGATTTAGAAGGTTCTTGAACGAGTTCCCACATTTAAATATAAGATAACTACCGCTTTTTGTCACCAAGTAATGTCAATGTTATGAGACATATATCCGTGTTAACACATAATTGTCGCTAATAAATGGTTGCGTGTTCGGTCGCCTTTCTCTATTTTACTCGACAGGTGTAATATTTAGCATTCTATAAATAGACTGACCATGTTTGTGTTCAATCTGAAACAATACATTCAGCATTATCTGGGTATGGGATCACGTGGTCTATTGTTTACACTGCAGCCCACGGCAATCATGATGTCTCGCGTAAATTGTAAATTTCATTCATCAATATGACTTGCAGTGTAAACAATTGATCCTGTGACCCCACATCCTGAGATTATGCACGTATCAACAGCTAATCGTCCGCATGAATAGGCAGGACACGTGACCATTATTTATTATCAATTAATCCTTTTAAGTGCCTGTTGATCGCGAGCAGTATACATTGTAATAAGCGTCTGTCTATCGCGAGCACTATACAACATAAAAAGCATGATTTTATAAATAACTCATATGTTTAATACATTAATACAAGTTTGTATGTCATAGTTATTATTAATAATTACTTTAACTTCTGTTCAAATGACATGATTTTATATGGGTCCGTTGCTAATGGAATTCCCGCAATAGTTGGTAACCGAAATGCGGATGATACCAGTACTCGTGTATGTCCCGAAATTTTATAGCGCGATCGGATTCGATCGCGATTTGAAATCTTGGACCCCGACCATCGCGTTATAATGGAGCTGCAGTGTATAACTCAAATACACTTTGGAATGTTCTCATGAAACTTCACACATGCATAGATTAAGTGTCAAAGGCAAGAATGACAATTATTACCTCACTAATTTATCTCCCTTTTTTTCGCAGTTCGATTTCCTGTCACTCCAAAACTTGATTACTCTTTGGAATATTTACTCTTCGGAATATTTTCATGACATATCACACTTGCATGAACCATGACCCAAAGGTATGTCTCGCAAGAATGACAACTCTCACCTTACTAACATATTACCTTTTATATCTTTTGACTGTGTGTAGGTGGGGAGGGGATACACATGTGATTGTGGACAAGTCTAGTCGAAGTTACAACTTCAATCAGCAGCGTTTGGTCATGGCGGGTGACATATAGTAACTGTGGAAGATGGCCGGTCAGAGAAACTGGTTACAAATGAAATAGCATATGTCTGTCAGACCATGCACCCCCATATTCAGAGCTCCAGACAAGAATTCCGCCGAGGCATTTGACCGTGAACATTACAAGTAAATAAATGACCTTGAGAATTTGGATGTGGGGGTGTGTGTAATGAAGCATCATCCATAGACAAACATTGATGTGAAATATTATCAAAGTCTGGCAAGGGGTTAAAGAGATATTGTGAAAAAACAATAACTTTTAACGCATTTCTGTTACAAAACCGGTGAACATTACAAGTAAATAAATGATGTTGACCTTCATAATTTGGATGTGGGGGTGTGCGTAATGAAGCATCATCCCTAGACAAACATTGATGTGAAATATTATCAAAGTCTGGCAAGGGGTTAAAGAGATATTGTGAAAAAACAATAACTTTTAACGCATTCCTGTTACAAAACCGGTGAACATTACAAGTAAATAAATGAGCTTGACCTTCAGAAGTTGGATGTGGGGGTGTGCGTAATGAAGCAGGATCCCTAGACGAACATTGATGTGAAATATTTTCAAAGTCTGGCAAGGGGTTCAAGAGATATTGTGAAAAAACAATAACTTTAACAAATTCCTGTTACAAAACCGGTGAACATTAAAAAGTAAATAAATGACCTTGACCTTCAGAATTTGGATGTGGGGGTGTGCGTAATGAAGCATCATCCCTAGACAAACATTGATGTGAAATATTATCAAAGTCTGGCAAGGGGTTAAAGATATTGTGAAAAAACAATAACTTTAACGCATTCCTGTTACAAAACCGGTGAACATTACAAGTAAATAAATGACATTGACCTTCAGAATTTGGATGTGGGGGTGTGTGTAATGAAGCATCATCCCTAGACAAACATTAATGTGAAATATTATCAAAGTCTGGCAAGGGGTTAAAGAGATATTGTGGAAAAACAATAAGTTTAACGCATTTCTGTTACAAAACCGGTGAACATTACAAGTTAATATATGACCTTGACCTTCAGAATTTGGATGTGGGGGTGTGCGTAATGAAGCATCATCCATAGACAAACATTGATGTGAAATATTATGAAAGTCTGGCAAGGGGTTAAAGAGATATTGTGAAAAAACAATAACTTTAACGTATTTGCCTTACTAAAAAAACGGACGACGCGGACAACCCGGACGACGACGGCGACGCGGACGACGACGCGGACGACGGGAAAAGCGCGGACTATAGTCGCGCCTCTGCTAAAGCAGGCGCGACAATAAAGTATTGGCATATTTTATGCAGTTATTTTAGCAGAATATGCATTGATTATCAAAAGTAGGAGTACAAAATACTCACAGCAATGTGAACATACGCATTGATTTTCAAATTGAGTAGTGACTAAAAAATGTGTTCATAGAAAACAGATGCCCCATATATCGCTTTGATAATAAACGAGGCAAAATTTCATTGCAAAGGGGAGATAATATATGACCCGGGCTTCGATTCAAAAATCGAAAATCACTCAACATAAGGATGCATACCAAGTTTCAGGTCTGTAGCTTGTACGGATTACAAAGGCAAAATTGGAAAATTCTAAGTCGAAAGGGGGAGATAATCCATGATTCAGGGATCGAATCAAAATAAACTTTGCGCATCTACTTTCAGGTGTGCATCTATTAGGGTTTAAAAGTTTTACGACTTACAAGCCAAAATTGGAAAAGTCTAAGTCGAAAAGGGGGAGATAATCCATGACTCCGGGGTCGAATCAAAATCAAAATAAACTTTGCGCATCTACTCATCATAAGGAATCTACAGACCAAGTTATAAGTCTGTAGTACGGTTTAAAAGTTTTACGACTTACAAAGTTGGTGACAGAAGGACGGACGGATGGGACAGATGGACGGACGGGACGGATAAGGGTAACACTAAATGCCCCCTCCTCTATCGTGGTGGGGCATAAAAATATTGTAATAAAGTTGAAAGTTACTTAGTTGAGCTGCAAAAAGCAATAAATGTTTGCTTTTCGCAGCTCAAATAAGTGAATTTTTAAATGTTTTATTGTTCTATCATTGGTTCCCTATTTAATAAGGAAGAAAATGTATAATACATTTGTAAAAGTAAAATACACATTGAATTTGAAATCTGGGGTAAATACTCTTTAGACACAAACTTATCTGGAGCGCTGCCATATTATCACAATATTCGATCCAGGCGATGCAGGGCTATCTGTATCCACTGGATAAAATACCAAATTTAATCTAGTTTTCCATTATAATATAGTGGCTGTCTTGTCACATTTGTAGTACATCAGTAATTGATTTTTACTCATTGAATATCCGGACAAGTCTGAAACATTGAAAGAGCATCGTCTTGAAAGATGACACAAGAGAAGAATATTGCATCTGACATTGTGATGTTATAGGAATGAATGGCCTTTTTTTTTTAATTTATCGGGGTATAAACTTGGAAAAGTCGCAGGTATACTGGACGAAGGCCGGAAGGCCTCGTCCAGTATTCACGCGACTTTTCCAAGTTTATATCCCCGATAAATTCCACAAAAAAGCCATTCATTCCTTATAATTCCAGCATTTGAAATAAATTCATCAAGAAAATGTGTTTATTTTCCGTTTTCTTAAGAATTATTTTAACTGTGCCTCACGGTTACAGAAAGTAGTTCAGCGTGGGAGTTTACTGGGATATAAATTTTGGACAGAGACTTGCTACGGGCCAATCAAATGTTAGGGAATTGTGTAAATATGTTTGTGCTGGAATTATTGTCAGCATGTTTCATGACACCTACTCCAATCAAATTACAAAATTAATATATAATATATTCAATATAAATGGCGGCTATAATATGAGCGATGATTTAACAAGATATTTATTAAACAAGTGCACAGATTTCTTAAATGTGGCTGTGCTGAGAAACCTTACCCCTTCAACACTACAGGCCTCTATACCAGTGCTTCAAACAGTGTAAATCAAAACGAGCCATCTAATCTGGATCTGCACATTTTACTAGTAATTTTCATATTTTCTAGAGAGAAAAAAAAACACCCATTAATATAAATGGACGAGTCTGAAAATTACTTTGTTATGATTGGATTGGTCGGAAAGTTAAGTTTAGTGTTGAAAGGGTTAATAATTATCATATTAACTCTTTGCATGCTGGGAAACTTGTGGGCTAGCTATAAATAGTTCAAAACTTGCCGACAAAAATATTTTCTTGTAAATATCATGAATATGTCTTTGAATTTCATTAGAATTGACTCTCTGGACTCAATTCTAATGAAATTTCAAGACATATTTACAGAGAGAAATAAAACATATACTCCTAATTCGTTTGGCAGATATTTTCACCGCTAGCATGCAAAGAGTTAAATCAACACCAAATGTTATATTCTAAGCAGAGCATATGCAACGATATGACGAGGAAGGAAATGAAAGAGCAGGGTTGAATTTATATATATTTTTCACCAATCAGCAAAATAGTGTTAAGTCTGGCTAGGTGGTGACAACTGTAGGGGCCAGTGATTGATTGGTTGTGGTTTCACGTCCATTCGCCAGCAAGGTCATATACTGATGGAAATGCACCTGTATGCATAATAAAGACTTTCAGCATTAAAAGACTGTATCCTGATCCAGTGCCAGGCACCATTACTAAACCAGTAGCCGATTTCACCAATATTGCAAAGTATACTTATCTAGCAAAGTATACTTTGAGGGAGAAATTTTCAATTCTAGGATAAATTTATTAATTTTTATTATACTCAATTTATTACATTAACACAGCCATTTTGGCTGTGATAATGTAATAAATTCAGTATAATAATTCTGCATACTTTTATTCATCAAATATATGCAGTGTCTAGTTCTATATGAACTAATGCATTTCGGGAAAAGTAAATGATTACTCCCTCAAAGTATACTTTGCTAGATAAGTATACTTTGCAATGTTCATGAAATAGGCTACTGATCACTCGGCCCTCAGGTGGGAAACCCAGCAAGATATGAATCCTGTATTTTTTTAAATCTGGTGAAAGAGTTGCACAATTATATATTTATTTAATTCTTATATCAAAAAAATTGTGCTTAATTGACTCAAACCTTTACAAATCTGAAAGTATCGACTATCGGTCATTTCTGCCAAGTTCCGTAAAAATCGATCTGGTGGTTCATGATAAGATTTTAAAAGAATTTAAGCTATTTTTAGACCATGGCCATCTTGGGTTATGCAACAACCTCCATTTCATCAAATCTGAAAATACTTCACCCAACGACCATAGCTGTTTATGTGTACCCCTTTCAACACCACAGGCCTGTATAGTGGTACAGTATTAGTAAAAAGTGTAGATCCAGATGAGGCGGCTCATCTGCCTTTTTGCAAGTAATGTTCATATTTTTTAAACCAAAAGCACCACCTTTTCATAAAAGTACTTGTCTGAAAATCATTTTGTGACGGTTGGATTGGTTGCAAAATTACCATATCAAAATCCATTCCAGTTACTTAGTGGTGAATGGGTTAACCCTTAGACCGCTATCTTATTTTTGTTGTTGTCTGCTGTTTGTTTTCTATTTTCCATTTTCATCATCAAAAACATGCTTTGACAGCACTTCAGAATCATTTACATTGGAAATGATTCTGAAGTGCTGTCAAAGCATGTTTTTATTGAGAAATAAGGCAAGATATAAAAGCAACAGCAGACAACAATTGTTGTGAGTAGCGGTCTAAGGGTTAATATGAGCGCTAGTAAGTGTTTGTGACCAGTTAGCCCCAGATCAGCTTGATTATCTACCAACAAACAACGTCAGAACCCGGACAAAGACGGCAGACTCTGGGCAATAATATTCCATGCACGACCTCATATCATATTCTGTTCCGATTGTCTGCTGTATGTCTGCCTCGTGCATAAATTATGTAGCTGCTGTTAGAACTTTGAGCTTGGTGAGCGCAATTTGATGGCAATCTAGCTATATATGGTACACATCCAGTAGCCCTAGTTAATTGTTCATGAAGCGGCTGCCTATCTCCACCATTATGCCAGCTATCTATCACTGTCATTAAATTACATACCAGTTTCCACATTAACCCTTAATGCTGAATTTGGTGGTTCGCTGTTTATTTTCATCAAAAACATGGAGTGACAGTACATGAGAATCATTTCATAGAATGACTATACAGTGCTGTCAAGCCATACTTTTTATTGAGAAAGAATAAGAGCAGACTTGGAGAGACACCGAGTCTCAGATATGTGCAGAAAGTAATGAAAAAAATTACCCTAGTAACAAATACTTTAATCCTTACAATGCTGAATTAAATTTTGTCGTCTGCTGTTTTTTTGTTTTTTTTCTTCAGTTTTCTTAACAAAAAACATAGTTTGGCAGCAATTTAGAATCATTTCCAATGGAAATGATTCTAAAGTGCTGTCAAACAATGTTTTACTTGAGAAAAAGGAAATCATATGACACAACATCAGACGAGAATTTTCGGTTCCCGCCTTTTAAGAGTTAATTATAGATCTGTATCATATTTCTGAATATGATTGTACATATGATTTGTCTTAAAAAAAAGGGATTAGTGAATTTTTTTTGTAACACAGTGTCTTGTAAGGGTAATGAGACAAACATAATTGAACAATGCTAATCTGCACTAAACATGCAATAAGTACGTGGGCTGGCACACGATCTCCAATAGAGACAATTGGTGAAACTCAGATCAATCTGTCTGGCAGATGACAGTAATAACCGAATCACATAACATGGATGTCAACCGTTTTCAAAAAATACCAGTTTGCATTCACCAGCATCTATATATGATGAATTCCCCATTACACATGCTATTGTGTTGCCTAGGGTGACAGTCAAATCAGATTTGCAGAGAATTTTAATTTTATTAACAGGTGGGAAACATAAGACAGAAACATTAAATTCAGCATTGTAGCGGTCAGTAAAATGTGAACACAAGCTAGAGAATAAGATCAAGGTTTCCACCGTTACACAACTTTCAAATGCAGGCAATTTTTCCAAAAGCACATTTAATCAAATGTCAACAGCAGAGGCAACATGTGTACTTGATATGTAATTTCCTGTTCCAGGGAGTCCTGTTTATATGCGACCGCTTGTATGCGACCACGGTTACTACGCGGTGGTCTGGTTATCGTCGAGCCATGAGCCTCATTTCAGTATTGTATGTGTAAGCTGTCTGTACCGTAAAACACGTAAACATGCGAAACGAAAGTAAAAGTGCAAACAATTTACCGTACAGGGCAAACTCGAAACTTGTGGTGATTTTAAATGGATCCTAGTTTGTGGATACTTGCGATGCAATAAAATATAATAAATTTAGGGTATGCTGTTACATTTTTAAGTAGTTTATTAGTAAAATTTAATTATCTATACATTGCTTTTGGTTGTTAAAATCGTGACCCCATAACGCCAGAGTAAAATTTGCAGTCGGGCCAGAACGTCCCCAGTTTCATTAACAGAACAATGCTACAAATTTGCAATCCAGTTATATCACGATCATGATTCCTGGCTCCCAATGACTGTGTAGAAACTGTGTAGAAACTGTAGAGAAACTGTGTAGAAACTGTGTGTAGAAACTGTAGAAACTGTGTAGAATCTGTTTAGAAACTGTGTGTAGAAACTGTGAAACTGTGTAGAAACTGTGTGTAGAAACCGTAGAAACTGTGTAGAAACTGTGTGTAGAAACTGTGTGTAGAAACTGTAGAAACTGTGTAGAAACTGTGTAGAAACTGTAGAAACTGTGTGAGAAATGTACTGTGTGTAGAAACTGTGTGTAGAAACTGTGTGTAGAAACTGTGTAGAAACTGTGTGTAGAAACTGTGTAGAAACTGTGTGTAGAAACTGTGTGTAGAAACTGTGTGTAGAAACTGTGTAGAAACTGTGTGTAGAAACTGTGTAGAAACTGTGTAGAAACTGTGTGTAGAAACTGTAGAAACTGTGTAGAAACTGTGTGTAGAAACTGTGTAGAAACTGTGTGTAGAAACTGTGTGTAGAAACTGTAGAAACTGTGTGTAGAAACTGTAGAAACTGTGTAGAAACTGTGTGTAGAAACTGTAGAAACTGTGTAGAAACTGTGTGTAGAAACTGTGTAGAAACTGTGTGTAGAAACTGTAGAAACTGTGTAGAAACTGTGTAGAAACTGTGTGTAGAAACTGTAGAAACTGTGTAGAAACTGTGTGTAGAAACTGTAGAAACTGTGTAGAAACTGTGTAGAAACTGTAGAAAGAAAACTGTGTAGAAACTGTGTAGAAACTGTGTAGAAACTGTGTAGAAACTGTAGAAACTGTGTAGAAACTGTAGAAACTGTAGAAACTGTGTAGAAACAGGACTCCTGTGTATTATCTGAGATGTGGTCAAGTAAAAGAAATATAGCCATAATCACACAATAATTACATGTCACACAAGTTGAACTAACGACATTGGGTGTCAGAATCTGGGCTACGTGCATGACTCACGGGTACACACACGCGCGCACGCACGTAACTGCCAAATATTATCAGAATCTGTTCAGTATGTAATAGTGAGCGAGAAAATCAAAAGTATTACAAATTAACATACATACTAATACTTACAAATGGATTAACCACCTTTTTACCTTCTTTTTTATTGAATATGAGAGCGTGGTCCGATTTTTATGCCCCATCGTGCAAGAAAGAGGTTGGTCCATATGGTCATGTAGACATTGTCTTTATTAAACGTTGAATAATTCCCTCGTTTTACAAGGACAAATTTGATTTTTGGCATGCATGAGTGAAGTAGCAGACATTTCCTGAAAAATATAACTGGAAAATTGAGAAGTGTGCTATGTGTTATTTTTATATACATGTACATGTATATGCATGGACAGACATATACACATACAGACACACAGTACACTCCCTAATAATGGGGTGGCGGGGTATGATAATAAGCCATATTTTATTAACCCTCACATGGATGTTAAATTTTTCATCTGCTGTTTATGTTTTATTTTCCATTTTTCTCATCAAAAACATGTTTTGACAGCACTTTAGAATCATTTCCATTGGAAATGATACTAAAGTGCTGTCAAACCATGTTTTTACTTAGAAAGAAGACAATATATAAAACAACAGCAGACAACAATTTTCCTTTCCCACATTGTAAGTACAAAGTATCTGCCAGTGGTATTTACTGGTCATGAACAATGGTCCATGTGCAGTGCCCATCTAGAGTTCAGGAGACCCCAATCATACATCATGTGATCATCCTCACAATGGCAACAACAAATCACCTGTCTGGCTACAACTGGGCCACTGACTGAGAATAGTGGCCTTACTGCATTTACAGCAAATATACGTCCTGGGGCTCCTTTCACTAAACGGGCGCGTAGCGGTGCATAAAATGATGCCACACGTATTTCAGAGTACATACAACAGCCAGTAATGAAAACAAAAAAATAAACTTCATTTGACTAAGAAGTCTGTAAGTGATAAATTAGAAATTAGAAATAACATTTACACTGGTTGGTAAGTTTTTAGTGAATGTGTTCATGTGTACATGTAGGCGGAAAGTGGTAGCATTATAGTTAGCTACGATTAATAAAAGTCAAAAACTCTTTGCATGCTAGCGGCGAAAATATCCGCCAAACACATTAGGACTAATGTTTTATTTCTCTCTGTAAATATGTCTTGGAATTTCATTAGAATTGAGTCCTCAGGACTCAATTCTAATGAAATTCCAAGACATATTCATGATATTTACAAGGAGAAATAAAAGAAAATATGATGAATTTGTGTCCGCTAGTTTTTAACTATTTATAGCCCACAAGTTTCCCAGCATGCAAAGAGTTAAATGAACATCGTTATCGTACAAAGCTTAGTGAAACGGGCCCCTGGTAATTCTGCACACTTCCATGGCTGCATTATGGTTGAATCCTTTTGGCAAGCATGCCTCACTGACTGAATGGTAAAGTGTAGGTCGTGATCAGATTGGATACTCATGTCAAAGGTTATATTTTCTGTAGCCAGTAATATGGTGGATGATGGACTGGACATGACAAAATGGTGATTACTTAAAAACCTGTTTACCCCTATGTAATTGGCATAAACTCTTCCATGTTAGCCCATTATATTCGGAATACACCTTTACAGGTATGAAATTATACAAAACAGTTCATTTTTACTTTTCTTATTTCTCAATGAAAGTATATGTTGTGACCACTCATTTGAACAGTCTCGATGAGACTGTTCAAATGGTGGTCACGACATATACTTCTAAGCACACATAAAGAAAATATTTATGATTTTTCACAAACAAAATGACATATCTTCAGCATGAAATGGGTTAACTTTCAGACTATTCTATTAATACATAATCAGAATTAATGGGACCATATTTTATTTTTCTTAAATCAGAAATTAGGAAATCTCGACAAACTGTGCAGATCCAGATTAGACAACTTGATACGAGCCAACTAATCTCATCAAGACCATTTGTAAACATCAAGTTTGAGGACTGAAGTGGTGAAAGGGTTAGGTTGCTGGCTAGAGCAGCTCCTGAACCGCCTGACACAGATGGAAAGTATGTTAGAAACATAAATGTGGCTGTGACTGGAGAACTGGGGCTTATGGCTATTGTGACAAGTGTAGACCCAGAAGAGCCTGCAGACCCATGCAGTCTGACCAGAATCTACACTGTTTGCCATTCTGTCTGAGAAAACCCCGTCATGGACCTAACAAACAACATCGGTCCTTATTTGACTGTAGAGTAAACTAACAGATCAGGAGCTAGACTGGCAATAATTTCAATATACCCTATTTCTCCAGTCATATCTACAAACGAAACACGTCATGTGATTTTGTACCTAAGAACCTCTGCGATATCTCATGAAATTTATTAACAAAATTTACGATAGTTTCCGTAAATGACATCGAAAGTTGATGAAATTTTCACAGCAAATGCGGAATTCCGCATTTGCTATGACAATTTCGTCATCTTTCGATGTCATTTACGGAAAATATCACAGATTCTGTAAATATATTACAAGAAAAATCGCACATGTTCTTAGGTACAAAATCACATGGCATGTCTCAAATAAATTCATATCCTGTCTACACTGGTCACCCATTTGACCCATTTATCTCACAAGACATAACATTGGTTCCAGAACTAAAATTGCCAATACAGACAGGAAATATGGAGACCTCAATTTACGTTGAGCGGTAAATCACATTTGGTCATTCGCATAAAGAGGCGTAATGGGGAGGGACAGAGTCATCATATTTCTAATAAAACATTAGGTTTGTCTCCATGTGATATATTGGCTTGACAGTGCGTGAAATAACACACTTCTCCTGGGATTCTGGCCTAGGGAACACGCTGCAGACAAAATAACGGGACTTAGAATCGCCATGCACTGGCTGGCTCATTGAAATATACCATTATTTCAAATGAAATACCCTTACCAGTAAGTACAGGTTGGAGAATACCAAATGGCGTGAAATTGCCCAGGGGGTATGCAGAAGTAGTCCGGTATAAAAAGAAATAGTGCGGGCGTTTTGAAGTCACAAGACCTAGTTTGCTTGCAAATCTTGGTCTATTACTTACTAATACCCAGTTTCACTTGAGGAACATTTTGGGGTGCTTTTAACACCAGTTTTCAGCATATTTGTAGCATTTAAAAGAAAACACTGAATCTATTGGTCACGTGATGTGGCCAAAAAATGTAAACAATATTGGGGGGTATGATGAGGTTGGATTTTTCTTTCTTATGAGTAAGTGAACCTATTGTTTAATTCGGTATCCGGACATAATCTCCACGGACAATATGCCACAGGACATAATGTCCACGGACATAATGTCCACGGACAAAATGCCACAATATGAAAAGAGGACAAAATGTCACAGTTTATTTCGAAAACATTTTATTGTGAATTATAATGTTAAAGCAGCACACCACAAGTGGCAACAGTATTTGAGTGAAAGAGTTCATGATTTATCCCGTCAACACAGTGCGTATGTGCTGTGGAACACGGTGCCGTGAAACATTTTTGATATCCAGTCAATACTATTTTTGCATTTTACAGCAATTTGTAGGTGTTGACGGGATAAATAGAATAGTAGGTTAGTGCCATGAATGGGAAAAAATATCTGGCGCGGCACAGAAACGGGATGTGCTCGGCAGAGCCTCACCCATCCCGTTTCCTGAGCCTTGCCAGATATTTTTTCCCATTCACGGCACTAACCTACTATTCTCTATCTATCACTTTTATCAGCTATCCACACATCCCAGACTGGCTGCAGGTCATGTACATGTAGGTGCCACAGCATCCATATGAATAGTGAAAGTAGCAGAGACTGGCCTTATTGGATGGGATTCGGTTCAATTATATAGTAAAACTATTTGGTGTGTTCTAGCCTGTTCTAATGGATGTTTATACCAACTTTTTGTAGAAAAATGGGTATATAGTTTTCGTCACAGGTGTCCCTTTTCAAATTTGCCTTATAAGTTGTATAATTTCTAAACTCTAATAGATGGAGCTTAATACTTGGTATATATTTCCTTTATAACGAAAGGTATACATGCTGGAAATGAATTTCAATTTTAAATCAAACCCTTGAGACATGGATTATCTCCTCTTTTGGACCTGAATTGTCTGTATGTCCATCATGCGTCTTGTAAGAAGTAAAACTTTTTAACTGTAATAGGCAGGGACTTAAAACTTGGTGTGTACCTTCCTTATGTTGTGCAGATGCGCAAAGTGAATTTTAATTTTTGATTCAAGCCACAATCATGTATTACCTCCCCCTTTTAGACTTGGAATTTCCCAATTTTGCCTTGTAAGAAGTGAAACTTTTTAACAATAATTGGTAGGGACTTGGTGTGTGCCTTTCTTATGGTGTGTAGATGCGTAAAGTGAATTTCATTTTTGATTCGACCCACGGTCATGGACTATCTCCCCCTTTTTGACATACAATCTCCCAATTTTGCCTTGTAAGAAGTAAAACTGTTTATATTAACCGTAATAGCTAGGGATTTGAAACTTGGTGTGTGCCTTCCTTATGGTGTGTAGATGAGCAAAGTGAATTTCAGTTTTTGATTCGACCCCCGGTCAGGGATTATTTCTCCCTTTTTGACGTAGCATTTTGGAAGTGGGTATATTGCGATGGCGCGCCGATTGTGCTCTAGTTATATATTAATTTTCTGACCAATCAAATTGTCACAAAATGAGTTAGAGACTAGTACATTTATGAAAAAAGGTGTGTTTTTTCCCAAAAAGATATGAGAATTACTTGCAAACAGTGCAGATCCTGATAAGATGGAGACAATTATCGTGTGCTGTGAAAACATGTCATTTGAAACACTGATTGAGAGTATACCCCTCAAAAATGTTAACGCAACAGTCATTTGACCTTGAGCACATGGACTGCATGGGTGGGCTAGATAATAAAAATATGAATGATCACAAATAAGTATAATTTATGAAGGTTCAAGCCAATCCAACTAGCGGTACCAGAGGTAGTAGGTAGCTGAAAACATAGACAAATAGATGGACAAATGAACAGATGGACAGACGGACAGGACAGTGTGGCGACTATATGTACCCTATCATTTTTGGCGGGAGACATACTATCCACGCTATTGGGATCGTGATTCTGGCCGTTTGCACGGGTCTACTTTCGGAAGTGGCTCTCTGTTCATCGGGGGACGTCTCAATAGGCTCAATTTGCGTTCGCAATTAACAACAGTCAGGTGACATTTAAAGTCAGCGAGTGAACTGAAAGCAAGTTATTAATAGCAACGGCAATGCTCAACATTATGTGTAAAATAGTTGGCATGCCCAACTTTACTTTTGAAGAGAACAAATTGCTGTTATTGAGACGCCCCCCCGTATCGTGTACCACTCAGTCGCAATGCGACGTCGAAGGCCATTTCTTTTTCATATTGTGGTTTACGGGCGATTTTCGAAAAATTACCCTCTGGGTGAGCGAAACAAAATTCATGAAAACATTTTACCGTTCATAGCAGCATACACGTATGTAGGCCTACGCCCAGTCATAATTTTGAAAAGATTTCACATAATACGTCTGCAATATACCTCGTAAAACGGTTTATTAGTCGGACATAAAGCACCTTTGCTTCATCAACCTATTTGTGTTTAGAGCAGGCTGTATTTTACAAACACCAGTAACTGATCAAGTTCTCCAAATTTGCAGATTGCACATCCAATAATCAACATCGAATATATTTCTAACAAGGAATTTCTGAGTATGCAAATTCACAAGTGGCTACTTGTCTCCCGCCAGTCAGTACTTTCAGTACTTTTATTTTCTTTGTATATACAAATTAAATATGTCGGACGACAATATTCGGTTCCTGCCTTTTAACCCATTTCAGCCAAAGGATACGATAATTTTTGTTGAAAAAATCTCATTATTTTGTTTATTTCTCAAAAAAGGTATATGTTGTTACCACTCATTTGAACCGTCTCGACAAGACGGTTCAAATGAGTGGTAACAACATATACTTTCAAAAGGAAATAGGGATTTTTCTCTCAAAAGGTTCATACTACTATAATTGTATCCCGTCTGTAATGGGTCAACGGTTGGAGATGATATGTATGGAGTCTGCTACAGCTCCAGCAGATTGGATTTCCCATTAATTCCTATTGCATCACCAAACATTGCTGATACTCAGCTTTGTGAGTGCATCCAACCTGCCCAAAACGATATTTTACAACAAACGGACGAGAAATTCATCATTCATCCTAACAAACTCTGAAGCAGGGATTTGTTTCATCTCATTACACCTTGGAATGATGTTAGAACATACATAAAACATAAAATGGGGCATTTGTAACACCCTAAACCCATTGGCAGGCAATCCTGTGGAATTTGTTATCAAATGGACAGTGCGGGAGAATTGGCACCTATGGACAGGTCAGACCAGTGTAACCTGAACATTGAGCACTATACTCAATTTGAATATGTTTGCTGGATACAACAGTTAGCCCTTTCAACACCACAGGCCTGTATAGTGGTACTGGCAAAACGTGTAGATCCAGATGAGCCGGCTCGTCACGAGCCGTCTCATCAGGATCTGCACTTTTTGCAAGTAATTTTAATATTTTTGAGAACAAAAACACCCCTTTTCATAAATTGTCTGAAAACCATTTTGTGATCATTGGATTGGTTGCAAAATTAACATATCAAAACCCATTCCAGTTACTTAGGGGTGAAAGGGTTAACCCTTGCTGGGGCAGTATGTGAGATGGTATGGTGGTCGCCACATCAGACAAGTGGGTTTCCTCCGGGTACTCCAGTTTCCTCCCACATTTAGGACCGACTTACAACACCTTCATCTGTGCCAACGAAAGCATTTGACTAACTGCTCTCGTGATTGTTTCCTAATATTTGCAAACAGTGTAGACCTTAATTGGCAGGCAATCCTGTGGAATTTGTTATCAAATGGACAGTGCGGGAGACGGCACCTACGACAGTTCAGACAAGTGTAACATGGGGGCCGTTTCACTAAACTTTGTACGACTAAAATGTTTGTAAGTGTTAACTTATGATAGTCTATAAATTTCACATTAACACTGTTTTCTGGTAAACAATTATTGGATTTACATTTATTGAGCATAGGCTGCATATGTATGAGCAGGCTCGTTACAAGCCGGCTTATCAAGATCTGCACTTTTGTGAATATTTTGTTTACAGTCCATGTCAGTGACTTAGCGGTGATAGGGTTATTAACCCATTACATTCAGAATACACTTTTACGGGTATGAAATATTTTCATGAAATGTTTCATTTTGCTTATTTCTTAATAAAAGTATATGTTGTGACCACTCATTTGAACCACTTGAACGAGAAAGTTCAAATGGTAGTCACGACGTATACTTCTAAGCACATACATGTATAAAGAAAATATTTATAATTTTTCACAAACAAAATGACATATCCTCAGCACGAAATGTATTAATAATTCAGACTTTGTGTATGTGCAGGGTGGTCTCAGATTTGTCAGTGCGTATTTGATCAATGCACAGACAGATGCATGTTGATAAAGGAGTTTGTTTGCACCCCTGAAACCACCTCTGGAGATATTTATAAGGAATATTTCCTTAACTCTCTGCATGCTGGGAAAATTGTGGGCTATAAATAGTTAAAAAATAGCAGACATTATATTTTTTTTCATTTCTCCCTATAAATATCATGAAAATGTCTTGAAATTTCATTAGAATTGAGACATATTTACAGTGAGATATACAAATACAGTCGCACCTGTACTAACAGCCACCTGTATTAAGCGTCTCCCTCCGTTAAGCGGCCATTTTATTTCCCCCCAATGAAAATTACTCTAAAATGCACCTGTATTAAGCGTGAACCTGTCTAACGCGGCCAACGGCCATGCAAAATCGTCCATTTTGACTCGAAATCCTCGTTTTAGCGACCATTCTCAGAAAATATCGGAAATTCTAAAAAAAAAGCTGGAACCATATTCGTTCAGGTAATCCCCATTTCTCACCCAGTGACCTAAATCTCGCTAATTGCAGGCCTGCCAAACTGTTTACAATACCATTTCAATTTGTTTTATGACACCCGATTGTTTGACCAAATTTTCATCACATCATTACGCGATTCACTAAAATCATGCCTACCCGCTGTGACAATAAAAGTCACGGGTCGATAGTTTCAATAATTCCCCTAGCCAAACACACAGGTGGAAGACTCGGACATATGACACCAAAAAAATGCCTATTAAAAAAATCCCATTACCCCACCCACTTGGTCTCGTACATTACCATCTTCTCTTTATAGAAGATGGTAATGCACGAGACCAAGTGGGTGGGGTAATGGGATTTTTTTTAATAGGCATTTTTTCGGTGTCATAGGTCCGAGTTTTCCACCTGTGGCCAAACATTGCTTCTGGCTACTATAGTTGTCAGTTCAAAACACGTGTTATTCTCGTGGCCAAGTTATTTACACAGTACAGCCAATCGCTGATAAGTAAAGGCCGGTATAGTTAACTCCCTCCGAATACTCTCAACCAGACAAACAAACACATGCAAATACGCAAATACGCGTTTATTTCAACCAAATATGGCTAACTGTATTGTCAGAAAACATGAAAAAGTCTGTAAATATCACGGACAATTTCGGCTATTTCGTACCTACGTAGTTTCGTCCTTTTGCAACTTTTTCCAATCGATGTTAACGTAACCCGATTTTTATGATAATTCAGTTTGGTATTCGCTAAATATACAGAATTTGCGCACATCCAAGTTCATAAATGATATTTTAAGTGAATTTAAACGGATTAATTTGCATGCATCATAATGTGCAAGTTATAGCGAGCGTGGCATGGGGACTGCTGTTAATATGAGCCGAGCTATGCTGTTATGAGCCGAGCTAACTATATACGCCAGTAGCGGATTCAGGGGGGGGGGGGGGCTTCAGAAATCCCGATTTTTCTTCTTTTTTTTCTTTTTTTTTCTTTTTTTTTCTTTTTTTTTTACACAAAGACGCATTTTGTGTTTGGCATTTCTAATTGACATAAGCGCCGCTTAGATCAATGAGTATTCAAAATTAAAGTAAACACTGGATATCATGATGTACATATGAACTTAAGACAAGTTTGACTGTACATTAATTGTACATATAAATCTATATGGAACAAGTTATAAGTCGGTCCAAGATGAACCTCCATTAAGCACCCACCTGTGTTAAGCAAGCAATTTTGGACTTTCCCATGGCCGCTTGCTTAAGACAAGTTTGACTGTACTCCTAATTTGCTGGCTGTTATTTTCACCGCCAGCATGCAAAGAGTCAAATAAATAGGCCTAAACTAGTGTCAACATAACAGACTGTCTACAATCCCATTTGGATGGATCCAGCCAGATCGGTGCTGTGGGTTCGAATATTGCTTTGATATGCATGCAAACCACAAATGACATCGAGTGTATTTTCCCATGTTTAGTTGAGCTTGATATTAAGCAGTAGTGTGTTCCATGATCATTAAAGAAAAATAAAATAAAATACATTTCATTTCATTCCCATAACATCAATTACTCTTGTTGCATCTCTTGTAAATCACCAGATTTTGGGAAACAAAAATCATTTGAATTCCCAATTAAAATCGGTAATACTGAATTAATTCCACTTTTCCTTGCAATTTTCAATATTGTCTATTGTCATATGTGGCTGTGACAGGAGAAATGGTGCTTATGCGTTTTTCGACCGGTGTAGATCCAGATCAGCCTGTGCATCCGCACAGTCTGATCAGGATCTGCACTGTTCGATATTCCATCAATGAAACACCCTACATGCTTCTAAGTAATATAGATCATTATCAGGCTACATGAGTGTGATATTTGATCAGGAGCTAGACTGGTGACAAATCCCATAAGCTCCATTAGTCCAGTCACAACAACATATACAGTATCCCTATCCCTCTCTTTCTATTATTGAAGGGGTCGGTGGAAGAAATGTGGCTAGTCCTTTTATGGACTTAGGCCCCTTCTTTCATCGACCCCTTCAATTCTCCGAAAGTCATCAAGACAATGATAACCACGACTTTTGCCCACAGTTTTACGCTTATTTTATTTTCTTGGGAATGGAACCCAATCCTACGAGTGACGTCACGATCCTATCCCATTAGCAAATAAACCAGGAAGTCTGAAATTTATGGGTTGAATGTGGGAGGCATTGGAGTATTGGACAATGTATCAGACATCTACACCCATGGGCAAATCAAGGAAGATTAAATAGGGCAAAAATTGATGGACGGAGAAAGTGGGTGGATTAATTGATAAATATGCAGAGATAGGTTGAAACACAGCTGGACCAATGGTTGGATGGGTGAATGTATTGTTAGGCCTTTAGATTGCTGAATTAACTCTTTGCATGCTAGCGGTGAAAATATCTGCCAAACAAATTAGGAGTAAATTTTTTATTTCTCTCTGTAAATATGTCTTGGAGTTTCATTAGAATTGAGTCCTCAGGACTCAATTCTAATGAAATTTCAAGACATATTCATGATATTTACAAGGAGCAACAAAAGAAAATATGATGATTTTTTGTCCGCTATTTTTTAACTATTTATAGCCCACAAATTTCCCAGCATGCAACGAGTTAAATGTTTAGACAATTTGACAACTATAATTCTCCATGTCTACTCTCAGTTTGCATCAATACCATATAATTATTTTATTTTTGTAGCGTCAATGATGAAATGAATAGTGAACATTGTGGCCACTGATCAGATGGTGCAGATACGGATGGAGAGGCGGATCTAGGGCTACACTCGATGGCCACAAACATCGTGTGGCACCATTTATCCACTGCTGGTCCAATCTGTTACATATCAACCAGATATCACCATAACCAGTGCTAGCAACTCGCTTGCCCAACAGACGTACCGAAAATTTGCTAATAAACCCTCCTCTGACCGATAAACAATTTGTTTCATCACCAAGTCCGCCATCTTGTAAATAAATACCACGTGACCGGAACTACACAAGCAAGCGCTTGTAGGACCAAGATCAATACTTTTCTTTTCTTCGGTACGTCAAACTGACCACACGTGTTTTCACGACAGGGAAGTTATATATGTTTTCTGAAGGTTTCTCACTGCCTAACGGTTGCTGAATTGCTAATTTAATTATATATATTCTGAATATATTTCACTCTTTCGACAATAGTTACTTACGACCGTACAATTGTAAATTGTGTTGTATTGTTGTTTGTTTGTTTGTATCTCCTTCTGTAGCTTTTGTGTGCCACCATGTTCCTTTCCAGGAAGTGTCCTGGTACCGGGGACCGGGGCTGTGCAAAGTTCTTCCCTAATTGGGATTACACCCTTTGTGCAGAGACTGCCGTTCCTGCACACGGGATTCTACATGCGAGGTATGTATAGAGAGGACTGGTGCTCTATGGTCTAAACACCAGAAAGCACTTGACAGGGCCACGGTGAAAAAGGCAGCTGTATCTAGGAGTCTCTCCTCTGAGGACTCTAGGGTCCCGGGTCACATGACTGTAGCCACCAGCTCAGTTAGACCCGGTGATTCCGCTGATGCAGTTGCTCCCCAGGTTCTTAATGAGCCTAGGAGCCATGGGCCCAGCGCTAGCCATGGGGTTAGATCTCCTACCCGGAGATCTACTCCACACAGGGCAACTTCACCACACCACACCGGAGGCGTAAGGCTCATACCCTTTCTCCACCGTGTACCTCTGGTACTGACAGTGACTCCTCCGGGAGCCATAGTGGTGGTTTCAGCAGTGCTGATTCCAGAAGTCGCTCACCTAGCGCAGGTAGTAGGCGTTCTTTGTCGACGCATAGATCGCGTAGCTACCGTAGCCATGGTCGTCGTTCACGCTCTCATGAGCTATAGACCTACACATGGCCGTAGGAACAAGTCGTCGTATCGCCACAGGCATCGACAGCGTCATTCCAGAGACCATTCTCGGTCTCGCAGCAGGTCTAGGGCTCGCTATTCCAGAGGAAATAAGTCTTCACCGTCCAGCACTCCCTTTTTAGGGTTTTCTGCTGTAGACCACGAGTACCAGATCTGAGCGGGCTGACCAGTAATCAACTGACGACTTTGTCTCAGTTGATAGGTTTGGTTCATGCCAACGCAGGTGGGACATCAGATGTTGTACAAACCAGGCCTTCATCTGTTGTCTCAGCCACGGTCCCTGATCCTGATCCCTACGACGAAGAGGATCCAGACTCATACCCCACGGTTAAGCTATGCTTGGGTCCCATGGCTTCTCAGAAAGCCATGGACACCCATGGAGCTATGGATACCCATGGCCCATCGGCCTCTGTGGCTAGCCATGGCCCCTCGGGCTTCAAGGCTAGCCATGGCCCCATGGCTTCCATGGCTAGCCATGGGCCAATGATAAACCACGGCACTATGGCTTCCATTACAATACACCCCGAGCCAGGGGAGACTATTGGCAACGAGTCTAATATGGATGAGGTGGAGGAAAACAGACTTCCACCCACATATCAGGAATTCATCTCTATGCTTAGAGACCGTCTGGGTTCTGCAATTTGTTCACCTTTACCTATACCAAAGGTCAAAGTTAGCGCTTCTGCCGTGGACTTTTTCAAGGACAACCAGCCGTCATCACCTGCGTCGGCACTCCCTCAGTGTAGGAGAGTGCAGACGTGTCTGGAGGATCTTACTTCCAGGATCCAAGGTGAGGGAGTAGAACAGGGCAAAGTTTTGCCTTTTCTCCCAAAAGCTCTACCAGTGGGTAAATTCCCCACGCTGAGCAAGCAGAAGGTTTTTCAACCTCATTCGTATGAGGTACAAGAGCCTCTATTTCTCATTGAGCCGCCTCCTATAAATCCCTCATTCCGAGAAGTAGTGAAGCAGGGTAGCGCTCTTCCTACTTCTCACTTAGTCACCTGTCAGACTCTTGAGGGATGGGAGCGACTGGCAAGAGCGGGCATTCAGATAGTCTCTCATTCAGAACTGTTTCTGTGCGGCGTTCTGTCTACTCTTTCGGAGCCTCCTTCTGAGGAAAGGCTGCGAGAAGTTACCAAGTATCTCCAGGTGATGGCCACTGCCCAGTCCCACACTTTGGAGATACTCACCAGACTTGCAGCTGGACCCACACTCGCTAGGAGGGATGCGTATTTGGCTAGATCTTGTCTGGATGAGTCTGTCAAATCCTCACTGCGAGTGCAGCCCATTGAGTCCAAGACTCTCTTTGGTCCGCAATTACAAGGCACAATTCAGTCTTACAAGGACGATCTTGCCCACAAGTCATTGCAGAGGGTAGCTGCTTCGCCTGTTTCGGGCGCTCCCATTCGGCCTTTGTACGGCTCCTTATGTCCTATCTCAGGGGTTAATATGGCCGTCTTTGGATCGTATTGCACACATCCGAAGTTCGATAATGTCCATGCAACAAGCACGTGTCGCTTCAGCAAGGACATTACATGGCCTGCTAGGCCAGATGGAATTGATGGCACGGCTTCTGCCACAGGGCCATGCGCGAAACGCCTCCTGCAATGGGAGACCAAGTCCCGGTGGTCACAGGAGTCGGACTCATGGGACCGAACCATTGTATTAGGTCAGTGGTTCCGGGATGCGGTCTCTCAATGGCTGGATCAGGAGTTTCTGTACTCCATGGTCCCCCTCCACCCACCAGTTCCGGACATCCATCTATTTACGGATGCCAGCCTCACCGGTTGGGGAGCCCACCTGGAAGACCAGGTGGCGTCCGGAAAATGGTTGATGTATTGTAGTATGTATTAGATATTGATGTATTAGATAAAAAAATCACGAAGATCGAAACAAAATAGGTCAAAGCTGAATTTTTCTGTATAGTTTGTAAATATCATCAGCTGAAACATATCAAAACTCCCCATGAATCCGACTGGAGCTTAACTCAGAATTCAAGATGGCGTCCAAGATGGCTGCCGTAATCGACCAGTGTTATAAATGTCACAAGAAATAGTGCAAACTGTATTTCTTTTGCATCATATGTCAGCATATCATCACAAATAGAATATTATGCACATATTATGGTATTACAATAAAACAATTTGGAACTTGACATAAAAATATTTAAAAAAAAGAAGAAAAATGCATTTTTTAATAAAATATTAGTTTGAACGGACAACAACTCTATAAAACGTAATAATAATAATAATAATAATAATAATCTGATGCTGACCGTAGAAATAATATAATTGTGTATTTGTGGCATGTCTAGCTCCGGGTCTTAAAGCGTAGATTTATAAGTTGATAGATATATTAAGTAGCATGTGCTTTGCTGACGATTACAAGGAAACACAGAGACTGACTTGTTCTATTCTCAGTAAGTACACACCATCGTATAATCTGAATGGGTTCACACAATTAGTGTTTGATAACGCAGATAATGTTGATCGGATGTGGTTAGCCAGCTTTTCTACAAATCTTACCCCTTGTCCGTCATAGAGTGGGTTCATGCAGGTGGCAGTAACAAGCGAAAAGCATGAGAAAAGCCGAATCGAGATTCTTCCATTCGTTAATCTAGATCCAACAAACCTGAGCACAATATTTACGGCATTGTGTTTTGCACAAAGCCAATGTGACAAGCTTGGGCAGAAGATGTGCATTGTCACATTTGATCAACCGCTTTACATCAAAGCTGCATCGCCAGATCTGTCGAATATAATCACACGATTGGGTAGTTTTCACCTACTGATGTCATTTATGGGATCAGTTGGATTTATCATGGCGGGCAGCGGATTAGAAGCATTATGGGAGACTGTGTACGCTCCAGTAATTGGTATTCACATGTTAACGGGGCCTT
This sequence comes from Conchocele bisecta, assembly GCA_029237695.1. Taxonomy (NCBI): domain Eukaryota; kingdom Metazoa; phylum Mollusca; class Bivalvia; order Lucinida; family Thyasiridae; genus Conchocele; species Conchocele bisecta. The sequence continues at coordinate 185,860,893 of CM055265.1, read as the reverse complement.
CATATGCTAGAGCTGTCCGTGCTCACCTGTTAACTTCAGCTGCCATAACTTCTCTTCCGTTTGAGAAACCGGAATCATCAGACACTGTTGATGCCGAGTCATTACGTCGACTTCATGCATCACCTTTGAACAGTCAAGGTAGTGTAGAAGAGGATGCTAGTCTGGCAGAACTCAGTCAGGTACTTGGTAAGTTGATGGAACATGCTGCAAATGACAGTCGCACTGGGAAGCTTTGGGTCAACCACTTAGAGCAGGTGTCTCTTTTGAGACTACTGGTCAGAGCTGAACGCACAGGCCACTGGAATCTCCATTTATATTGCATAATGAGAATGATACCGCTGTTCCATGCTGCTGGCCACCTTGCCTACTAAAAATCTGCCAGACTACCTACAGCAAATAGCACAACTAGAATATATCATGGCCGAAAAAGACTACCAGCAGTTCACTGAAGGTGGGTATTTTACCATTCGACGAACTGATCGCTTTTGGGGCGGTAATTTTACCGATCAGACAATCGAGCAAGAGCTGATGCGCTTGTTGAAATCGTCAGGTGGGATGACCCATGGCCGTGGCATCACAGCTAGCTCATTAACAAAGTGGGTTCATGTATTACCGCGCTGTGTACCCATATGTGAGAGTCTTGAAACATTCACAGGCGTCCATGCCAGTACATCGGATCAGCACAGGGATTTACATGCAAGCTCGCAATCACGTGATCATAAGGACTACGATACATTTTTGCGATGGTTACGAGTACATTCACCATTTTCCCACAGTCATTCCAAGTCAGTTGTTGCAATAGCAACTGGTTTAGTTGCCGACAAGTCGGTGAACTGTGACTTGGCGTTTGAAATAGGCCAAAAAGCAGCACATTCCATGACAGATAAAACATTTACAGATGTAAAGCTGAAAAGGAATGACGGAGTGAAAACAATCAACGCATCAATTAACACAGTCACAGTCCGTGGTCAGCCAGTTGTAGTGAATCCTACTTTGCTCTTCAACAGAATCACTTGCGTCATGCAAAGTCGATCTGAAATGGAACAGTTCTTAGCGTATGAGCTGGCACCTCAGCCTACGTCTCTCTTTCATGATGGTGGAATGAGGAGAACTGCCAAAAGTGCATTTGGCACATTGTTGAAATCGAAAGTTGATCCGCAATCCACGTTTCCTGATGAGGCAACATTTGTCATTGATGGAGGTTACCTCCTTCACACAGTCGTGTGGCCGACAAATGCAACTTACAAGAAGGTCTGTAAGTCATACGTATCATACATTGCAGATCATTTTGGTGGCAGTGAGGTCGTCGTGGTGTTTGATGGTTACAGCAGCCAGGCATCTACGAAATTAGCGGAGCAATGACGAAGAGCATCAAAAACCACTTCCCGTGATATATTATTTTATGCAGACATGAAAACAGTGACTACCCAAGAAGCATTCCTGACTAATGGAACAAACAAATCAAGATTGATGTTGAAACTTCATGATGTAGTCATAAAGCAGGCTGAGGCTGACGCGGATAGTCTAATTGTTGCCACAGCAATATCGATTGCACGATCCCGACCAAAGGACATAGTGGTTGTTGGAACAGACACGGACTTGCTGGTAATGCTTGTATCACAAAGCACTGAACAATGCCACCTGCACATGTTGTCGAAGGGCAATACCTTGTTCGTGTACGACATTGCGGAAATCCAGCAATCTATAGGAGAAGTTAGGCAACATATAATGTTCATACACGCGATAACGGGATGTGATACAGTGTCAGCACTGTTCGGTCAAGGAAAAAAAGAAAGCATTCAAGCTTGTAGAGAAACATAAGGGTATTGCTGGGTTGGATACGAAAGAAGATGTAGCTACAGTTGGCGAGCAGTTTCTTCTTCAGTTTTATAGAGCTCACAAGGCAGACACTCTTGACCGCTACAGACATATAGCTTATAACAGAGCAATAAGTCGCTCATCCCTCTCAAGTACGTTCAAGTTAGAATATATTCAGCCCACAAGTGCAGCAGCCAAAGAACATTTGTACCGAACGTATCACACTGTACACTGTACAACAATGGATGGGGAATACTCTTTATCCACTCGAATGGGGCTGGCAGCTAAAGGAAAACTGCTTAGTACCAACAGAAACAGAAAATCCGATTGCCCCTGCAAAGCTATTGAAAATGGTGTCATGTGGTTGCAAGAGCGGATGCGGGAAGCAATGTGGCTGCAGAAAGCTTGGACTTCACTGTTCTTCGCTCTGCAGTCAATGCGTCGGACAAACATGCACAAATATTATACAAATATCTCCTGACACACTCGACGATGATACACAATAAATGTGACGTGCGTCTCATGGTGTAGTTATATATTTTATTGAATTCTGATATCATTGCTTTGGAAAACATTTTGCATATTACAGGAAATACATTAATTTAGTCGGCCATCTTGGCGACCATCTTGATTATATCAGTTAGACGCCATTGGGTACTAAACTGATAGTATCCGTCAAAACAATATGTTCTGACTTTGATACATAGCAGATCTCTGCTTATTTGTAGGTAATTCATGATTGTATTGTTTTGGCGGCCATCTTGAATTATACATAAACTACTGTGGGATTCATGGAGAGCTGTGATATGTTGGGTTTGATGGTATTCTGAATATGTTGCATGAATATTTCAGCTTTTGCATTTTTTTCTGATTTCAACCCTAGTGCCATTCGGTTAACGATTGTTTCTCACGTTCGGAGAGCTATGTATGATGCAATTGGTGGCCATCTTGGACGTAATATTAATACTGAATTCTCAAAATTTCTGTTAATGTAGTTATTCGTTATATTCTGTTTGTTTTGGCACATTTCATTCAATTGGTTTGGCGAAAATTGCACTAGTTGTAGTTTTGGTCATTTTTGGTCGCCACTTTGGACGCCATCTTGAATTCTGGATTAAGCTCCACTCGGATTCATGGGGAGTTTTGATATGTTATTGCTAATGATATTCTGAACATATTTTGAAAAATTCAGCTTTGACCTATTTTTTTTCGATCGCAACCCTAATGCTCTTCCACTATTGGCGCCATTGCCATATCAATACTCTCGAGCTACGAGCAGTGTTTCTGGCGCTGAAACAGTTTGTCAGAGTGGTAGAAGGCCGGTGTGTGCTTCTAGCAACGAACAATACCACTGTGGCGGCATATGTGAACAAGAGGGGGGCTCACGGTCCAGGAAACTTTGTCTTCTGTCGATGAAGATCTTGACCTGGTGTGCCAAGCACTCTGTCACGCCGAGAGCTCGTTTCCTTCCGGGGAAACTGAATTTTCTAGCGGACAGTCTCTCGCGCGAGGGAGGGATAGTGCATACAGAATGGACTCTGCATGCAGGCGTTCTCAAACACGTTTTCATTTGCTTGGGGATGCCGCATGTCGACTTGTTGGACACCAGGTTGAACCACCAGCTTCCGACATACGTCTCCCCAGTTCCCGACTCCTTGGCTCTGGGTATAGACTCTCTGAGCATGTCATGGGAGGGAATGACAGCTTACGCATTTCCCCCATTTCCGCTGCTGTCTCGGGTGATGCTCAAGATCAGCAGAGAGTTGTGTCTGTTGTTGTTGATTGCTCCACTTTGGCCGGGCCAGCCGTGGTTCAGTCTTCTCTTGTCACTTTTGGTGGACATTCCCATATGCCTGCCACACAGGAGCGATCTACTGTAAAAACCTTGGTCTCGCCTGTACCATGCCAATCCGGCTATGCTCCATCTGCACGCATTCGTATTATCCTACGATGCATGCAAGAGAGGGGCTTTTCTGAACAGGTTACCAAGCGAGTCTGTTCATCGAAACGCACCTCCACCAACTCTGTATATGGGTATCGGTGGAAAGTATGGCTGTATTGGTGTGTCGGAAGGCAAGGGGATCCGTTCAGTCCTTCAGTAAACTTACTTGCTGAATTTCTGATATTCCTATTTGAGGTGAGGAAGCTATCGCCAGTAGCAATTAAAGGCTATAGATCTGCTATTGCTACTACGCTTTAGCATTTTTCGGACATTGACTACAGTAACCAGCCTGTGATATCCAATGTTATCAGGAGTTTGGAACTAGAGAAGCCTAAAGTATCTTCTCCGGTTCCGAAATGGAATATTCCATTGGTGCTGGATGTCCTGTCCAAACACCCATTTCAAACTTTAACTTCATGTTCGTTAAAGTTTCTTACCTATAAGACAGTATTTCTTATTGCCTTAACGTCTGGTCGCAGGCGGAGTGAGATTCACGCCTTAACAGCGGACGAAGCATGTGTTCATTTCACACATGACGAGTCGCCTGTTGAGTTGCATACCTATCCAGGGTTTCTTGCAAGAATCAACTTCCGTCTGTGGCACACACCTCTATTACTATCCAGGCCCTTCCTCGTGAGACAGACGACAGTGCCATTCAGCTTTGTCCTGTCAGAACCCTCAAAGCCTATCTTAGGAGGGTGTCTCACATCCGGAAGGGTCGCCATAGACTCTTCATCTCCATTCGTCATAACTGAACAAAGGAGGTGTCAGCGTCTACAATTCCTGTTGGCTGTCAGCGTCTACAATTCCCGTTAGCTGACGTTTAGCGGGTGAGTTTATAGTTCTTATATCACGCTATTCAGCTATGTAGGTTCGTTTCTTGTCCGTATTTTCGTCCCACCTCCATTCAGTTATAGTCAGTACTGGTTATGGTGATATCTGGTTGATATGTAACAGATCTTTAAAATTGTGTTTTAACACGTAATTTTTATATCTGTAAATATACAAACCAGATATCACCATAACATTTTTATGACCCTACCCACCTCCCCGCTACGTCCGCCATGACATCCATGTCTTAAACCCGACCCTCGAAAGAGGAAGTATTGATCTTGGTCCTACAAGCGCTTGCTTGTGTAGTTCCGGTCATGTGGTGTTTATTTACAAGATGGCTGACTTGGTGATGAAACAAATTGTTTATCGGTCAGAGGAGGGTTTATTAGCAAATTTTCGGTACATCTGTTGGGCAAGCGAGTTGCTAGCACTGGTTATGGTGATATGTGGTTTGTATATTTACAGATATAAAAATTACGTGTTAAAACACAATTTTAAAGTTTAGTAGTATGAAGCAAATTATTGTTACATAGCATACTAATATGCAAATTTTCCGAAATTGATTTCAGAGACCTTCAATATCTTTAATAAATTACTAAAGTTGAACAAGCAAGAAAATGTGTCCTGTCGGCACATGAATGCTCCCGGTGGCAGATTGGAGAAACTCCAGCAAACTTCTTAACCGGAAGTGCTAAGCGTTTAAGCTGTTTAAGTTGTGAAGGTCAAACGGTCAAGGTCATATTCAGGGTGGCAATTACACTCGTGCATATTATATTGAAATATTGAAATAATACTTCAAGGGATAGAAAAAGTTATGAAATATTGGAGAAACTCAGTCAAACTTCTTAACCAGAGGCACAGACACACGGACACACAGTCTAAACACTATACACTATATGGATCCATCTCTATCACTTAGACCAGGGGCATAAAACAATCAGAGCGCACCACAGAATTAATCCTTTCACTCTAACTCTAACATTGAGAGCTCATTTCTAAGTGGGCTATTCCATTAATCAGAAAATGGCTAGATTTTTAAAGATTTGAAAAATACTGACAAACACTGCAAATCCTGTGAGACGGCTTGTTACAAGACGGCTCTGATTAGATGTCTTGTTACAAGCCAGCTCATCTGTAGCCGATTTCACCAACATTGCAAAGTATACTTTTCTAGCAAAGTATACTTTGAGAGAGAAATTTTAAGTTTTAGGATAAATTTATTAATTTTTATTATACTGAATTTATAACATTATCACAGCCAAAATGGCTGTGATAATGTAATAACTTCAGTATAATAATTCTGCATACTTTTAATCATGAAATATATGCATTTGTTAGTTCTATATGAACTAATGCATTTCGGGTAAAATAAATGATTACTCCCTCAAAGTATACTTTGCAATTTTGATGAAATCGGCTACCGGATCTACACTCTACAGTGTTTGTATATGCTGGATTTATGGTCTCAGGATTGAAAGGGTTCAATTCTGTGTGTGCTCGGACATTTACTTAAACTATAATATTTTTTTAGGAACCAATATTCACAAAATTCGTAGAACGGGTCAGGCAGAAAACCTCAAACGCCTCCCATTTGTGGAGACAATGCTTTGGGACAACATGGCGAATACAAAGCCAGAAAAGATTATTGTACAATCCAATGATGCCATATATCACTCAGACGGCGCTAGTATTTAATTTGAAATCAGTTTTCTCCAGGAATCACTAGTAATGAGACTACAACACAATGTATACGGGCACAGTTCTCGTGAAAACGTCTTTTGACCTCTGAGAGCTGCCAGCAACTGTATCCGAGTGCTGCTATACACAATATCCTGTGGATGATGATCTATACTATTGTTATGCCATAACATGTGTCAAGCGAACAGAGTGTTCCACAAATCTGCATACTTATACAAGTTTGTCTGGTTCTACGCTGTTCACAAAAACGTAAGTGACTTTTGCTCTCTGGGTGCAGATATGAGAAATGGGCCATCTGTTGACAAGGAATTTTACGATATCTGCGACCAGCGTAGTCCCAGATCAGACTGCGCGATCAGGGCCTACGCTGTTCGCCATTCGGTCAATGAAGTAGATTTGCTGTCATCAGTCATACCATGTGACGGCAGTATGATCATGACCTCAAATTGTTGCCAATGCTGTAAGTTGGCGTTTATGAGGTGAGGTGGTGGCCCATATGAGAAATAGAATCAGGAATTTGGAATAAAGACAATCTTGAGGAAGCCGTAATGTATTATTGGTGGTAATTCATTGCCATCTCGTGATGGGAAATGAAACAAATTGAGAAATAAACGCAGACATCAATCCGAGGATCAGGGTACAACACCAACAGTGTTTAATCAACTTAACATTCACGCAACACATCATGTCAGTGAGATCCATTTTTATGGATTAACGCTAAGCTTCAATGGTACCAATTAAATATATTTTGTGGCTTTTGTACACTTGCTTCAAGTCCATGTAATGGTATATGTCGTACAAATAATGGTATACATCAAATGCACAAGTGTCAAAAATCTACATGCAATTTTTTAGAGAAATGGATGCAATATTACTGTAAACAACAGCTGCAGTTTGGCACTGGTTGTCTGTGGCAGAGCTCCAGATAAGGTGCATATTGGTGTAATTTACGCACTTATTTTAGCAGAATACGCATTGATCAAAAGTGGGAGTACAAAATAACGATTGGAAAATACTAATTAATTTTCAGACTGAGGAGTGAAAATGCTGTAATAAAGTTGAAAATTCACTTAGTTGAAAAGTGAAAAGCGGTAAAAATAGCTCAGCTAAAACAATGAAAAACACAATTTGCAAAAGTAGTCTCGAAATTGTTCACTTTTGAACAACTGGAATAAATATTTCTCAATACAATTTCTAATTATGTGACCTTGAACTTGTACAAGGGGTAGCATGGGTGATATGAAGAATGACAATATTGATAATTAAGTGAATTTATTAACTTTGTTTGATTTTTTTATCATTTATTTACGATTTGATAACTCAAACATTCAGGAATCCATTTGTATAAATAAAATACACATTGAATTTAAAATGAATAGGTATACCAGTAATACTCTTTAGACATGAATCTTATCTGGCTGCAAGCTGTGGAAAAATGAGAAATGGTGAAAATGAACTTTACCTTCGGCTCGTACAAGACAGCAGCATAGACTGGTTGCACATTGAAAAACAAGAGGTCCAAATGGGCTTGTATCGCTCATCTCAAACAATTAATCCCATTATAAAGTAAATAAATGGCACAGACTGTCGATTATATAAACCACGTTCCATCAATATTTTTCTGGAAATGTCATAAAAAGTAATTTGAATAATTGTTCAGGTTGTTTTAAAATATGTACAGCTATACTAGTCCATTGGGGGGGAATTTGCTCACCGGCTTATGAAGCTTTTGACCTTTCGGCGGCCATCTTGGACAGTGTAATCATCCGATTTACAAAAAAATGCTCAAGAGTGATCGTCTCCTTGATACCTTCGACTTGATATAAACATGACCATATTTGGTAAAATGTGATAGTTGACCCCTACTTGATCCCCCCAGGCCCTGCCCATTTTTGATCCTGGGGTCATCATTTTAACAAATCTGAAACAGCATTGACTATCAATCATTCCTGCCAAGTTTCGTCGAAATCATCCTGGCAGTTCCGGAGAAGATTTTTTAAGAATTTGACCTCATTTTCTATGGCGGTCATCTTGGAATATGCTATTTAACAAATATGAAAAGTCTTCACTCATAGACCACAACTGTGAAGTTTGACCAGCATCAGCCAAGCAGTTCACGAGAAGATATATTAAATCTATAATAAAAGAATGAACTTTCGACCTATCGGTGGCCATCTTGGATGACGTAATCATGCAATTTCAACAAAAAATGCTCCAGAGTGATCGTCTCCTCGATACCTTCGAATTGATATATAACACAACCATAAATTGGTCAAATGTGAAATTTGACCCCCCGGGGTTGACCCCCCCCCCCCCCCCCCACCCCCCCCCCCCCCCCCCCTGCCCATTTTTGATCCTGGGGTCACCATTTTAACAAATCTGAAAGAGCATTGACTATCAATCATTCCTGCCAAGTTTCGTCAAAATCGGTCTGGCAGATACTATGGTGGCCATCTTGGATTATGCGACGACCTCCATTTTAACAAACATGAAAAGGCTTTACCAACACGGACCATAACTGTGAAGTTTGAGGTAATCATCCAATTTCGATCACTCTGGAGCATATTTTGTCGAAATTGGATGATTACCTCAAACATCAGTTATGGTCCGTGTTGGTAAAGCCTTTTCATATTTGTTAAAATGGAGGTTGTCGCATAATCCAAGATGGCCGCCATAGTATCTGCCAGACCGATTTTGACGAAACTTGGCAGGAATGATTGATAGTCAATGCTCTTTCAACGATTCAGAAGAAGTGTTGACGGATGACGGATGGACAACGGGCAAAAAGTGGTAAAAATAGGTCACTTAAAACAAAAACACAATTTGCAAAATTGTTGCGAATACTAAATATAGTCTGGAAATTTACTTTTGAACAACTGGAATAAATATTTCTAAATACAATTTCTAATTATGTGACCTTGAACTTGTACAAGGGGTAGCATGAGTGATATGAACAATGAAAATATTGATGATGAAAAATATCAACAACACGTTTTAAGTCATGTTTCACAAAAGGCGGCATAAATACATGTATGAAGTAAATCACATTCGCTAAACACACAAGGTGTACTTCACTTTACAACATTGACCATTCGTCGTATAAAAATTATACACATAAAAGTTGTGGTCATACGACTGAAGATTAAGGTCATAAGGTTCTATAAATGTTTAACAAAGAATGTCTACTCTACATCACGATCTTGACCTTTAGTCGCATGACCACACATTAAATTTGTGGTCATATGACTGAAGATCAAGGTCATAAGATTCTAAAAATATTTAACTCTGCATGCTAGCGGTGAAAATAACAGCCAACAAATAGGAGTACAGGGGAGTCCCGTTTCTATCTGACCGCTTACTACGTGAACACGGTTACTACGCAGTGCTCTCGTGGCTCCCGATTTTTTTTTCAACCCACTAACTAAACTATCAACCTTTCAAGTTCACGACTCCCCAATATGGCCCACAAATGTGATGAATGAAAATTGACTCTGTGAATGTAGACCGCCCTGTGCGTTTACTACCTCTGTGCTGCTGGGCTGTCTGGGATAATAGATGTTATGCAGATTAACAGATCTGAGCACTGACAGTTATCCATATTCCAGAAGTTGACAAACAGCTGACTTCCCCTTTGAAGTTTGCAATCAGCTGCGTGTACTAGGACCAGAATCTGCCATATTGCTCAGCCAATGAAACGCTCTTGCTTAATCACGTGTTATCGCCGTCCAATCACCGTAAAACACGTAAACATGCAAAACAAAAAGTAAAAAGCGTAAACAGTTTACCGTAAGAGTATGCTGTTACATTTTTAAGTAGTTTATTAGTAAAATTTAATTATTTATACATTAATTGCATTAACAGACAGAACAATTGCTACAAATTGGCGATCCGGCTATATCGCGATCATGATTCCTGGCTCTCAATGACCGCGTAGAAACGGGACTGCCGTGTATTTTTATTATTGCTCTCTGTAAATATGTCTTGGAATCTCAGACCTCTGGACTCGATTCTAATGAAATTCCAAAGACATATATTCATGATATCTACAGGGAGAAATAAAAGAAAATAATAATGAATTTTCGTCTATTATTCTTAAACTATTTATAGCACACATCTTTCCCAGCATTCAAAGAGTTAACAAAGGATTTTTTCCATGGCATGAGACAAATCTAAATATACTACCGGTATTTATTCTGTCTGGCTGCAGCTCAGGTTACACAGCAGCTTTGTATGCAAGTGGACCTATTGTATTCATAAACATGGTTACTTAATATGATTACTTTCTGTGGCGATTTCCATTCCGCGGACCGTGTCTTGTTTATTGCCGACTGTCTGCGATTTATTGATTTCAACTCAAACTGCTATTACTGAGTCCCGTATTTCATGTTTAACAGCCGAACTGCTAAGTCATGCAACAATGACGTCTCAACCAATTTTACAACAATCCTTCTAGAGAGGTTCTCAGAATGCTGGATATACCGGTAGATAATACATTATTATTGAAGTGTATTTAGTGCCCACATATTCGCAATGAAAAATGCAGACTAGTTTTGGTGTTGATATTTGTCTGTTGTGGAACAAAGATTCCCACCACTCACAGCTAGTTAGTAATTAACCCTTTCCCTGTTTTGCGATATTTCGACACTTCCAAATCCAAAACATCTGAATAAAAGAATCAAATGCTGGGTCAAATGATGGTTAAATTATCTGATAGAGTAGAAAACATTGTGGGAAAAGGAGAAATTGCTTGTTACAAGCAATTTCTCCTTTTCCCACAATGTTTTCAAAAGACATCTTCTGCAGAGGCGTGAAAAGTCGTTTCTATCAGGGAAAGGGTTAAAGTTTGAAATACTTACAAACAAACAAATATATCATTATTATAATTTTATTATTGAAGATATCATTTTATTAATAAAAAGATCACTAGATTACAAGAAACCGAACGCCAACACTACAGAAAAGTTCAATATTAGGAAATTTTGTGGATTCACATGAGCAGACTGTTAATTATATACTCATGGACAAAAGTTCTGTCCCCTGCACTGAAATCAATATTGTCAGCATCTGTGCGTACCACATACGGTATATATCACCTACCGTAATTATTTAATAAACGCCCCCAGGGGCTATGCAATTCTCGGAATGTTTTGACATTATAATTGCATAAAAACAAAGATATTTAATTTGAATTTGAGGTGATTTTACTATTTGACAATATAATAAAATAATTTGACGGAAAATATAGAAGATGGGGAGGCTACTATTAGAATAAATATGGTATGTTGTATTTAATACTCATTATTTAAGAGGCCTCACATCAGGTAAATTTTAATTTTGGCTTTACACATTTACCTTCCGGGCTAGATAAAACTTGGTTAGTTGAATATCAAGTGAAGAAAATCAAGTGACAGGAATTGCGGTTTTGCACAGAAATCTGGTTGTTTGGGTCGATTGGAGTTCATTTGTTGTCCATGTATCGCTACGACAATATGGACAGGGAGGGTACATGCAAATTCCGTATTTATACAGCATAGTCATGGAAAATCTTAATCATAAAAATAAGCAAACTTTTCTAACTAGATGGCTGCAGCACGTATGTCGCGCCCGCCGAGGCTTTGATAGTATACCGAAAAACTTTAACCTGGACGCACGTACGTACATATGAATGTACGTACGGACGTACTTATGTATGTGTGTATGCCAATGTGCCGACTATATTGTGCTGTCCGCAAGCGGGCGTGACAAAACTTATACTATTAAATAATTCCAGCACAAAAATATTTACACAATTCCCTAACATTTGATTGGTCCGTAGCAAGTCTCTGTCCGTCGGGCGCAGTGAAAATAATTCTTAAGAAAACGGAAAATAAACACATTTTCTTGATGAATTTATTTCAAATGCTGGAATTATAAGGAATGAATGGCCTTTTTGTGGAATTTATCGGGGATATAAACTTGGAAAAGTCGCGGGAATACTGGACGAGGCCTTCCGGCCTTCGTCCAGTATTCGCGCGACTTTTCCAAGTTTATACCCCGATAAATTCCACAAAAAGGCCATTCATTACTATAATACATTACTAACAAGTCGACATAACATAGACAAAAGATACCATTGAAAACAGTATATTTGTGACTTAATTTTCACCCACTCATGTTTCACATAACATGGTTGCTAACTGTATAACTAGGGTATTTAAACAAGCCCTTTAACCCTTTCCCTGTTTTGCGATATTTCGACTCATCCATATCCAAAACATCTGAATAAAAGAATGAAATGCTGGGTTAAATGATGGTTAAATTATCTGATAGAGTAGAAAACATTGTGGGAAAAGGAGAAATTGCTTGTTACAAGCAATTTCTCCTTTTCCCACAATGTTTTCAAAATACATCTTCTGCAGAGGCGTGAAAAGTCGTCTCTATCAGGGAAAGGGTTAAACAAGCCCTTTAAGAAACCACCACATCCTGAGCATTATTTACAAAATAGGTTTAACAGATGTGGATTTTATAAAATATTGCCCAACTGATAGGTGACAGGACTTTTGTCCAAGAGGGTGGGGACGGGGGTGGGAGGGTGTTGGGTGGACATGGCAGGAGGCTGGGGTGGGGGTCTAACAACTCACCTCTGGGCTTGTTCAGATCTCAGCTTCATAGACCACACCGCGTGTACATGCATATCCTGATCTCAAACCAGCACATCTCTAGCTCTGAAAATACACAACACATCACATGTTGAGACCAGTAGCCGATTTCATCAAAATTGCAAAGTATACTTTCCTAGCAAAGTATACTTTGAGGGAGCAATCATTGATTTTTCCGAAATGCATTATTTCATGCAGAACTAACGATTGCATATATTTCATGATTAAAACTATGCAGAATTATTATACTGAATTTATTACAATATCACATAATGTAATAAATTCAGTATAATAAAAATTAATAAATTGATCCTAAAATTGAAAATTTCTCCCTCAAAGTATACTTTGCAATGTTGATGAAATTGGCTACAGGGACGTTTACAAGGACCCAAGTAGCCCCAGATCAGCCTGCACATTCGCACATTATCAGCTTAGAAAAATGACCTTGCCTGATCAGGGGCTACGCTGTTCGCCATTCATCCTCTTAAGTAACTGCTATCGGAAAAGAGATTAGATTCTAATGTTACTGAGTGAATGTGCAATATGGCAAGGATCTTCCACTGCTGTAAACGTTGTACGGTACCCTTACTCGGCTGGGGCCCGGTTCACTTCACTAAACTTTGTACGACTAAAATGTTCATTTAGGATCGTCTGGAAATTTCAATTCATGGATTTACATTTATTGAGCATAGGCTGCATAATTGCAGCCTATGCTCAATAAATGTAAATCCAATAATTGTTTACAAGAAAACATTATTAATGTGCAATTTACATAATTTTGCACTTACAAACATTTTAGTCGTTTGAAGTTTAGTGAAACGGTCCCCTGGTGGCCCATCCATCTGTAGGCAGCCCGATTATCTACATTGTAATTATCTAATACTTACAGACTTTCCGTTTTAACCCTTACACCGCTATCTTAATTTTTGTCGTCTGCTGTTTATTTTCTATTTTCCATTTTTATCATCAAAAACATGCTTTGACAGCACTTTAGAATAATTTACGACATGCTTTGACAGCACTTCAGAATCATTTCCTGAAGTGCTGTCAAAACATGTTTTTATTGAGAAATAAGGCAAGACATAAAAACAACAGCAGAATGGCAATTGTTGTGTGTAGCGGTCTAAGGGTTAACTTTGATAGCTAAAATGTGTGTAACTAACAAGAAATTAAAAACTGATGTTTTATGTGAATATATTTTGCAACCAAAGGCATTTATCTATCGCCAGAGACATAAGTCAGTGGAAAAATTTAAATATGTGGCGTTTCAGCGAGCCCGAAACTAAATGGGCTATTTATTGGGTCCTAGGTTTGAGTCTTCCACCTGTGAACTAAACATGTACAATATCATAGATCTGCAATGACAATCATGTTACGCACCTAGAACATGCTCAATAATGTGATTATTGTGACATTTGGTCATGTTTTATCTACTCTGGAAACAATGGAGTTCCCATGATATCACTGCTAGAATTGGACAATTCATCATTTCCCCCAAGAATATCGGGGTCATGGACTACATACACAGGCGAACATTCTCTATAATAACGGCAGTCTATTACAGCGAAGAATTAAGCACCCCTGATCCATCACTAATACAGCGAAGACAAACACAGAATCCGTTTTATAGCTTTTCTACCATTTTATAAGAATTTTTTTTTTCATCTGGTTATCCTATCAGTTACAATTAAAATTTATTGGAAACGTTCCTTTTTTTATATACCAGGGCCCGGTTGCTCAAAACCTCTGTTAGCTTCACAGACTGTTAAATCCTTAGCAATGCTCTTAGCAATGCTAAGGGTTTAACAGTCTGTTAAGCTAACAGAAGCTTTGAACAACCGGGCCCTGATGATTATCTTGGATGACAAATCCTCATTTTAACCCTGAGAATGCGGGAAACAAAAATTGTTGTCTGCTGTGGTTTTATATGCTTTCGTCTTTCTCAATGAAAAACATTAGTTTGACAACACTTTGGAATCATTTCCACTGAAAGAAAAACGAAAAATAATCAGCAGACGACAATATATTTAATTCAGCAAAACAAAACTTTTAACAAAACTGAAAACAAACGCATTTATACATTTTCTCACTAAACTTTGTACCACTAAGAAGTTTGCAAGTGCAAAATTGAAATTTGCACTAATTTTTTCCCCTACCAGTCAATGTTGACAAACCTTTCTTGGGTGTGTTCACATTTAATTATGTGTACATATACAAGAAAAATGGCAACATTAGTGAGCCACATTATTGTGGGAAGTCAATTCATAAAAATCTTCGTAGAAACATTTTTATCAGAGGAAGCTTAGTGAAACAGACCCCAGGTGCCTTCACCCTTACACTGCTGAATTACATTTTCTTGTCTGCTGTTTCTGTTCTATTTTCCTCACCAAAAACATGGTTTGACAATGGAAATGATTCTAAAGTGCTGTTAAACCATGTTGAATTTCCAATGGAAACAATTCTAATGTGCTGTCAAACCATGTTGAAATGATTCTATGTGCTGTCAGCCCGTGTTTTTATTGAGAAAGAAGACAAAATCCCTGTTATTCTAAGGGTACCCTCTACCAACCAACTACCCATCCTCGTCTGGATATGACCAGCTAGAGGTTCATTAAACTGGAAGCCAGTAAGGGAATTAGGGACCAATAGTACCAGAATAATCTACAGATGTTCACTTTGATATACAGTCGAACCTGTGAACAACGACCGGCAAAGGGAAGTGGCCAAAGTGGTCGTTGTTGACAGGTGGTCGTAGTTCCAAGGGTCGAACATTTTCCCGGTTTCACAACAAAGTCGGCCAAGTATTTAGCATTCTATTGTAATCTATATGCATGCATAGAAAACGTCTTGGCTATATACACTTCCACCTGACGATTCGCTATTGCACGATCGTGGAGTGTATCTGCTTTTCATCAATTAAAAATTGCATGAAAATGGCTAAAATAGTCAATTTATTTTGTTTTGTCATCTTGTCATTTCCATTGGAAATGATTCTAAAGTGCTGTCAAACCATGTTTTTATTGAGAAACAGGGCAAAATATAAAGCAACAGCAGAAGACAGTTTTCGCGATCAGCAGGCTAAGGGTTAACTATTGTGAAGCTAAAATTGTGTTGTCTGTTCTTTATTATTTATTTTCAAAGTGCTGTCGAACCATGTTTTTATTGATAAACAAGAAACGAGGCAAAGCCACAAAGGCCAGGTTTTTTCCAAGCATGGACACTTGGATAACATAATTATACCCACTTTTTGTAGACTAGATGACCGTGGCCTGCATGTCGCGCCTTCGGGCGAGGCATGGACACTAAAAAAATAGCTATAGCAGATGGAAAAAGTTTAACGAAAAAACTTTAACCGGACACACGGACGTACGGACGGACGTACGGACGGACGGACGTATGCCAAAATGCCGACGATATCGCGCTTTCCGCAAGCGGGTGCGACAATGATGATAAGCACCCATGTGAAGTATCAAGGTAATGGGTGAAGCAGTTGCAGAGATATAGTACACGAAAAAACTTTAACAAATAAATTCAAAGTAATTTGACCTTGACATTGCGCACAGGGGCCGCACGGTTGGGGGTTAGAGTGAAAATATGGACGATGATAAACACCCATGTGAAGTTTCAAGGTAATGGGCGAAGCAGTTGCAGAGATATAGTATAACAAAAAACCAAAAAAAAGTTTTAACCAAAAAATTTAACCAGACGTACGTTAAAAAGTTAACGTTGAAAATGGCTAAGTCAATTACGTAGAAATAATAGGTGAAGGTAAAAAAATGGTCACATGTTGGATTGTTGTATGTGGTAGGCACCCCTTGGTTATGAAGCTGTGAAAGTTTGGTGGTCCTAGGTGGTACAGTACCAAAGAAATGGACTTAAACACGAAAACTTAACATTGTAAACGCGAAAAGTTAACATTGAAAACATTGAAAAGTCGACTGCGCGGAAAAAATGGGTCAATTTAAAAAAAAAGTAACATGTTGGATAGTGATATGTGGTGGGCACCCCTTGATTATGAAGCTGTGAAAGTTTGGTGGTCCTAGGTGTACAGTAACAAAGAAATGGACTCAAACACGAAAACTTAACATTGATTGTGGACGCCGCCCGCCCGCCCGGCTTTCGCCAATCCAATAGCCTGGATTTTTTTTAAAAAAACCTGGCTAAAAATTACATAATATGAAACAACAGCAGACAACAATTTTCGGTTGCTACCTTTTAAAGGCACTGGACCTCAGTCTAGTGCACTCCTGTAGCCTGATAACGATCTAAATTGCTAGTTAAAAGACTAAGAAGCATGACAGGCCGGTGTTTCATTGATGGAATGGCGAACAGTGAAGATCCTTAACCCTTAGACCGCTACACACAACAATTGTCGTCTACTGTTGCTTTTATGTCTTGCCTTATTTCTCAATAAAAACATGTTTTGACAGCACTTCAGTGCTGTCAAAGCATATTGTAAATTATTCTAAAGTGCTGTCAAAGCATGTTTTGGATGATAAAAATGGAAAATAGAAAATAAACAGCAGACGACAACAAAAAAAGATATTGGTGTAAGTGTCAAAGGTGCATGCCCACTCAGTAGGCTGAGTCAGATATTTGCGATATTTCGACTCTTCCAAATCGAAAACATCTGAATAAAAGAATCAAATGCTGGGTCAGATGATGGTTAAATTATCTGATAGAGTAGAAAACATTGTGCGAAAAGGAGAAATTGCTTGTTACAAGCAATTTCTCCTTTTCCCACAATGTTTTCTAAAGACATCTTCTGCAGAGGCGTGAAAAGTCGTTTCTATCAGGGAAAGGGTTAAACTTGGTCCGATTCAAATCTCTCTGCAGAATGTTCAGACTAATGTAGCTAAATTTGGTATTGGCGGACTCGTAGTGTTAACGGCTGGAACATGGTCATCATTAAAGGTACATGCCCACTCAGTAGGCACACAATGTTCTTTATAGGAATTAAATAAGTGTACATGTATAATTGTGTCACTACTCCACCAGTTCTAAACATTACAAGTGCCCGTGATACAGATGTAATCATTTAGTAATATTTATTTTACTGATAGTGATTCGCGGTGGTATCAGCCTATTTTCATATGCAACTGAGGCATGATATTTTTTAATTATTTATACTAATTAAATGCGTCACCTGAAAAAATAACATTTACAACAGATTATGATCATTGCGCATCAAAAAATAAATACAGAGAATAAATAGTAATGTCTGTTAACATTTTAAGGAAACACTGTTATCGCCCCTGATATCAGTGTGGAAATTTATGTCTGATATAAAATGTATAATAATGCCAATCAATACGTGGGGTAATGGTGAATGAATGTTTATTTTGCCAGAAAATGTCTCAGATGATGTCTCTGATATAAAGAACATGTTGTGCCTACTGAATGGGCATGTACCTTCAATCCCATAAGGCCCATTTCTCCAGTCGCAAACACATTTGTGCACACATTTAGTCTCAGCAACCAAATGCAAGAAGGCATTAAAAAAATAATTTTATTGCGTTATGTTTTCTGTTACCCATTAAGCCAGCATTATAGTTTGTCAATATTTTGGTTAAAGTTTTTGGGTACCCACTATCTCTGTAACTTCAAGTCGGATTGGTTTGAAACTTCATATGCTCATTAATCATCCACAATTTTTTCTGTGGTCGACTCATGTGGCCTCTGTGCCCAAGGTCAAGGTCAAATGACTTAGAAGTTTGCGTAAATTTTTCTTAAATTTTTTATTAAGTTTTCGGGTACCCAATATCTCTGTAGCCATAAGTATGATTGGCTTGAAACTTCATTCTGTGGCCAACCCAAGCGACCGAGTGCCCAAGGTCAAGGCCAAATAAATTACTTTGAAAATAATCATTAGTCGGACAAGACGGCGGCTGGGGGTATCCGTGAGCCCCTGAGCACTTGCTCTAGTTTCAATTACGTGTATTGTTAAGATTTCACATGTAAACCATTAACTACGAAAGATGTTAAACTTCAGGGAATGGAAGAAAATGCTAACGATATAACAAATTCCATTTAATTTCTTCAGGGAATTTAACAATATTGATTGTATCTTGTGAGTTATATAAAAGTGATAGTTATCAATAATTATAGCGCCAAATTTAACCACTTATGCAAGCTTCTAAGACACCATGTTAATTGGTTTTCCATATGTGGACAGAAACATTATCGGCCAAGATAAAACCTGGGATGATCCAAATTCGAACTAGAAATCCGGCAGTGTGATTGGTCGAGGTTGAGCTGTGCATGGAGTACATGCTCGGAAAGTCAGTATGTGCCCTGCCTTTGACTTGTGGCATATAAACAAGAGACACGCCATGGAATTATAATCCGCATTTGATGTGAACATTTTGTCATCTTTCGACATCATTTGCGGAAAATATTGCAAATTTTGTAAATATTTTACATGACATCGCGCATGTTCTTAGCTACAAAATCACATGGCGCATATCATTAGTGTCACGGACAGAGCCAATATTGTCACAGACCAACTCCAGTTTTGTTCTCAGCAGGTGCCAGTGATACCATTGTCTGTGGGCCAAACCAGAGAACAAATACCAGTATGTTCTACAGGCCGGAATGTCAGGAGGTATTGACAGATTGCATATAAATGGCCAGGCAGCTGTATTCTGGTACTGACCTAGTTGGCCCCCAGACAATCTGGGAGACAATATATGTAACAATATGGCTGGAAATATGAACTTCCATATAGGAGACGAGCCATATTTGATATTTTCCGTAAATGATGCCTTCTGCTTCTGCCGTATACAGGCCTCCTTCAACTGATTGAAGATTTTGCCCGGTTTGATGTGCGCCATGGTATGAGCGTGCGCAGAGGTAGCATATCACAAAAGAAAGTTTTACTGTTTTTCACTTGGTTAAAATGTTAAAATATGATAAAAACAAGTGCAGTACGTCTTAGTATTGTTGGACTGCCACCCGGACCTTATATGTGTCCAGGGAGTCAGCATCAGCGATATCTGGTGGTAGGGCATTCCAGTCTCTGACAGTTCTGGGAAAGAAGACATTTTCCTGGAGTCAATGCGGCTGGTCATTAATTGGAATGCTCGTTGATGATCATGTCGGGTTCGTCGGTTCGGGGCTATTAAAGGTACATGCCCACGCAGCAGGTTACAATGTACTACTACTTTTCATTTTCTTTCATGCCTTATATGAGCCATTTGTCCACACACTAACGAGTTATTTTTAATTACGGCGCGTGTTAATTGGTGTTAAATCACATTTTATATGCTGCGACCAGAAAGGGTATTTTCCGACCTCGTGCTATTTTTACCAACACTCGTCAAGTGACACGGTCATTCATATCACATCTTTGACATGCACAGTGAAGTATCGGAAGTTGAGAAGAAAAATCTCTGTTCGAGTCCAAATCTAAATCTCCACGTAACTCTTTCCATTTGGTGATCTGGTCGCCAATATTAACCACTCTCCCTCTCTGTACTGCCTGTCCCTCGGACATTTCGCCTTTTTTTGTCCGACGCCGTTTCATACAATTTCCGTCCTGGACGTTTCGACATGTTGATATTCTTGTTTACATATTGGGAAGCCTACTGGCGTGCGTAGTATACTGCGCATGCGCACCGCACCGCACCGCACCGCAAGCCGTGATGTGAAAGTCGTCGTCCCCGCACATTATCAAAATAGACTGTTACCGCCGTGCGTCACTAACGTACAGATGTTGGCAATATGAACATCCCTGCGCAGGCTACCAGTTATAGTGAGACCCAGGTATTTTGCAGAGGTAACAGGTTCGAGGGTGTGGCCGTGTAGTGTGTAGTTGCTCTGAATTGGCTGCCTTTTGTTGGTAACAGTCAGAACATTACATTTTTTAGGATGAAATTTCATTTTCCACCTGGTTTCCCAGTCTGCCAATTTGTTCAGGTCCTCTTGTAGTAACTGGGCATCTTCACTGGCTGTAATGGTCATATAGTCAATAGTGTCATCTGCAAACAGTCGGGCGATCGATTTCAGACCTTCTGCCAGGTCATTTATGTAGTAGAGGGAGAGTCCTGGGCCTAGCACAGATCCTTGCGGTACACCGGACTCTACATTTACGCTGTCTGAGTGCTCCCCGTCGAGGACGACTGGCTGCTTCCTGTCTGATAGCCAGCTATGAATCCATTTGTTGATACTACCTTGTATACCATATCGGTGGAGCTTATGGATTAAAAGGCTGTGGCTAACTTTGTCGAAGGCTTTTGCAAAGTCCATGACGAGGACATCAGTCTGCTTTCCGTCCTGTAGATCGGATGATAGGTCGTCAACAAATTCTATCAGTTGTGTTTCGCAGGACCTTCTTTTCCGGAAGCCGTGTTGCAATGGGTAGAGGATTTCATGTCTTTCACCGTGATTCATGATTGTACTGGCTATGATGTGTTCCATCAGCTTGCAGCATACACTAGTTAGTGAGATGGGTCTGTAATTCTCAGCCATGTATTTGGGTCCCTTCTTGTATACAGGGGTGACGTTCGCGATACGCCAGTCATCTGGAACAATACTGGTCATCAGCGACTTCCGGTATATCCATTGGAGGATGGGTGCAATTTCCAGGGCCAGCTCTTAATACCCAAGGTGTCAGATTATCTGGGCCTGGGGCTTTATGCGGCTTGAGGGCTTTCAATAGCTTAATGATGCCGTTTAGTGTAATGTCAATGTTGTTAATTATTGGAAAGTTTTGGTCATTTGGTAGCATGATGTTCGCTTTGTCAAACTCATCCTTGGTCACTGTAACATTACTTGAGAAAGCCAATTTGAATTGTTTATTTAGCAGGTTGGCCTTATCGACTGGGTCTGCATACAGTTTACCTTCATGCTTTAATGATGAAACACCACAGTTGTCACTACGCTTGTGCTTTATGTATGTCCAGAATCTTTTCATGCCAGTGTATTCATGTTCGTCCCCCTTGGGCGTGACTATGTCTTCTACATATCTCCAGTACGATTGTCGGGTGAGCTTCTGTATACGACGTTTCAGTTCCAAGTACTGCTGTATGTGTAATGGGTCACCTGTTTTCTTTTTACGTTTGTACAGCTTGCCTTGCCTTTTTGGAAGGCGTTTCAGTTCTGGGCCAATCCATGGATATCCATTTTTGTTTTGGGTTAGTTTGTGCGGAACATTGTTTTTACACTATTTTGTAGTTTGTCTCTGAATTTTTCCCACATTTCATTGACATTTTGAGTTCCAGAGTCATACATATTTCTGATGTCATTTTCGAGAGAGTTCATATCACTTCGTAGGCTGTCCCAGTTGGCTCGTCGGTAGAGTGGTATGGAGCGTGGTTTCTGTCGGTAGGTGATCGGTCGCATATCCATTTCTGTAAATACAATATCGTGATCCGACAATCCAGGTATAATGTCTACTCGGATGACCTTATTTGGGCAGTTCGTTATGACGAGGTCAAGTGTGTTGGACTTTCTGGTTGGCTCCTGTACTATCTATACTAGGCTATGGTTATCAAGGATCTCTGATAGTCGCATATGTAATGAGGCGTATGCGGTGTTCGCTTTTAGCACATTACTTTTCCAGTTCCAACCTGGGAAGTTGAAGTCTCCAGCAATAATAATTGATGCATTCTGTATGCTACAGACCCTTGCCACCGACTGTTCAAAGTTTTGGAAGCTGGATTCATCAGACACATTATATCGGTAATATGAGCATAAGTACAGTGTTCTACTTCCGACAAGTCTGACTTTGGCCCAGGATATTTCGCAGTTGGTGTCAAGTTCTAGCACATCTTCGCTGTTGAACTCTGTCTTGATGGCGATCAGAACACCACCTCCTCCGGATTTGGTCCTGTCTTTTCTATGTACCGTGTATCCAGCTGGGAATATTTCAGAGTTTTTAATGTTTGAGCCAAGCCATGTTTCTGTGCCAAAGACAATGTCTGGGTTAACACTATCAATAATGTTGGAAAGCCTACATTGCTTCATCTTTATAGATTGAAAATTTATGTTCAAGATCCGGAGCGGAAATTTCTGTTTGATTGACCGTGTCTGGCCTCTGGTCGGGGTGGATGTGTGCACAGGTCTCAGAAGTCTTCGGGTGGGGTCCGGGCTATTCATAGATATGTCTGGGATTGAGGCAAGTAAACTTTGGTGTGATATTTCATGGCTATACAGATCATGCACAGTATCACTGTAGTTTGGACTGCAACATATGATGCAATGCCAACTAGCGTCTAGTCTTGAGTCACTTAATAGGTCATAAGTTCCACTGTGGATGCTTTGGCACTCGGCATGGTACCATTGGTCGCATGTCTCACATATTACACCTTTACGATCCCAGTTTACAGGTTCATCACATGTCCCACATAGGTACACTCGTTCACCATTTTCATGATTTACACTTGGACCAGGGTTGAGCTGTATGTCATTTGATTGTGCAAGCAATATTGCGGTTAGGTATGCCAGTAGCCTGTTGGATTTGTGTGAGTGGTGGGTGGGTCATGACGGTGTATGATTTCAGGATACATGTCAATATATAGTGGTCACTGATTTGAATAACAGGACTTTTGGATGTGAAGACGGTGCTAGTATCGGCAGATGGTCTACTGTGGAATGTCACATCCGCTGGTATGGTGGTGTAGAATGACACAAGTACGAACAACACAGATACACTGATCATGATGGACAGTTTACAGTTTGGACATCACAAACACATATGACGAGACGATACGGTCACGACACAGTCTTACTGTCACTTTAGCCTTTACTCATCATCCACAACTCGCGAATCAGTCACTGGTCTGCTATGTGCAGAAATTTTCATTGTTTATGCTATCGGCAATGGGGGCAGCCATCTTGGAAAGTTGCATTGCATCATGGGTAAATATTTTTGACTGGAAGAAAAACTATTCTTTATGGTTTTCTAGACTAAGTTTGTTAATATCTAAAGTCAATATTGTGCTTTGGAAATAGTTTATGTTGATTCAAAGGCTAAGGTTTCATTATAAATGTGTTTAGATTTCGAGAAATTAATTAAATTATCAGCTGCTAATTTCAGAAACGTCCGATCCTCTGCGCATGCGCCTCTGCGCATGCGCATCCCCAAAAATTAGTATAAATAATTAAAAAATATCATGCCTAATTTTCATATGAAAATAGTCTGATACCACCGCGCGTCACTATCAGTAAAATAAATATTACTTGGTTGAGCCTTAGACAGCTTTATTGGGGAGAACTTTAGCGAGCCCCTATTAAGTTGTCGGGGCGAAACCGAATATATTTTATATTCGACGGCACTAATCATGTATTTAATTTTATAATACCGCATACCAAACTTAATTTTTGAATGTGCTTGACGACTTGTTTTGACGTCATTGCCTCGCCATACGTAATAAATCTAGCGACTTCATTCAAAACAAAATGGCGGCGTCCACGCTAGGTAGATTTGGTATTTGATTTGATTAAATCTCTGATTTTGTTTGCAATTAGCTTCAATATTGGCTGGCTTTAGACTCCACAGGTGTCATACCAGTAATAAGCATTGCAATCATAATGGACATGTCTGTGTCGTTACGTCAAATATACTGTAAAAATGGACAAAATTCAGCTGAACCGACAGCGAATTCGATTTTAAAATTCTCCGCCATCTTGAATTTGCTGTTGAGACTGACCAATCAGAGGCCGCGATTAGGGGTCAAAGATGAAAAAATAAAGGCAAAAAATGGTACTTCATGTATATTAGGCGACTTCAGGTATATTACTGTTTGTTCCACGTTTTGCTGCCGATGAACTTTTGGCGAACATATTAAATCTAAAAGATATTTAAATGCAAGTAGTTTTTCATCAATAACAAAAAAAGTCGCCCTCCCCAATTTTTTTTATTTGATGATATTCCATCAAATATTGATTTTATAGCCAAAACCTTATTTTGCTATGGGAATTTATGGGGCTAAAAATAATTTTTCTTTTTTTTATTTGTGGACCGATTTTCAAAATCTAACTTGTTTTCTTAGTTACATCATTTCCAAGCTATCTAGACAGGTTTCAGAGTCAATTTCTTTTTATTTTTGTTTTTTGACTCCTCCCTCACTACTTCCTCCTCTTTTTCCCCTTTTAACATAGTTTTTCGCTATAAAATCAATATTGGATGGAATTTCATCAAACAAAACATTTTGGGGAGTGTGACTTTTTTTATTGGTGAAAAAGTAAATAAAATACCAAATCAGTGTCATTTGGTATCAAGGTTATCAGGTTTGGCTCAGAAAGGTAGGAATTGATCAACAAGCCTCGGAATTCCTACACATGTTCTAACTTTGCTTGATACATTTTATATGTAGCTGTGGCTCGGAGAAATGGGGTTTATGCGTTTTATGATCAGTGTGAATCCAGATTAGCCTGTGCATCCGCTCAGGATCTGCACTGTTCGCCATTCCTTCAACGAAACACATGTTATGCTTTAAATAAGCAATATAGATTGTTATCAGGCTACAGGACTGTACTATTTGATCAGGAGCTACACCGTCACAAACCCAATAAACCCCATTTCTCCAGTTGCTGCTACATATCAAAATACACTAGTCTTGTGTTCTATATGAATATGCAGATTGGTCTGGATCTTAGGAGGAGCCCCGCAGGGGACAGAATTCTTTTTTTTATCGATTCGTTCCCATGAAATAAGAATTCTTTCCATCAAATTAACAATTCGTTCCCACGAAATGACAATTCGTTCCCTCAATTTAACAATTTGTTTCCTCGAATTAACAGTTCCCGTGGGAAAATTGTTATTTCGTAGGAACAAATTGTTATATCGTGGGAACGAATTGTTAATTCAAGGGAACACATTGTTAAATTGAGGGAACGAATTGTCATTTCGTGGGAATTAATTGTTATATCGTGGAAACGAATTGTGAATTCGAGGCAACAAATTGTTAAATTCAGGGAATGAATTGTTAATTCGAGGGAACAAATTGTTATATCGTGAGAACGAATTGTTAATTCGAGGGGAATGAATTGTTAAATTGAGGGAACAAATTGTTATTTCGTGGGAATGAATTAATTAAAAAAAATCCATGTCCCCTGCGGGGCTCCGTAGGATCTACCCTGTTAAGAATAATAAGCTAAGTTTTGTACAGCCCTACCCATATTGAGTTCACACAGAATAAACAGCAAACATTTATGTTCGTGATACAAGTCAGTAATTGTTAAGGACGGTCTGTAAATATTTAATGAATAAATTCATCATCCGGAAAACGCTATTTTTTCTGACAATGCATTTTCAGAAGCAATATCTGTCTCTTGTCACTGCAAAATGCGTTCATTGATATTTTATTCATTATTTTGCCAATATCCGTGACAGCTAATTCATTCAATATTTAGAACATGCAAGTTCAAACCAGGTTTCCCCACTTATGCACCGCAATTTTTATTAACCAATTATATCCGGAGGATACATGATTCGACAGATGAAAAAAATGGGTGTTTCTTATTTCTCCATGGAAATATGGACACTGAGCTTATTCCACTAACATTTTGAAATGCTAACCATATGTGGCTGTGACTGGAGAAATGGGGCTTATGAATTTTGGGACCAGTGTAGATCCAGATCAGCCTGTGCATACGCACAGTCTGATCAGGATCTGCACTGTTCACCATTCCATCAATGAAACACCCGTCATGCATCTAACAAGCAATATAGATCATTGTCAGGCTACAGTAGTGTGCTATTTGATCAGGAGCTACACTGGTCCCATTTCTCCAGTCACAACAACATATATGCTGCAAATGGCACCAGCAGGAATTTGCTGGAATGTAACAAAAGTCTTGAACTTCCACCTAAAACAGGCAGTGCATGTCTGTATAACCCAACATCCATCTGGCCGGGCACTCCTGTAATTGTGCAGCAATGACGCAACAATTAAATCTCCAATAGTCTGATAAATTTGTAAATTCCTCAAGGCATTTCCAAATTCTTCCCTGAATTAAATCTCAGTCAAATTCCCAAGTGTGAGAGAAGCATTTTGTCATTGTGATGACAGTACACATCGACTTCTAATATCCACACACAGGGAATTGTTTCATTGTGTAACTCCTGCCTCCGTGGACTTTCTTTGCTGTCTAATATCTCTGCAAGGACACTTCCCTCAACCACAGGTGGAAGACTAGGACATGTGACACAAAAACAAATGCCCATTACAAAAAATCATTACCCCACCCACTTGGTCGCATACAGTACTATCTTCTTTATAAAATTAGATCAAGTGAGTGGGGTAATGGACCTTTTGTAATGGGCATTTTTTTTGTGTCACAGGTCCGAGTCTTCCACTTGTGCCCTCAACCTGGCCACCCCAGGAACCTTCCCACTCCCCCAGTGTAAATAGATTGCATGATTAACTGCAAAAACAAACATTCCCTTATAAAATACAACAGTTTCATACGTCACATGTCAATGTGTGGCAGCAGTCTGCTGTAAGCAAGAATGTGAATAATAATATTGGCAATTTCAGTCAAAAATAGTTTTGACTGAAATTGTCAAT
This sequence comes from Conchocele bisecta, assembly GCA_029237695.1. Classification (NCBI taxonomy): domain Eukaryota; kingdom Metazoa; phylum Mollusca; class Bivalvia; order Lucinida; family Thyasiridae; genus Conchocele; species Conchocele bisecta. Next base: position 185,833,450 of record CM055265.1, on the reverse strand, counting down.
ATTATTATGCATACAATAGACGATAAGACATGTATCTTGTGCTGGCGTCAGTGTAGTGACAATTCTCTAAGTTCTGCAATAAAGTAGAATGGAATTGGAGTGCGTGGAACAGAGGAAAACTAGTTATCACAGGCGTGATCATACCCCCACAAACATCGCTTTAACACATGAACAGATTTGATATCAGAAAGAGGTCTAAGTGACCTCTAAGTGTGAGCTTGACCTTGGGTATTGCACGTGGGTATTGAATGTGACGCATCGTCTCATCACGGCAAATATCTGTGGCAACTCATTTGAAAATTCATTCATCAGTTTAGAAGATATAGAGCAGAAACAAATCGCATGCACATTTTTTACCATTGACTTCTAAGTGTGACCTCATCTGATCATCATGGCAAATATTTGTGTCAAATCATTTGAAAATCCATTTATCAGTTTAGAAGATATAGAGCGGAAACAAAATCTCATGCAAATTTTGTTACCTTTGACCCAGAGCTCCAGATAAGCTGCGTATTTGCTTAAATACCCAATTAAAAATACCAAAAACCCAATTGAAATCAGAAGTATATAGCGAGTATCAAAAAGCAATAAATTATTATTTTCCATGAAAACACATCTTGGTATTTCATTAGAATTGTCTCCAAGGAGACAATTCTAATGAAATGCCAAGAAATGTTTTCATTTAGAAGCAAACTATTCAATAATTGCTGTCTGTTGATGTGTAAACAGTGGTGTGATTTTATTTTACCCAATTAAAATTTTGAAATACCCAATTGCTTCAGAAATGATGGAGTGAAAATACTCAATTACTAATTCCTTATCTGGAGCCCCTTTGAGACAATTCTAATGAAATGCCAAGAAATGTTTTCATTTCGAAGCAAACTATTCAATAATTGCTGTCTGTTGATGTGTAAACAGTGGTGTGATTTTATTGTACCCAATTAAAATTTTGAAATACCCAATTGCTTCAGAAATGATGGGAGTGAAAATACTCAATTACTAATTCCTTATCTGGAGCACTGCTTTGACCTCTAAGTGTGACCTTGATCTTGTACATAGGCATGTGGGTATTGAAAGCCACACATCATCTCATCATGGCGAACATTTGTGGCATATCATTAGAACAGTTGTCTTAACTCTTTGCATGCTAGCGGCGAAAATATCCGCCAAACGAATTAGGATTATATGTTTTATAATATGTCTTGAAATTTCATTAGAATTGAGTCCTCAGGACTCAATTCTAATGAAATTCCAAGACATATTTACGGGGAGAAATACAAGAAAATATGATGATTTTTTGTCCGCTAGTTTTGAACTATTTATAGCCCACAAGTTTCCCAGCATGCAAAGAGTTAAGGCCACAAATTTACTATGCCAGGCACTGCTTATTTCATAAGTAGATTAATTGATTGATGTCTTGATTTGGTGTCAGGAACCATTATTGCACCGGATAACATGACACCCGGTGTGAATCCCAGTAAGATTCACCATTAAGATATGAATCCTTAAGGATATATTCATCATTAAACCTATTCAACACTACAGACCTCTATCCCAATATTTCCAAACAATGTAGATGCAGACGAGTCGGTAATATTTTTTATTATAAGAAAAATCCTCTTTTCATAAATGGGCTTGTCTGAAAATCATTTTGTGACTATCGGATTGGTCGGGAAATTAACATATCAAATTCCATTCCAGTTATTTAGGGATGAAAGGGTTAAGATATATGCACCCAACAATCCTCCGGCTTTCATAAGTAGAACATCATCATGTAAGATGATTGTCGGGCGTGTCTCACCCACAAGAACAAGAAAATGTGGGCCGACGGCACACAACATTTAATGCTCCCTGTGGTAGATGGTGATAAACTTCATCACCGGAACCACGGACACACTCAACCCCGCAGCACCGCCAGTGCAAGGACCTCATTGTTCTCTCCATTGTTCTGAGTTCTCACTCAGTCTATCGGTAAAGAACGTACAGAATGAATGAAATTAATCTGTGCGAGGACTCGGATAAAACAAAGAAAAGTATCTCAGAGGACTTGAAACCCATTGTTCGAGTCCTCTCACTATCATATACACCAAACCATACAGACATGAATTTGGTACAATTCTGACTAGCACATCATGATATATGTAAAATTTGGACATACAGGTACAGTCAAACTTGTATTAAGCGACCACGCAAGGGAGATACAAAAATGGTCGCTTAGAACAATGGTCTCTTAACACAAAAAAAGAAAAAAAATGGAAATCGGGGTACTGGTATGTCCGGTTATATGGTCAGGAAATCGCGAGTATTAAACATTAACATAGAAATAAATACATTAGAATACTACCGGTAATGTTTACTGTGCACTTTTCTGAATTATTCAGGCTTTATTTCATCAAAATAGAAGAAAGAATTTGAATGTTATTGCAAAATAAAATAGCCCAGCTGAAATCGCAAATAGGCATGAGTTAATTCCCTTTAGTGATCACTAAGAGCGAGTTCGAGCGTAAACTATGGGTTCTATAGTTGAACTATAGTTCAACTAAACAACCGCGAACGCAGACTGGTTCGACCAGAGTGACATCATACATCTACTATAGTTCGACTAGCCAAAAGACGCCTGTTCCTCCTGTTTCAAGATGGCGGTGAATAGGTAAAAAGTTCTAGAGAGCAGGAAATTTACATGGAAATTCTCTACTAGACATGCACAATGATTCTACTATAGTTCAACTATAGTAAAACACCCGAACTCGCTCTAATGAAACCAGCGAATCAGAACGAGGTTTCAGGTCAATATTCATAAACAATGCAACATTCACACTTTGACAGTGACAGGGGATTTGTTTCCTTTGTTTGTCACACGCTTGAGGCTAATTTCACCTGGAGAAAGTGACATCCTGTCAATTAATGGTCGTTTAATACAAACTAAAATTGCTTTTGTTTATAAAACAAGTGACCGCTTATTAACGCGACGTTAAGAGAAAGTCGCTCTAATACACTGTCATTATATAGGCCAAATGGTCGGGGGAATTGAAAGTGGTCGCTTAAGACAAAAGTCACTTACTGTCTGTTTCACGAAAGCTGCCCAAACTTTTCGGCCATATAAACAATTCAAAAACAATACTTTTTTTTCGATAATATTAAATTAAAGGAAAATTTAAGAATGATCGAGCCTTCTTTTTATTTCGTGAAATTTGGTCATGAAGATGTCTATGGGTATTTAACATGGGGGAATTTTTTAGAATTTCAGAAATACTGGACCGATTTTTAAAATTTAACTTTTGTTTTCTTAGTTAGATCATTTCCAAGCTATCTAGCTAGGTTTCGGAGTCAATTTCCAAAATGTTTCGTTTTTTGACTCCTCCCACAACTCCTCTACCTTTTTCCCCCATGTTAAATTCCCATAGACAAATCAATTTTTCGTAATAATATCAATATTTGACCAAATTTCACGAAATAAAAAGAAGGCTCATTCTTAATTTTTCCTTTAATTTAATATTATCAAAAGAAATTTGGGCAGCTTTCGTGAAACAGACAGTAATGCACATGGTCGCTTGTGCAAGCTTGACTGTATGTCCAAAATTGTGGACAACGACACCGAATTGTGACCGCATCGTCTCAAATTCAACTAAATTGGGTGAGATAAAAAATGCTATGCTTATTGCCATTAAAACATATGTAGTCCCAGATTTCAATTGCACGTGCAGGCTGTCTGGTCAGGGTCTACAATGTTTACCATTGTGTAGTTCAGTTGTAATAATGGCCGGTCATCTATGGTGAGACGGTCCCTGTGGTCCCCTGCTGTCAGCTTTCATATTTGTTATACATTGTAATATAATAATTACAAACGATTGATGCAGTCGATGTTCGGTAACTTAGAATGGGGAAAATGTAAATTGTCATCTGCTGTCAGTTGTTTTATATTTTGTCTTCTTTCTCAATAAAAACATGGTTTGACAGAACTTGCAAATGATTCTAAAGTGTTGTCAAACCATGTTTTTAATGAGAAGAAGAAACAAGGCAAAGTCACGAAGGTCGGGTTTTCGTAAAGACTTCAACACAAAAACTTAACAGAGAAAAAGGCATTGAAGTAAAACAAAAAGTAGGTCGAGGTCAAATGAAGGTTGTATTGTGTACTGTGAATTCTGGTGTACCCCACTAGTAGATGATATTGTCAAAGTTTGGTGGTTGCAGCTGTTACAGTAAATTTGTTTTTAGAAGCAACTGTATTATGATGTAGTGAAAGCTCAAACAAGATATGGCTAAAATTAGTTAGTTGAAACTAAACATATCGCCTTAAAATGAACCTTTACAAATTTGCTAAACGTAGTAACGAAACATTGTGGATGCCACCTCCGCCACCGTTTCAAATATTTTCTTTATCGCTAATCGAAAGTATATATTGTGACCATCATCTGAACCGTCTCATGAAGACGGTTCAAATGAGTGGTCACAACATATACTTTCATCGAGAGATAAGAACAAAAAGGGCCATGAAGGCCTTATATCGCTCACCTGTGTAATATCATAAAAATCAAGCAAATACTGGTATGTAAAGTTGACACTAAATAAACTTCAAAATAAGTCACATGTCAATGTGACAAACTTGAGAAGTCGCCAGGGTAGGAGTCTCGCTATATGTATATATATATCTTACACAACTTGGCGAAGTTTGGAGACCACATCAGGATGCTTGCAGCCTATTTTTTATCACAATACATCTTTTCACAAATGGTATCAGAAGCAATTGAGTACATGGAGTTCTACACCAGTTTTAGTTGTAGCCAAGTAATACATGTGTATGAGGGAGGGGGTGGGGAACACCACTGCTTTGCACTGAGATTACAATATCCATTCAGCATTGAAAACAGAATATCCGGACCTGGTGCCCTTACCCAACCAAAATTACCACATATCACGGATCTAATTCTCAGAGAAAAATCCCAGCATATCAGACCATGTGTGAATCCTGATAAGGATGGACTTCACCATTATGCATGCCCCTCCATCAGATTGATTTTGAACAGTTCTACGTCCGTTTAGCCTTTAAAAAAGTCATATACAGACGGGAATACACAAGTACACTACACCAAGATCACTTGGCCTCATACATAACTGGATCTCGGTGTGAATCTCGGTAAGGCTGGCCTTCACCGTTAAGAGATGCACACTCTTGTCATCCTCTATTAACTCTTTGCATGCTGGGAAACTTGTGGGCTATAAATAGTTAAAAAATAGCGGACAAGAAATCATCATATTTTCTTTTATTTCTCCCTGTAAATATGATGAATATGTCTTGGAATTTCATTAGAATCGAGTCCCGAGGACTCAATTCTAATGAAATTCCAAGACATATTTACAAAGAGAACTAAAATGGAAAATTATTACTAATTTTAGTTTTTATTATTCATACTCACCTGAATGGTTGCAAACTATTAGGTTGCTATGAAATCGTCCTAATAATAAAAATCTGCCTACTCTAATCACTCAATTAGCCCACCATAGACCATTCCGCTCTATACACAGCAATTTGGCTAGTCCGCTATTTAAACACCTTCTATTATTGTTAGGTATACAGCTTCAAAATACTAATTTCCAAAAGGAAATCAAACTGCTAGTAGAATAGCAGCACGAAGAAACTGAAGTAGGGAGAAGATGAAACCATCAAGCGGGGAACGGGAGGAGGGTCTACCTTACCATTCAGGTGAGTATGAATAATAAAAACTAAAATTAGTAATAATTTTCCATTTTTATGTCTTCAAACTAACCTGAATGGTTGCAAGAATTCGTAGTGATGGTGGGAGGTATTCTCACTACTCATACTCGACCGGAATGGTAAGGCAGATTAAAAACCCTCGAAACAGACAAATATAAATATATATGGCCTAGGTATCACTTAGTTGTTACATATAATGTAAAAAACATAGACCCGCCAAAGAAGCATAGGAGCGCCCAATATGGCCCCCCCTTCTCAAACGCAAGTAGGTGAAGAATGGATGAAGAACGATCCCACCACGCTAGCCATGAGGACTGACTCGTAGAACCGATCTGTACCCAAGTGAAGCACGACGGAGGCTGCTCAGTGAAACGCAGATCCTGACCGAAGGAAACCTCGACGAAGATGTTGCCTGGCACCTCACATGCAACAGACTCAACCGAGATATATACAAAGTCTGAACATTGTCTCATGAAGATAAATAACTCGTCCATATCGAGAACACATTATACAACCGTCCTAAGCACTAAGGTCATCCTAACAAGTAAGTGCTTAGGCGTAAAACTGGCCATAAGTTAGACCAAAACCATAACCATATAAACTGCTGTAAGTTAGACAAAGAGAGCAGAAACCAAAAAAATGACTAACTAAAGGTAAAACTAACCTTTTGTAACACCCCTGCAACAAACTGGTTAGGTTGCCTTGCTCTTATCCAAAAATGTACACACCAAAAACTAATGACCAGTGTGATGAACAGTATAAACCATTCATAACCACAGACACCATTCATGAAGAAACGCAAGTGAAGCTCATCTAGCGATGAGCCACACTTCCCAACCCCCATACTCCACTGGAACTGTAATGACAAACCGAATGATCGGGTTATCAGAAAGAGATCCAGCAGAGCGCAAACAGGTAGATCCAAATAGTGTCTAAATGCGATGCTACCGATAGACTAACCCACAACTTCACCTGCTGCCACTAAAGGACCCAGTTGAAGCACATCACCCGCCTGCTCAGATAGCGATCTTAGATAAAACTTGGAAAAAGTATTATAATTTTTCCAAGTTGCCGCTCGCATGACTTTCCTGACGGAAATGCCCGAACGAAAAGCCCAAGAAGTAGAGACTGCTCGCACCTCGTGTGGCTTGGGCCTAAATTTCACAGCCGCAGAACCACTTACTGAAGTATAAGCTCTAGTAATGGCTCTACCTATCCAACGGGAGATAGTAGATTTCGATACCTCCCACTGGCCTAAAGTCGGAATAAAGAAACGCTTACGGTTGGACCGAATGTTCTTAGTCTTCCGTACGTAATACTTAACCGCACGGACTGGACAGAGCGTGCGATCCACCGCCGCTAACAGACGAGATGAGGGAGGCCCGGAACCACAACAGGTTCGAGATCATGTGAGGAGGGATTGTGTGTCTTAGGAAGGAAACCCGGTTCATATGAAAAAGAAACGGAGTTCTTTCCCACAGACATATGCTGATCAACCATCCAGAAAGCATGTAACTCACCTCTACGCTTAGCAGTAGCGAAGGCCAGAAGAAAAGCGGTTTTAATGGAACAATTCAACAAAGTGGCTGAAGCCATAGGTTCATATGGGCTCTTAGATAATGACCACAAAACACAAGATAAATTCCACCTGGGAGTGGAAGAACGAGACACAAAACGCGCCCTAGCAAAATGTGCGATCATGGCCGACAATTTGATGTCAGTGCCCAAAAACCTCGCTGCGCCATCAGAAAACCTAAGTACACTGGACAACGCCGCTCTATACCCCCGGATGGCCGACACAGATAAATTCTTAGTATGAAAAAGAAACAAAAGAAACTCACCTATCTCACCTATAGTGGGATTGAGTGGATCGACCGACTGTTGATGACCCCAATCCACCCAGGCTCTCCACTTAGCGTCATACAGCTTTGTGGTGGATGGACGTTGCGACTGAGCGATAACGTTGGCAGCGTCCTCTGAAAAACCATCGCGTCTGACGGCCTGCCTGATAACCGCCACGCGTGAAGGTTTAGCATCCGCACATTGGAGTGAAGGGTCTTCCCTGCATGCTGAGACAGAAGATCCTGGCTGACCGGAAGGACTACGGGGTGTTCTGTCAGCAGTTCCAAAAGCATGACATACCAGCTCCTGGTCGGCCAACACGGGGCTACCAGCGTGATCAGTGACTGATCGTCGCGAATCTTCCTTAAGACTCGGGGCAACATCACGAACGGTGGAAATGCGTACCCATCCAGATTGGTCCACGACAAGGACATTGCGTCCACCGCCAATGCCCGATGGTCGGGCACCGGAGACACAAACAGAGGCAACAGGTTGTTGAACCTTGTCGCAAACAGATCCACGAATGGACCCCCCCATCTGGACAATATCGCACTGGACACCGACGGATGCAGAGCCCATTCTGTCAGAACGGGAGAGGACTGCCGGGACAGATAGTCCGCTAACACATTCCTGTGTCCCGCTATGTGTCGGGCTCGCAAGGAGATGTGTCTGACGTGACACCACAGCAGCATCTCCCGCGTCAACAGACACAGTCGGATTGAATGTGTCCCACCCTGCCTGTTGATGTAAGCCACCACTGTCGTGTTGTCGGTAGAAACCAGCACCACCTGTCCGTGCAGAACGGATTCCGCAGCAGTCAATCCTCGGAATACTGCCAAAAGCTCTAACATGTTGATGTGTTCGCGAGCTTCCCGCACCGACCATTGGCCCGAAAAACACTGACCTAGGGGTTCCAGATGAGCCCCCCAACCTGTGCCTGACGCGTCTGTGGACAGAAAATGAGTCGGAGGAGGTAACACCATGGGCACTCCCTGTAGGAACCTGTCCTCCACTGCCCACCATCTCAGATGACGTTTGAAGACGGTGACCAGAGGCAAAGACCGATCCAACGGATCGCGGTGAGGCCTCCACAGCCCGAGTAAGTAAAACTGGAGAGGACGCAGATGTAACCTTCCCAGCAGTACCCACTCCGCAGCTGCCCCCAGAACGCCCAGGAGTGACAGAAAGTGCCGAGCCGACATAGAAACCATGTCCAAAACCGGGAAAACTTTGGTCAAAATGCCTCGCACCCTGTCCAACGGAACCCTGATGATCGACTGATCGGTCAAGAAGTTCATTCCCACATAAGAGAAGTCCTGTGTGGGAACCAACTCCCGACTTCTCGAGATTGGGAATGAGACCTAGACGAAAAACTAAGCCCCAAACCACCTCCAGATTCCGTTTGAGCGAATGAACGCACTGATGGTGAATCAACCAGTCGTCCAGATACTGGAGCAGAGAGACCCCCAGTCGCCTGGCCTCCGCTGCCACAGTTTCCATGAGAATCGTAAAGACACGAGGAGCCGTCGGCAGACCGAACGGTAACACTCGGAATTGAAAAACCTGATTCTCGGAAACAAACCTGAGAAACTTCCGAGAGCACCTGCGGATGGGCACGTGGAAGTACGCGTCTTGCAGATCTATGGAAACGGCCCAGTCTCCCGGACAAATGGCGCTCCGGATAGACTGAGACGTCTCCATCTTGAAATGTTCCAACAGAACAAACTCGTTCAGAACGGATAAATCCAGGATAGGGCGTAGTTTGCCGTTCTTCTTCGGAACTACAAAAAGGCGACTGTAGAACCCCGGAGAAGATACGTCCTGAACCACCTCTATCGCTCTCTTCTCCAGAAGAGAAGCTACCTCTCTGGAGAGGGCCTCCCTCTTGACCAAATCCCTGTAGGGATTCCATAAGGGCGGACCCCTTCGTAAGGGGGGGGGGGGGGGGGGGGGGTGGGGGGACCGTACGAAAACGGGATGGCGTAACCCTGGTGGATTACCTCCCGTACCCAATTGGATCGCGTTATCTCCTCCCACTGGAGAGGAAATAACGAGATCCTGCCTCCTACAGGAGCGGAGACAACTGACATGGGCTGGTCCTCCCCAAACGAAACGGCCCCAGTTGGCCTATCTGGTCTTCCTCCGAGGCCGGCGGCCGGAGAAACCACCCCTCCCTCGGCCCCGAACGGACACAACACTCCTGGAAAACGACCCCACAGGAGGTTGGAAATACGGAGCCGCCGGAGGAACCCTCGGAACCGTCACTTTCGGTGCAGACCCACGGTTCAAAGAACGAGAAGGCACCGTGTTCTTAACCCACTTAGCCTGAGAAGACCCATGCCCCCCTGAAGTAGCATGCCTCTTTCGAGAGCCACTCTGGTTGGAACGTGACCAACTCCTGGTCAAAAACAACCGTTCCCTGACAGAAAAATCGTCCTTGGCTGCACGTTCACACCTGCCGCCGAACAAGGAATCGGAGGTAATAGGAGCTGAGCGAAGCAAATCTCTGGCAGGACCAGTCAACACAGAGGAGCCGGATAGCACAGCATCCCTCCTGGACAAAAGCATGTCTGTAGAAGCCGCCAAAGACGTGCTAAGAATATGCTTGGAGGCCCGGGCCGCCGACTGAAGTACCGCGTCCAGAGACGAAGAATCATCTTGATTCATAGCCTCCTTAGCAGCCCCCAAACATAAATCAATATGTGAAGCCATAGCCACAATTGACCGAAGTTTAGAGTCAGCCGACTCCCATGCTTTAGCAAAATGCAAGCCGGGACCCGGAACCGACGAAATACCAATTGCCGATGCGTCCTTATCAAGAAAAGGAGGTCTCAACGGCCACGCCGTATTGTGCGGCGTGTAGAATTTAGACCCCTGTGTGACATTCAACCTTTTAGGAACTCGGGAACCCGCAGTGGCCAAATCCTTCCCAAAAGCATCCTCAATCTCCTTAGTCAGAAGCGCTACTGTAGGAGAAAAAGGGAGCCTCGGCAACTCCTTCGTCTCCACCACCGAATCAGCCTCATACAACGCATGAACCCGAGGTGGTGGTGGAGGCAGAGGCGGACACACATCTGCAGGCAGCAGAGTGTAAACCGCATTCAGAGCATCCAAGAAGGAGGGAGGAAGCGAATCAAACTCACCCTCCACCTCAGAGTCCTGAACACAGCTAACCTCCCCTGGGGAGACAGTTAGAACCCCAGGATCCAGAACACAACCCTGCCCAGGTAAATCCTTCCCTATCGAAGTGGCCTGCCCAACAGGCACCGACTGACAGTCCTCTACCACGATACGTGGAAGATCATACCGAGGAGGATCCACCGGCAGAACCACAGGCTGTGGAGGAGCCGACAAACCCACTAAGTTTTGGGACTTAGACAGAGCCCCCAAAACCCTAGCCATCTGATCCAACAAACTCGTACTACGTGTAGTAGATCTATACGAACGTCTCCTCCGACGAACAGGAGAACGAGGTCTAGAAGAAACGGAACCAAACCCCGAAAAGGACCTCGAAGAAGAGGAAGAACAAGACCTAGAACCAGAACAAGAACTCGAAGAGCTAGAACGATCCCGACCCCTACGACGAGATCGACTCCTTGACATCCGAGAACCCGTGGAACGATGACCACCTGAAGACCCAGAACGTCTTCCCACCGGAAGAAGCTGGCTGTCCAGAGAAGAAGGAACCAGAAGAATCTGGTGCCCAGTTCCTGGTGGTTGACCGGTGCCCGGAAGTTGCCCGGTGCCCGTATGTCCGGTGCCCGGTGGCAACCCGGTGCCCGGTAGCTGCCCGGTGCCCGGTGTCATCCCGGTGTCATCCCGGTGCCCGATGCCCGGTACCCAGTACTGGGCGCCTCTCCTGTGAGAGGCTGGGTCCGCTGTGAACCGGGTGATATGGGATCAAGAACCAGCCGCAGCAACCCTGTGATAGGTAAAGCCCCATGAGAACCGGGTGATATTGGATCAAGAACCGGCCTCAGTAGCCCAGTATCCCCTGCATGGATCACCGGCCTATCACATGAGGAACGTTTAGAAGTCAGAGACCCCGAACGTACTCTCTCAACACACACCGATCCCCCCGATGGGGAGATCCAATCTGAGGTACCCTCCGAAGCCTTACCTACCTCGGAAGGTACCACCGCTCTCAAGAGCTGAGACGCGGCCACAGACTTCTTCGACCGTGAGGTATGGGACCTGCGAGACCCAGCCTTGCCCCACGTCGTATCCGTCCAAAGGGCGGACAAATCACATGGCGTCTCCTTGCAACACCCGCAACAGGCAAAGCACCTGTCCTTATGGGTGTCCCACAGAGACGTCATATGTCCACACGAAGCGCGTGATTGAGGAATGCTAACAGATATTGCTACAAAACCCGTTAGATACACCGCAAATACGCATGAAAAAACACACAAACAAAAATTTAATAAAAAAAATTTTGTCACGGGAGCGACTACACTCGGGGGACGAACCCGACAGGGTCCGAAACGAGCACCTCGCGACCCGCGAAAATACGTGACACAATGTAAAACACAAATAAAAACAAAAGAGAAATAAGCACGTAACACAAATGAGTGACAATAACATGTATTGAACAATATCCAATGACAAATAAAGCCCAAAACACGGCAGAAATTCAAAATTAGAACGAAATTATGGAGATACAAAATATACCTGCATTCTTGATAGCGTCCTAAAAATAATAGGAGGTGTTTAAATAGCGGACTAGCCAAATGGCTGTGTATAGAGCGGAATGGTCTATGGTGGGCTAATTGAGTGATTAGAGTAGGCAGATTTTTATTATTAGGACGATTTCATAGCAACCTAATAGTTTGCAACCATTCAGGTTAGTTTGAAGACATAAAAACATATATTCCTAATTTGTTTGGCTGATATTTTCACCGCTAGCATGCAAAGAGTTAACAGCAACACACATCATCACATGATGGTGAAATTCCATCATATAGTAGACACTCGTTTACTCAATGTCCATGGTACCAAGGCAAATACGTTTGAGTTAACGAAAATTTTAGCAAACGAGAGTCATTATGTAGGAAAACATTTACTTGGATTAGCGACGACCTCCATTTTAATAATTCTGAAAAGGTTTCACCAATACATCATACCTGTAAAGTTTGACCAACATCACCCAGTGGTTCGTGAGAAGACGTTTGAAATCTTTAATAAAAGTATGGCCTTATGACAATTCGGAGGCCATCTTGGATGGCGTAATCATCCGATTTTGACAAGTAATGCACCACATTGATCGTCTCATCAATACCTTTGATTTGGTACATGACATAATAGTAATAATAATAATAATAATAGACTTTATTTAATGAGGGTGACTCATTTAGGCAAAGCCTAATCTCCCATGAGGCCCTCAACACAGAAAAACACATGTACATGATCATATTCTGTCAAAAATGAAATTTTACCCCTATTTGACCCCATGGGCCATGCCCATTTTTTACCCTGGGGTCACCATTTTAACAACTTTAACAAAGCTTTGTACATCGATCCTTTCTGCCAAGTTTTGTCGAAATCCGTCAGGCGGTTCGCAAGAAGATTTTTTTAAGACTTTGTGTTATTTTTAGATGCCAGCCATCTTAGATTAGCTATGGCGTCAATTTTTACAAATCTGTCATGGCTCTACCCAAGGACAATAATTATGAAGTTTGGCTACCATTGGCCATTGGCCCCGGGGTCACGATTTTAACAACTTTGAAAGACCATTGTACATCGCATCGATCATTCGTCGAAATCCGTCATGGCGGTTCGTGAGAAGAAGAATTGTTTTTAACAATTTTTGCTATTTTTAGATGGCGGCCATCTTGGATTGGTGACGATCTCCATTTTAACAAATTGGTAATCCCCCTACCTATGTACCATGTGTGTGAAGTTTGACGAACATTGGCCCAGCAGTGAGCTAAAAACTGGAAATGACAACATTCGGTTCCCGCCATTCAAGGGTTAAAATATCAGATTTTCTTGGTGACTGCCTCATTTCTTCAGCACTGAACTCTGTACTTGATAACTGTGAGACAATCAAGCCTGCTGGATTGTGAGTCTGGCAGCTCCTATTTATTTACCAAATTGGCATTGAACGTTTGTCAATAATTCTGCTGTGACTGATCCCTTTATGCTACATCTCGTAATCAGGACACCGCTTTTCCAAGCCATTTGCACAAGACCCAATACGAGATGAAAATTGAGATGAATATCGGGAATCTAAATCTGATTATGAAATATTATTCCATAAAAGCTTCTAATGGCATTAGCTTGACACTGTTTCCGGCATATATCTAGTCGGCCATATATCTGGTCATCTCTGCTGGGAGAGATGAATGAGCGCGATGAATTGATGAGCTGGCATACCAAGATGTGTGTTGTATGATCAGGCTATACAGCATTTACATTAGCTAATGATCTGATGACACCGTTCCGGCCATTGTTACAAGTACTGGCCAGACAAACGGAGGATCTAGGATCTTCCATCTCTTCCATCTCCACCTTCTTCACCCACCACATTACCGTATGTTTGGAAAGTTGGCACAAAAAAATGCAGATTTCTGTCAACAAAGCCATTAACTGCACTGAGGATTAATACTATTGGCATTTATCAGCAAATGAGATTGTATTGGTCTAATACATTTTCAAGGTGCATGATCACGTGGTTACAACAACAACAACGTCGCCCACTCCAAAGTATGTATTATTTGATATTTTCCTTAATATGCAACGGATTTTGATGAAATATAGCGCAGCAAACGCGTCTTCATGAGCTGCATTTGGTGGTCTAGGGAGTTTGGCACAGACTTCTGTCGTTTTTGTGAAGAATCGATTTCCGTGTCGGAGTCGGAGACACAGAAATCGATTCTTCGCAAAAACGACAGAAGATTGGGCGAGACAACCAAATGCAGCTTAACAAGATGCATTTGATGCGCCATATTTCATCAAAATCCGTTACGTAATAAGGACACTATAAAAGAATATGTACTTTCAATCGGTACTTGTTGTTGTTGTTAGTACCACGTGATCATACACCTTGATTTTGACCGATATCAAATTTTATCAGATAACAAATTTTGTATTGGCCAACTACAAAATGGCAGATAACAATGTCGTATCAGGCATTGACGCATTGTAAACAAGTCAGCGTTCTTTTCAATGAAAAATATTATATGTTTTACCATCGGCTAGCATAAAACGTTACATGATAGAATACCAGTCTAGTGTCTGTTGATATCAAGTTTATTCCTTGTCAGGTATGTTTTGTCCTGGATACACACAATGGATTCTAAACTACTGTCACTAACTTTTCATCGATCTAACGACAGCACATGATGTTACCGAATAACGTCGGTGCAATGACGCAACATCGGTCTGTGATCTATTTAACCAAGTCATATATACCCGTTCCGATGTATAAATAGATACCTAGATTATTATCTACCCATGTACCTAAAATTTTGTCAATCGTGATCATACCTAGTTTTTCATTGTTGTATTCTAGTTTCAGCTCATTTTTGGTAAGACATGCTCGTTTTTGGTGAGTTGTAAAAAGCATTACTTTTGTTTTAGCAGAGTTTATTCCAGAGTTTATTCCAGAGCTTGTTGAAGGTTATTTTCAATGTTCACCTGTGATTTACCTATATTATATAGAGGTAAATCATTTATGAAGAGAAGAAACAACAATGGACCTAAGATAGACCCTTAATTGTGTCACACCATTTATAACATTTGCACTTTTGCGTTCTCTATTTATCTGGTGGCAGATCTACTAGCCTGGTGTTCTCTATCTATTTGTTGTGACAGATCTACTGACCTGGTGTTCTCTATCTATTTCTGGTGGCAGATCTATTAGCCTGGTGTTCTCTATTTATCTATTTGTGATGACAGATCTACTGGCCAGGTGTTCTCTATTGACCTATTTCTGGTGACACATCAACTAGCCTGGTGTTCTCTATGTATTTGTGGTGGCAACTCTACTGGTCTGGTGTTCTCTATTTATTTGTGGTGGCAAATCTATTGGCCTGGTGTTCTCTATCTATTTGTGGTGGCAAATCTACTGGCCTGGTGTTCTCTATCTATTTGTGGTGGCAAATCTACTGGCCTGGCATTCTCTATTTATCTATTTGTGGTGACAGATTTACTGGCCAGGTGTTTTCTATAGATCTATTTCTGGTGACACATCTACTAGCCTGGTGTTCTCTATGTATTTGTGGTGGCAAATCTACTGGCCTGGTATTTTCTATCTATTTGTGGTGGCAAATCTACTGACCTGGTGTTCTCTATCTATTTGCGGTGGCAAATCTACTGGCCTGGTGTTCTCTATCTATTTGTGGTGGCAGATCTACTGGCCTGGCGTTCTCTATTTATCTATTTGTGGTGACAGATCTACTGGCCTGGTGTTCTCTATTTATCTATTTCTGGTGGCAGATCTGTTAGCCTGGTGTTCTCGATCAATTTGTTCTCGATCTACTAGCCTGGTGTTCTCTATTTATCTATTTGTGGTGGCAGACCTAATAGCCTGGTATTCTCTATGTATCTATTTGTGGTGACAGATCTACTAGCCTGGTGTTCTCTATTTATTTATTTGTGGTGGCAGACCTACTAGCCTGGTATTCTATATGTATCTATTTGTGACAGATTCACTAGCCTGGTATTCTCTATGTATCTATTTTTGGTGACATATCTACTGGCCTGGTATTATCTATGTATCTATTTGTGGTGACAGATCTACTAGCCTAGTGTTCTCTATCTATTTGTGGTGGCAGCTCTACTAGCCTGGTATTCTCTATGTATCTATTTCTGGTGGCAGATTCACTGGCCTGGTGTTCTATATTTATCTATTTCTGGTGACAGATCTACTAGCCTGGTATTCTCTATGTATCTATTTCTGGTGGCAGATCTACTAGCCTAGTGTTCTCTATCTATTTCTGGTGACAGATCTACTGGCCTGGCGTTCTCTATGTATCTATTTCTGGTGGCAGATCTACTGGCCTGGTATTCTCTATGTATCTATTTCTGGTGACAGATCTACTGGCCTGGTATTCTCTATGTATCTATTTGTGGTGGCAGATCTACTAGCCTAGTATTCTCTATGTATCTATTTGTGGTGACAGATCTACTGGCCTGGTATTCTCTATGTATCTATTTGTGGTGGCAGATCTACTAGCCTGGTATTCTCTATGGATCAATTTCTGGTGACAGATCTACTAGCCTGGTATTCTCTATATATTTCTGGTGACAGATCTACTAGCCTAGTATTCTCTATCTATTTGTGGTGGCAGATCTACTAGCCTTATATTCTCTATGTATCTATTTGTGGTGACAGATATACTGGCCTGGACTTCTCTATGTATCTATTTGTGGCGACAGATCTACTAGCCTGGTATTCTCTATGCATCTATTTCTGGTGACAGATCTACTAGCCTAGTGTTCTCTATCTATTTGTGGTGGCAGATCTACTGGCTGGTATTCTCTATTTATCTATTTGTGGTGACAGATCTACTGGCATGGTATTCTCTATGTATCTATTTCTGGTGACAGATCTACTAGCCTGGTATTCTCTATATATTTCTGGTGACAGATATACTAGCCTAGTGTTCTCTATCTATTTGTGGTGGCAGATCTACTAGCCTGGTATTCTCTATGTATCTATTTCTGGTGACAGATATACTAGCCTAATGTTCTCTATCTAGTTGTGGTGGCAGATCTACTGGCCTGGCGTTCTCTATTTATCTATTTGTGGTGGCAGATCTACTAGCCTAGTATTCTCTATGTATCTATTTGTGGCGACAGATCTACTGGCCTGGTATTCTCTATGTATCTATTTGTGGCGACAGATCTACTAGCCTGGTATTCTCTATGCATCTATTTCTGGTGACAGATCTACTAGCCTAGTGTTCTCTATTTATTTGTGGTGGCAGATCTACTGGCCGGGTATTCTCTATGTATACATTTGTGGTGGCAGATCTACTGGCCTGGTATTCTCTATATATTTCTGGTGACATATCTACTAGCCTAGTGTTCTCTATCTATTTGTGGTGGCAGATCTACTAGCCTGGTATTCTCTATGTATATATTTCTGGTGGCAGATCTACTCGCCTGGTATTCTCTATATATTTCTGGTGACAGATATACTAGCCTAGTGTTCTCTATCTATTTGTGGTGGCAGATCTACTAGCCTGGTATTCTCTATGTATCTATTTGTGGTGGCAGATCTACTAGCCTGGTATTCTCTATATATTTCTGGTGACAGATCTACTAGCCTAGTGTTCTCTATCTATTTGTGGTGGCAGATCTACTAGCCTGGTATTCTCTATGTATCTATTTGTGGTGGCATATCTACTCGCCTGGTATTCTCTATATATTTCTGGTGACAGATCTACTAGTCTAGTGTTCTCTATCTATTTGTGGTCGCAGATCTACTAGCCTGGTATTCTCTATGTATCTATTTGTGGTTGCAGATCTACTGGCCTGGCATTCTCTATACATTTCTGGTGACAGATCTACTAGCCTAGTGTTCTCTATCTATTTGTGGTGGCAGCTCTACTAGCCTGGTATTCTCTATGTATCTATTTCTGGTGGCAGATTCACTGGCCTGGTGTTCTATATTTATCTATTTCTGGTGGCAGATCTACTAGCCTGGTATTCTCTATGTATCTATTTCTTGTGGCAGATCTACTAGCCTAGTGTTCTCTATCTATTTCTGGTAACAGATCTACTGGCCTGGCGTTCTCTATGTATCTATTTCTGGTGGCAGATCTACTGGCCTGGTATTCTCTATGAATCTATTTCTGATGACAGATCCACTAGCCTAGTATTTGTGGTGGCAGATCTACTAGCCTGGTATTTGTGGTGGCAGATCTCAACTCAACTCAACATATCTTTGGATCTATTTCTGGTGACAGATCTACTAGCCTAGTGTTCTCTATATATTTGTGGTGGCAGATCTACTAGCCTGGTATTCTCTATGTATATATTTCTGGTGACAGACCTACTAGCCTAGTGTTCTCTATCTATTTGTGGCGACAGATCTACTAGCCTGGTATTCTCTATGTATCTATTTCTGGTGACAGATCTACTAGCCTAGTGTTCTCTATCTATTTGTGGTGGCAGATCTACTAGCCGGGTATTCTCTATGTATCTAGCCTAGTGTTCTCTATCTATTTGTGGTGGCGGATCTACTAGCCTGGTATTCTCTATGTATCTATTTCTGGTGACAGATCTACTAGCCTAGTGTTCTCTATCTATTTCTGGTGACAGATATACTGGCCTGGACTTCTCTATGTATCTATTTGTGACAGCAGATCTACTAGCCTGTTATTCTCTATGGATCTATTTCTGGTGACAGATCTACTAGCCTAGTGTTCTCTATCTATTTGTCGTGGCAGATCTACTAGCCTGGTATTCTCTATGTATATATTTCTGGTGACAGACCTACTAGCCTAGTGTTCTCTATCTATTTGTGGCGACAGATCTACTAGCCTGGTATTCTCTATGTATCTATTTCTGGTGACAGATCTACTAGCCTAGTGTGCTCTATCTATTTGTGGTGGCAGATCTACTAGCCTGGTGTTCTCTATCTATTTCTGGTGGCAGATCTATTAGCCTGGTGTTCTCTATCTATTTCTGGTGACATATCTACTAGCCTGGTATTCTCTATGTATCTATTTGTGGTGGCAGATCTACTAGCCTGGTATTCTCTATGTATCTATTTCTGGTAACAGATCTACTAGCCTAGTGTTCTCTATATACTTGTGGTGGCAGATCTACTAGCCTAGTGTTCTCTATCTATTTCTGGTGACAGATCTACTAGCCTGGTATTCTCTATGTATCTATTTGTGGTGGCAGATCTACTAGCCTGGTATTCTCTATATATTTCTGGTGACAGATCTACTAGCCTAGTGTTCTCTATCTATGTGTGGTGGCAGATCTACTAGCCTGGTATTCTCTATATATTTCTGGTGACAAATCTACTAGCCCAGTGTTCTCTATCTATTTGTGGTGGCAGATCTACTAGCCTGGTATTCTCTATGTATCTATTTGTGGTGACAGATCTACTAGCCTGGTATTCTCTATATATTTCTGGTGACAGATCTACTAGCCTGGTGTTCTCTATCTATTTGTGGTGACATATCTACTAGCCTGGTATTCTCTATATATCTATGTGTGGTGGCAGATTTACTGGCCTGGTGTTTTCTATTTATCTATTTGTGGTGGCAGATTTACTGGCCTGGTGTTCTCTATCTATATATTTTTCTATCTACTTGTGGTGGCAGATCTGTATGCGGGTCCCTCAGGTGGGAGAGAGCGGAGAGCAAGTGAATTATTAGGTCTTGTATAATTGATTCCTCGAATCATTTCCTCCCTGAAGACCTCGGGATCCTGTCTGTCTCGACTTGCTCTAGAAATCCCATCACTGATCATACACTATGAAGTTATGGCCTATCATCGACAGGCAACGTGTGGGTCTATATCAACATGCTTCCAAGCAACAATAGTAAAGGAAAATGCATAAAACAAAACTGGCTGTTGTAGACAGGTAGCTGTTGTAGGAAGATTAAATATAGAGGCAATTGTCCATATGGGATATACAATATTGGCTGTTACAGAGCGGGTGTTATCGTAGAGAGGTGGCTGTTCGAGAAGGTTTGACAGTACTCTGTACTGATGTTTTGCAAAATACCGTAATAACCCTAAATATTTGGACAAAATTTATTCCGGGGGAAACAAATATACATGTATGATCGTTACGAGTCGGCTCATCTGGATCTATTATAGTGTTTGCAAATGTTGGCGTTATGGTTTGTAGTGTTGAAAGGGTTAAGCACGGAACAAAATTGTTATTGCTCAAATTGATTACTATGACCATGATTATCCAGTATCTGGCAAATGGCAGATTCATGAATGAATGAGCCCAAATTATGAGTTGCAATTAGCTAATGCCGTAGTATTGATGTATTGCTGACATTTGTAGGTTATTCAATGCAGCCAAAAATAAATCTATACCAGCATCACAGGCTGGGATGTCGGACACTACAGCAATTGCATATGTCGAAAACATGGCACGGATCGCTGTCGAAAAGACACTGAAAGATTCGAAAGAATGCGGACCCTTGAAAACTTACTGACCTAAAAAATGTGAAAATAAAAACTTGTTAA
>CM055265.1:185094987-185212225 GCA_029237695.1 Conchocele bisecta | reverse complement strand
TTCGTCCTGCCCCGCCAATCCCAGGGTCAAGGGTTAAGGCTTCACAATAGACAGGTTAGGAATCACATACCATTGTAACTTCACTAACGCTCAGGTAAATATCTTATAATTTTTCTTTCCATTCACGGATCAACTTCATATTTCATATATGCGTTGCTCTAATGGTCCTCTACCGTCCTGTGCCAAATCCACGTTCGTCCTGCCCCCGCCAAGCCCAGGGTTAACATCACATACTTAGTGCTTCAAAAACTTTAACGCTCGGGTAAATATCTTATAATTTCTGTTTTCTTTCACGGATCAGCTTCATATTTCATATATGCATTGCTCTAATGGTCCTCTACCGCCCTGTGCCAAATCCACGTTTGTCCTGCTCCCGCCAAGCCCAGGGTCAAGGTCACATACTTGGTGCTTCAAAAACTTTAACGCTCAGGTAAAAGAAAATTTTGACTTGGAATTTGGCCTCATTTATTATCAAAGCGATATGTGGGACATCCGTGTTCTATGAACACATTTTCTAGTTTATTAAGCTTCACACATGCATAGAAGACGACCCAAAGGTGTGTCGCACGTAAGAATGACAACTCTTGCGTCGTTAATTTTGTAGTTATCTCCCTTTGTTGTTTCGTGCACTGATTTCGTGTCTGGAGCATAACTCGAACACCCTTTGGAATAATTTTCTATTTTCATGAAACTTCACACATGCATAGACCACAACCCTAAAGGTGTGTCACGCAAGAATGACAACTCTTGCATCACTAATTTTTTAGTTATCTCCCTTTGTTTTTTCCGTCACTGATTTTGTCTCCGGAGCATAACTCGAACAACCCTTTTTTCAAACTACTTGTGTATCTGGGGAGGGGGATACACATGCGCTTGTCGACAAGCGTCCATTTCTAGTTTCTGTTTTCTTTCACGGATCAGCTTCATATTTCATATATGCATTGCTCTAATGGTCCTCTACCGCCCTTTGCCAAATCCACGTTCGTCCTGCCCCCGCCAAGCCCAGGGTCAAGGTTACATACTTGGTGCTTCAAAAACTTTAACGCTCAGGTAAAAGAAAATTTTGACTTGCAATTTGGCCTCATTTATTATCAAAGCGATATGTGGGACATCCGTGTTCTATGAACACATTTTCTAGTTTATTAAACTTCACACATGCATAGAAGACGACCCAAAGGTGTGTCACACGTAAGAATGACAACTCTTGCGTCGTTAATTTCTTAGTTATCTCCCTTTGTTGTTTCGTGCACTGATTTCGTGTCCGGAGCATAACTCGAACACCCTTTGGAATATTTTCATGAAACTTCACACATGCATAGACCACGACCCTAAAGGTGTGTCACGCAAAAATGACAACTCTTGCATCACTAATTTTTTAGTTATCTCTCTTTGTTTTTCCGTCACTGATTTTGTCTCCGGAGCATAACTTGAACACCCTTTTTTTCAAACTACTTGTGCATCTGGGGAGGGGGATACACATGCGCTTGTCGACAAGCGTCCATTTCTAGTTTTTAACCGAATATGGTCATGTCATGTATCAAATCGAAGGTATGAACGAGGAGATCACTCTGGTGCATTTTTTGTCGAAATCGGATTATGTCATCCAAGATGGCCGCCGAAATGTCAAAAGGTCGTTCTTTTATTACAGATTTCAAAATTCTTCTTCACATGAACCGCTTGGCCCATGGTAGCCAAACTTAAAAGTTATGGTCCATGGGTGAAGCCTTTTCAGATTTGTCAAAATGGAGGTCATCGCTAATCCAAGATGGCCGCCATCTAAAAATAGCATAAATTCTTAGAAAATCTTCTCATGAACCGCTATCCGGATTTCTGCGAAACTTGGTTGATGTACAATGCTCTTTCAAAGTTGTTAAAATGGTGACCCCGGGGTCAAAAATGGGCGTGGCCCGTGGGGTAAAATTGGGGTCAAATTTTATTTTTGACTGAATATGGTCATGTCTATATCAAATCGAAGGTATCAAAGTGGCGATCCCTCTGGTATTTTTTTTGTCGAAATTGGATGGTCATGTCGTCCAAGATGGCCGCCAAAAGGTCGTTATTTTATTAGAGATTTCAAAATTATTCTTCACACGAACCACTTGGCCCATGGTGGCTAAACTTCACAGTTACGGTCTATGGGTGAAGCCTTTTCAGATTTGGTAAAACGGAGGTTGTCGCTAATCCAAGATGGCCGCCGTCTAAAAATAGCACAAATTCTTCAAAAATCTTCTCATGAACCGCCAGCCGGATTTTGACGAAACTTGGTTGCAATGATCGATGTAGAATGCTCTTTCAAAGGTGTTAAAATGGTGATCCCGGGGTCAAAAATGGGCGTGGCCTGTGGGGGTCGATTTGGGGTAAAATTTAATTTTTGACCGAATATGCTCATGTCATATACCAAATTGAAGGTATTGCTCTGGTGGAATACTTGTATCGGATGATTATGTCATCCAAGATGGCAGATGAAAGGTCAAAAGGTCATCCTTTTATGAGAGATTTTAAACATCGTCGTTTCCTGAACCAATTGGCCAATGGTCAGCAAACTACCTGTATGGACCTTAGGTGCAGCCTTTCTAAAGTTGTTGAAATTAAATTGGCCTGAAATCCAACATGGCCACCGTCTAAAAATAGCACAAATTCTTTAAAAATCTGTTTCTCATGAACCGCCAGCAGGATTTCTTGGTAAGAAAGATCGATGTACAATGCTCTTTCAATGTTGTTAAAATGGTGACCCTGGTGACAAAAATGGCATGGCCCGGGGGTCAAATAGGGGATAATTTTTTGATAGAATATAGCCATGTCATGTATCAAATCGAAGATATCGACAAGACAATCGCTCCGGTGAATTTTCTGCCGAAATCGAAAATAATTACGCCATCCATGATGGCTGCCAAAAGGTCCATTTATTCGAGATTTTGAACGTCTTTTTCTCAGGAACCACATGGCTGATGCTGGCCAAACTTCATAGTAAGTTAAGATCCTTGGGTGAAGCATTTTCAGATTTGGTAAAATGAGTCATCGCTTACCGTATTTAGCCGTGTATTACGCGCATTTTTTCAGCCCCATTTTTAATCCAGAAGTCACCTTGCGCATTATAAGTAGGAACATAAATTTCAAAAAAAAATTCCAACTGATTTCTGCCAGTTTTACACAAACAAAACAAGCCCGGAAACGGAAATATCAATTTTTGACAGGTGTCCGCTATAACGTTGAAATACGCATAGTGTGAAAGAAGAGAAAAGAAATCAATCGATATGAATGGGTGCGGTAAGTATAGATTGATGGTAAATTGGTATATTTTGGGATTTAATATAGCCAGGCTCGTAACATAAGAGGCTACGTGTATTAGAGGAAATGTACGTGTTTTCTGCATTTACGCTGGTGTACCGATCTCATATCGGTCAAATGTTGCCTGTCGGGTATTGTTTGGTTGTACATTTTCAAAGTGACGTCACACGTCTGCCATTCTGTGAATAATTAATGAGGACAGATCATCTCAATCCCATAAGCGCTTGATGTAAGATTTTAGATGCTAAATCTAGCGTCGCGCACATTCAGATCGCATTCGGTAACACTCGGTAATGGTCGTTTTTCGTTGCCGACTGACTGTTACTATTTTTGTAAAGTATTGACAAGTATTCACGCATCAATACCTTATGACATGTGCGACCAGCATAGCCTCTGATTCATCTGCGCATACACTGTATGGGGCTATGCTGGAATGTCGTGTATTCAGGTAGTACCTATGTATATTGTTAAACCTAATCAATAAACAGTGAATACACACTATCTTTACCTACGTATATCCACGGTGGTCCACAGTGTCAATATTTGGCTGGGGAGGAATTGTTTATGGCCCATTTCTCGTGTGCAGGTCACTAGTAGGGAGATATTATCGCCTTGGGGAAGAAGTTTACGCATGGCTAGCCTGCTGTGTGTTTGCGGTTACGGTAATTATGTTATACACGAATGGCAAATATGGTGGATTATATACAACAAATTTCTTTGTAAGTAGGTTCAATAATGTTATTACATGCATCATGAATTTTTATTAGCATATTAATGAATGATAAATAACAATAAATATAACATACTTTTAGACAATATAAAGTCTAATTTATGCCATAAAGCTGACCTTTGGCGATATTTTTCTCTTCGAGAGAGCCTAACAGCACACGTTCAGCATTTGGATGTGAACTCGGAATGCAATTTTCTTATACGTGACGGAATTTCCGCCGATTTTTTGTTTGTTTTTTGTTGCGCGCTATAGACGCGAACTATTTTTTTCCCCCCAAAATATAGATGCGCCTTGTACACCAGTGCGCGCAATACACAGCTAAATACGGTAATCCAAGATGTCCGTCTTCTAAAAATAGCACAAGTTTTTTAAAACGCATATGAACTCAATGTCACATTCTCCTCTGGTGTTCATGGAGTCAGGTGACTGAATTAGGGCCATCATGGCCCTCTTGTTATCTTTGGCTCTCTTGTTACCTGGGAGTTGAATTGGGTTATTGCCCATTATAAAAGTAGTACTGATGCTACTGCTTTTGGGAGTGGGCCAAGTGATTCTGGTGTGTTGAGGACCTGGCATCAAATCGGGATTATTCAGATTTCAGGGCTGAATATAAATATTTTTTTATTGTAAATATTCAGTTCTGATTTTGGGATTTTCTCCTCATTTGTACAGGTAATCTCTGGGATTTAGTACTACGGTAAACCCATTGACCCGGCCTTAAATGACCTGAGCTGTTGATAGGCCTTTAAACCCCAACAAACAAACAAACAAAAGTTGGCTGTCTGGTTACCAAAATTCATAACGACAATATATCCCTGTATCCTACTTCACCAACATTGCAAAGTATACTTATTCAGCAAAGTTTACTTTGAGGGAGTAATCATTTATTTTCCCTGAAATGCATTATTTCATATAGGACTAACAACTGCATATATTTGATGATTAAAAGTATGCAGAATTATTATACTGAATTTATTACATTATCACAGCCAAAATGGCGGCTGTGATAATGTAATAAATTCAGTATAGTAAAAATTAATAAATTTATTCTTCAATTGAAAATTTCTCCCTCAAAGAATACTTTGCTAGATAAGTATACTTTGCAATGTTGGCTACAGATCGAACAAGTGGGCCCCTTTCTTTGTGTACTCCAGTTTCCAGGTCGCATTTCTAGTTTAAATTTGCTGTGGTATTTACCAGGCTCAGCTCTCAAATGATAGTACTTTCAATATAGCCTAGAATATCTCTATGTTATTATACCCATATCTTACAAAGTATGCCGAGGGGCATATATTTTCGCCTTTCCGACTGGTTGTCCGACCATTCATCGGTCTGTCCATAACATGAAACATTAGCATTTCGAAATTTGCATTGAAGTTTGTATTGTCCATCCAGCGAAGTATGTCGAGGGGTATATAGTTTTTAGCTCGCCTGCACGAAGTGCAGAAGAGCTTATGGCATACCCCCGGCGTTGTCGGCGTCCACAAACTTAACGTTGGGGTAAATGTCTTATAACTTATATTTCCTTTCATGGAACACCTTGTTATTTCATACATGCATTCCTCAGATGACCCTCTATCATGCTATAGCAAATCCATGACCCACTGTCCAACCCTGACCCCAAGGTCAAGGTTGGGGTAAATGTTGTGTAACTTCTGTTTCTTTACAGGGAACGCCTTCATATTTCATACATGCATTCATCTGATGATACTCTATCTTTCTATAGCAAATCCACAACCCACCCCACCCCTTTCCCCAAGGTTAAGCTAAACAACTTAGCACATTCATAAACTTAATGTTGGGGTAAATGTCTTATAACATCTGTTTACTTTCATGGAACTCCTTGATATTTCATACATGCATTCATCTGATCATACTCTATCGTGCTATAGCAAATCCATGACCCACCCCTTTCCCCAAGGTCAATGTCACAAACTTAGCACATTCATAAACTTAACGTTGGGGTAAATGTCTTATAACATCTGTTTCCTTTCATGGAACGCCTTGATTTTTCATACATGCATTCCTCAGATAACCCTCTATCATGCTGTAGCAAATCCATGACCCAACACCCAGTCCTTACCCCAAGGTCAAGGTCACAAACTTAGCACATTCATAAACTTAGCGATGGGGTAAATGTCTTATAACATCTCTTTCCTTTCATAGAACGCCTTGATATTTCATACATGCATTCATCTGATGATACTCTATCGTGCTATAGCAAATCCATGACCCACCCCTTTCCCCAAGGTCAATGTCACAAACTTAGCACATTCATAAACTTAAATGTCTTATAACATCTGTTTCCTTTCATGGAACGCCTTGATTTTTTATGCCCCTGCCACCGAATGGTGAGGGGGGCATATAGTGTTACCGGCGTCCGTACGTACGTACGTACGTACAAAACCTTAACGCTCGGGTAAATGGCTTATAATTTCTGTTTCCTTGCTCTGCTTTACATTTCACACTCGCATTGCTCCAATGGTCCTCTACCGCCCTGTGACAAATCAACATTCGTGCCGCCCCCACAAAGCCCTGGGTCAAGGTCACAGACTTGGTGCGTTTGAAACCTTAACGCTCTGGGTAAATGGCTTATAATTTCTGTCTCCTTTTTCGGATCTACTTCATATTTCACACACGCATTGCTCCAATGGTCCTCTACCACCCTGTTACAAATCCACATTCGTCCCACCCCCGCTAAGCCCAGGGTTAAGGTCACAGAATTGGTGCGTTCGAAACCTCAACGCTTGCGTAAATGGCTTATAATTTCTGTTTCCTTGCTCCGATATGCTTCACATTTCACACACGCATTGCTTCAATGGTTCTCTACTGCCCTGTGACAAATCCACATTCATCCCGCCCCCGCTAAGCCCAGGGTCAAGGTCACAGACTTGGTGCGTTCGAAACAACGCTCGTGTAAATGGCTTATAATTTTTGTTTCCTTGCTCCGATCTGCTTCACATTTCACACTCGCATTGCTTCAATGGTTCTCTGCTGCCCTGTGACAAATCCACATTCATTCCGCCCCCGCTAAGCCGAGGGTCAAGGTCACAGACTGGGTGCGTTCGAAACCTTAACGCTCGCATAAATGGCTTATAATTTCTGGTTCCTTGCTCCGATCGGCTTCACATTTCACACACGCATTGCTTCAATGGTCCTCTACTGCCCTGTGACAAATCCACATTCGTCCCTCCCCCGCCAAGCCCAGGGTCAAGGTCACAGACTTGGTGTGTTCGAAACCTTAACGCTCGAGTAAATGGCTTATCATTTCTGTTTCCTTGCTCGGATCTGCTTCACATTTCACACACGCATTGCGTCAATGGTCATCTACTGCCCTGTGACAAATCCACATTCATCCCACCCCCGCTAAGCCCAGGGTCAAGGTCACAGACTTGGTGCGTTCGAAACCTTAACGCTCGAGTAATTGGCTTATAATTTCTCTTTCCTTGCTCCGATCTGCTTCACATTTCACACGCGCATTGCTCCAATGTTCCTCTACCGCCCTGTGACAAATCCACATTCGTCCCACCCCCGCCAAGCCCAAGGTCAAGGTCACAGACTTGGTGCATTTGAAACCTTATCGCTCGAGTAAATGGCTTATAGTTTCTGTTTCCCTGCATGGATCTGCTTCACATTTCACACACGCATTGCTCCAATGGTCCTCTACCGCCCTGTGACAAATCCACATTCGTCCCGCCCCCGCTAAGCCCAGGGTCAAGGTCACAGACTTTGTGCGTTCGAAACCTTAACGCCCGGGTAAATGGCTTATAATTTCTGTTTCCTTGCTCAGATCTGCTTCACATTTTGCACACACGCATTGCTCCAATGGTCCTCTACCGCCCTGTGACAAATCTGCATTCGTCCCGCCCCTGCTAAGACCTGGGTCAAGGTCGCAGACTTTGTGCGTTCACCTTAACGCTAAATGGCTAACTACTGCTTTTATGAATATGTTTATCTGTTCTGCGCAGATCGGCTCACATTTCACACTTCGCATGCTTCCAATGGTTTCAATGTCTACCGCCCTGTGACAAATCTACATTCATCCCGCCCCTGCTAAGCCCAGGGTCAAGGTCGCTGACTTGGTGCATTTGAAACCTTATCGCTCGAGTAAATGGCTTATAATTTCTGTTTCCTTGCTCAGATCTGCTTCACATTTTGCACACACGCATTGCTCCAATGGTCCTCTACCGCCCTGTGACAAATCTACATTCATCCCGCCCCTGCTAAGCCCAGGGCCAAGGTCGCTGACTTTGTGCAATCAAAACCTTAACGCTCGGGTAAATGGCTTATAATTTCTGTTTCCTTGCTTGGATCTGCTTGACAATTCACACACGCATTGCTCCAATGGTCCTCTACCGCCCTGTGACAACATTCATGCCGCCCCCGCTAAGCCCAGGGTCAAGGTCACAGACTTGGTGTGTTCGAAACCTTTACGCTCGAGTAAATGGCTTATAATTTAAATATGCCTCATTTTTAGCCAGGTTTTTTGAAAAAAAATCCAGGCTATTGGATTGGCGAAAGCCGGGCGGTGGGCGGGCGGCGTCCACAATCAATGTTAAGTTTTCGTGTTTGAGTCGATTTCTTTGTTACTGTACCACCTAGGACCACCAAACTTTCACAGCTTCATAATCAAGGGGTGCCCACCACATATCACTATCCAACATGTTACTTTTTTTTTTAACTTGACCCATTTTTTTTTCCGCGTAGTCGACTAGCCATTTTCAATGTTAAGTTTTCGCGTTTACAATGTTAAGTTTTCGTGTTTAAGTCCATTTCTTTGGTACTGTACCACCTAGGACCACCAAACTTTCACAGCTTCATAACCAAGGGGTGCCTACCACATACAACTATCCAACATGTGACCATTTTTTTACCTTCACCTATTATTTCTACATAATTGACTTAGCCATTTTCAACGTTAACTTTAACGTACGTCTGGTTAAAGTTTTTTGGTTAAATCTTTTTCGTTATACTATATCTGTGCAACTGCTTTGCCTATTACCTTGAAACTTCACATGGGTGTTTATCATCATCCATATTTTCATTCTAACCCCCAACCGTGCGGCCCCTGTGCCCAATGTCAAGGTCAAATTACTTTGAATTGTTTTGTTAAAGTTTTTTTGTGTACTATATCTCTGCAACTGCGCGATATCGTCGGCATTTTGGCATACGTCCGTCCTTCCGTCTGTACGTCCGTGTCCGGTTAAAGTTTTTTCCTTAAAGTTTTTCCAACTACTATATCTATTTTTTTAGTGTCCATGCCTCGCCCCAAGGCGCGACATGCAGGCCACGGCCATCTAGTCTACAAAAAGTGGGTATAATTATGTTATCCAAGTGTCTATGGTTGGAAAAAACCTGGCCTTCGTGGCTTTGCCTCGTTTCTTGTTTTACCTTCACCTATTATTTCTACGTAATTGACTTAGCCATTTTCAACGTTAACTTTTTAACGTACGTCTGGTTAAAGTTTTTTGCTTAAAACTTTTTCCTTATCATTACTCAAACACGTCTTATTTGGAATTAATAAATCACTGAACTACTTTCGGCAAGGGAGATAATCAATATCACGCGAACTATTTTCATACGAGCCAAGCGGATTGTTCATTTATGATTAGTATATATAGTTTTAAGCTATCTCCTGTGATATATAATGATACATTACTTTGTTATGTTATGGGTACTAATACATGTTGTTTCAATAGCGTATCACTGTAACGGTATCGTTGTAGATGGAGTTGCAAATAATTTAATAATTATTACGTTCAAATGGTTGCGTAATACTGATAGCACTTCTGTATAACTTTGATTCTCGTAAATGGCGCAATAGTCGTGAGGTTAAGGTCCCTGACTTCAATGATTTAATTACCGATTCCCGAAAGGGTCGGGGGTTCAAACCTCGACGTGGTATACTTTTTTTTCTCCATATATATTATTTTTGTGATTTTAATATTTTCACAATTTTATGATTTTAATAAAAATACCTATAAATTGATAGAAACTTAACAACAATGAAAGTGTCTGTCTTTAAGTAATATATACACAGACAGTTTGTTACTGATAAGTTTAAGTAATATATACACAGACAGTTTGTTACAGGTTTTTTAAGTTTGAGGTACTGTCTATACCATATAATGTTTTACTGTCCCAAAATCTATTTTTTTGGCTGTCACAATTAATTAATTTTTTTCGGACAGGAAACATTTTTTTATGAATTTGAAATAATTATTGTCCTCCATCTGCTCACAACACTGTTCGTAACTGCGCCTGTGGCTACCACGACCAGAATTCACTGGCCGCAAACACAGTAGCCATCGCGTCTATTTATTAAATTATTATTTTTTATTTTATTTGAATTCCGCGTGAACGCTGCATTTGTGTCAACACCATTTACAGAAAATATTGGTGATTTTTTAAACGAATATCGGAGAAATGCGGCTATATATTTTGTAAATTTTCAACACCATTTACGGAAAAAAATTACCGATTTTTTTAAAACAATATCGGCACAACTAAATACGGTGATATAATTTTTGTCAACTTTTCAACACCATTTACGGAAAATATTACTGATTTTCTAAAAACAATATCGGCGAAGGTGTACTGAACTACTCTTTATTTTAAATAACCAGCCGTCTAATAGGTCTGTGTATAATCGAGAGTATATCGTTAATTGTCATGTTGCCTCCGACAGTGAGGTGTTGCGGCACACATCAAAACGACACGTCAATTTCAAAACATTGCCTAAGGGTCACAGCTGTGTGGTGTCATCAGATCAACACCTCGTCACACACAACTACGCATTATCGATTTTTTCCCCACACAAAGCGACGTGTATTTACAACTAGATCTGTGTAATGTGTCGGTGTAGCCAAAGACCATACATAAATTCGTAATTAGTCACAGATGTAGCCTTAAAATATAATCGATTTCCTTAAATTACGTCCGCAAGTTGACAGATATTTCAGAGCAGACGTCATCGTAATTTGCCGTTATTTATTTCCAAAATTTGCCATATATTCTGTAAATGGCGTTGAAAGTTGACAATAAATTAAGATCAGATCAGTACGTTAAATCGCTATCGACGACAACTGACGATCCGATGAGAGAGTAATACCGTTTACGCGTATCCAATGTTAAATATACATCGTTATTTTGTATGACTTTCGTAGTTTTTACCGAGAAATTGAAACCGTTTCCAATTATTGGGGAAAATAATATCATGATTAGCACACCGTTTCACTAAGCATGTGGCTACTCAGGGAATGGGATCACACGGTCTATTGTTTACACTGGATTAATGGCGGCCCCCATGAGGTCTCGGGTAAATCTTTATTTTTAAATAATACGACTGTGGTTTCTTCCTTTTAGCGATGACCATGTTGCAGCCGTTAACATTATTTAGCAGCATTTATGTAGTTAGTCTGAACATTTGCAGAGAAAATTTGAATAGGACGGAATCGAGCGTTGTTTAAACTTAGTCCTGTCATATGCACAGGTCAAAATATGAACTGAAAATGGCGCTTTGTGTGACAGAAATCCGTACGCGGACGAATAAAAAAAATATTCTGTTATAAATATCACATATAGCGAAACAGCGGTAGCATATACTGTTTTAATAATATGCATACATATTGTAATTAAAGTTTAATAGTGATATACTGATGAATAATATACGATAATATGGTTTATACTCCAGCACTATGTTTTAAGGCTATGTGATTTGCCTCATATAAGCTGGATTAATTAATACTTATTCATGCGCTTCATGAGAACATCAATACATTTAAAATAGACAAATATTACTTTTAAAGGGTATCGATATGATACATTTTAATAATATAAATATTGAAAATACACATTACAATCGCTTACAACATAAGTTATTGATCGAAAATAGTCACTGCACCGTGACCTATTTGACCGCATTACCTATTGCGCGGCTCTACCTCATCATACCCCTGTTTACATAGGTAACTGGGGGTATAGTGAGGTATGCTCGCTAATACAATGTTTGCGTAATGTACTATATATCTGCAACTATTTCGCCCATTACCTTCAAACTTCACATGGGTGTTTATCATCATCCATATTTTCATTCTACCCCCCTAACCGTGCGGCCCCTATGCCCAATGTCAAGGTCAAATTACTTTCAATTTTTAGCTCACCTGAGCAAAGCTCATGTGAGCTATTGTTATGGCAAAGTGTCCGTCGTCCGGCGTCCGGCGTCCGTCTTCCGTTTTCAATCATCTTCTTCTCCCGACCTGCTGAGCCGATATTGGTCAAACTTCACAGGGATGATATATGGGTGATGCCATTTCAGATTTGTTAAAATGGAGGTCATCGACAATCCAAGATGGCCGCCATGGAAAAGTAGGTCAAATTCTTAAAAAATCTTCTTCTCACGAACCGCCAGGCCGATTTCGACGATACTTGGTATGAATGATCGATAGTTAGCGCTGTTTCAGATTTGTTCATATGGTGGCCCGTGGGTCAAAAATGGGCGTCGCCCGAGGGGTCAAATAGGGGTCAATTTTATTTTTAACCGAATATAGTCATGTAATATATCAAATCGAAGGTATCGACGAGAAAATCACTCTGGAACATTTTTTTGTCTAAATCATATGATTACATCATCCAAGATGGCCACCGATAGTTCAAATGGTCATTCTTTTACTAAAGATTTCAACGTCTTCTTCTTGTAAACTGCTTGGCCGATATTGGCCAAACTTAACTGTGATGGTCTGTGGTTGAAGCCTGTTCATTTTTGTTAAAATGGAGGTCATCACCAAATCCAAGATGGCCGCCGTTGAGAAGTAGGTCAAATTCTTAAAAATCTTCTTCTCACGAACCGCCAGGCCGATTTCGACGATACTGGGTATGAATGATCGATAGTTAGCGCTGTTTCATATTTGTTCATATGGTGGCCCCTGGGTCAAAAATGTGCGTGCCCGAGGGGTCAACTAGGGGTCAAATATATTTTTGCCCGAATATGTCATATAATATATTCAAATCGAAGGTATCGACTAGTTGATCACTCTGGACCATTTTTTGTCTAAATCAGATGATTTTGTCATCCAAGATGGCCACCAAAGTAAGGTAAAAAAAGTTTGTTCTTTTACTAAAGATTTTAAACGTATTCTTCTTGTGAACTGCTTGGCCGATATTGGCCAAACTTAACTGTAATGGTCTGTGGGTGAAGCCTGTCCATATTTGTTAAAATGGAGGTCTTCACCAAATCCAAGATGTCCGCCGTTGAAAAGTAGGTCAAATTGTCAAAAAATCTTCTTCTCACAAACCTCCAGGCCGATTTCGACGAAACTTGGTGTGAATGATTGATAGTTAACGCTGGTTCAGATTTGTTCATATGGTGGCCCCTGGGTCAAAAATGGGCGTGGTCCGAGGGGTCAAATTATATTTTTGCCCGAATATGGTTATTAGCCAGGTTTTTTGAAAAAAAATCCAGGCTATTGGATTGGCGAAAGCCGGGCGGGCGGGCGGGCGGGCGGCGGGCGGGCGGCGGGCGGCGTCCACAATCAATGTTAAGTTTTCGTGTTTTGAGTCCATTTCTTTGTTACTGTACCACCTAGGACCACCAAACTTTCACAGCTTCATAATCAAGGGGTGCCCACCACATATCACTATCCAACATGTTACTTTTTTTTTATCTTGACCCATTTTTCCGCGTAGTCGACTTAGCCATTTTCAATGTTAAGTTTTCGCGTTTACAATGTTAAGTTTTCGTGTTTAAGTCCATTTCTTTGGTACTGTAACACCTAGGACCACCAAACTTTCACAGCTTCATAATCAAGGGGTGCCCACCACATATCACTATCCAACATGTTACTTTTTTTTAACTTCACCCATTTTTTCCGCGCAGTCGACTTAGCCATTTTCAATGTTACGTTTTCGCGTTTACAATGTTAGTTAAGTTTTCATGTTTTAAGTCCATTTCTTTGGTACTGTACCACCTAGGACCACCAAACTTTCACAGCTTCATAACCAAGGGGTGCCTACCACATACAACTATCCAACATGTGACAATTTTTTCACCTTCACCTATTATTTCTACGTAATTGACTTAGCCATTTTCAACGTTAACTTTTTAACGTACGTCTGGTTAAAGTTTTTTGGTTAAAACTTTTTCGTTATACTATATCTCTGCAACTGCTTCGCCCATTACCTTGAAACTTCACATGGGTGTTTATCATCATCCATATTTCATTCTAACCCCCAACCGTGCGGCCCTGTGCCCAATGTCAAGGTCAAATTACTTTGAATTTTTTTGTTAAAGTTTTTTCGTGTACTATATCTCTGCAACTGCTTCACCCAATACCTTGATACTTCACATGGGTGTTTATCATCATTGTCGCACCTGCTTGCAGAAAGCGCGATCCTGTGCCCAATGTCAAGGTCATATACTTTGAATTTTTTTGTTTAAACTTTTTTCGTGTAAATACTATATCTCTGCAACTGCTTCACCCAATACCTTGATACTTCACATGGGTGTTTTATCATCATTGTCGCACCTGCTTGCGGAAAGCGCGATCCTGTGCCCAATGTCAAGGTCAAATTACTTTGAATTTGTTAAATTTTTTCGTCAGTCAATACTGAATGTAGTCGTGTACTAATATTCTCTGCAACTGCTTCACCCAATACCTTCATACTTCACATGGGTGTTTATCATCAATTGTTGCACCTGCTTGCGGAAAGCGCGATCCTGTGCCCAATGTCAAGGTCAAATTACTTTGAATTTTTTTGTTAAAGTTTTTCGTGTACTATATCTCTGCGACTGCTTCACCCAATACCTTGATACTTCACATGGGTGTTTATCATCATTGTCGCACCTGCTTGCGGAAAGCGCGATCCTGTGCCCAATGTCAAGGTCAAATTACTTTGAATTTTTTTGTTAAAGTTTTTTCGTGTACTATATCTCTGCAACTGCTTCACCCAATACCTTCATACTTCACATGGGTGTTTATCATCATTGTTGCACCTGCTTGTGGAAAGCGCGATCCTGTGCCCAATGTCAAGGTCAAATTACTTTGAATTTTTTTGTTAAAGTTTTTTCGTGTACTATATCTCTGCGACTGCTTCACCCAATACCTTGATACTTCACATGGGTGTTTATCATCATTGTCGCACCTGCTTGCGGAAAGCGCGATCCTGTGCCCAATGTCAAGGTCAAATTACTTTGAATTTTTTTGTTAAAGTTTTTTCGTGTACTATATCTCTGCAACTGCTTCACCCAATACCTTCATACTTCACATGGGTGTTTATCATCATTGTTGCACCTGCTTGTGGAAAGCGATCCTGTGCCCAATCAAGTCAAATTACTTTGAATTTTTTTTGTTAAAGTTTTTCGTACTATATCTCTGACTGCTTCACCCAATACCTTGATACTCACAGGGTGTTTACAATCATTGTCGCACCTGCTTCGGAAAGCGCGATCCTGTGCCCAATGTCAAGTCAAATTAACTTTGAATTGTTAAAGTTTTTTCGTACTATATCTCTGCAACGCTTCACCCAATACTCATACTCACAGGGTGTTTTATCAATCATGTTGCACC
This sequence comes from Conchocele bisecta, assembly GCA_029237695.1. Lineage (NCBI taxonomy): Eukaryota > Metazoa > Mollusca > Bivalvia > Lucinida > Thyasiridae > Conchocele > Conchocele bisecta. The sequence goes on along the minus strand of CM055265.1, from coordinate 185,196,643 downwards.
TCTGTGGAAAGCGGATCCGTGCCCAATGTCCAAGGTCAAATACTTGAATTTTTTTGTTAAAAGTTCGTGTACTATATCTGCAATGCTTCACCCAATACCTTCATACTTCACATGGGTGTTTATCATCATTGTCACACCTGCTTGCGGAAAGCGCGATCCTGTGCCCTATGTCAAGTTCAAATTACTTTAAAAAATTTTAATTTTGTTAAAGTTTTTTTGTGTACTATATCTCTGCAACTGCTTCACCCATTACCTTGATACTTCACATGTGTTTATCATCATTGTCGCACCCGCTTGCAGAAAGCGCGATATCGTCGGCATTTTGGCATACGTCACCGTCCGTATGTTCCGTGTGTCCGGTTAAAGTTTTTTCGTTAAAGTTTTCCATCTACTATATCCTAATTGTTTTAGTGTCCATGCCTCACCCCAAGGCGCGACATGCAGGCCACGGCCATCTAGTCTACAAAAAGTGGGTATAATTATGTTATCCAAGTGTCTATGCTTGGAAAAAACCTGGCCTTCGTGGCTTTGCCTCGTTTCTTGTCTTTAGCTGCCTGCATTCGTGTGCCGACAGGCCACACTTCTAGTAATTTCTGGTTCCTTGTTCGGATCTGCTTCACATTTCACTCACGCATTGCTCCAATGTTCCTCTACCGCCCTGTGACAAATCCACATTCGTCCTGCCCCCGCCAAGCACAGGGTCAAGGTCACAGACTTGGTGCGTTTGAAACCTTAACGCTCGGGTAAATGGCTTATAATTTCTGTTTCCTTGTTTTCAAATGTGTCTCGTTTTCTTTGGCTGCTAGCGGGGGCATTCGTGTGCCGACAGGCCACATTTCTAGTCATACATGCATTCCTCAGATGACCCTCTATCATGCTGTAGCAAATCCACAACCCACCACCCAACCCTTACCCCAAGGTGAAGGTCACAAACTTAGCATGTTTATAAAGTTGGGGTAAATGTTGTGTAACTTCTGTTTCTTTACAGGGAATGCTTTGATATTTCATACATGCATTCATCTGATGATCCTCTAATCTGCTAGAGGAAATCCATGACCCACCCCCCAGCCCCCCACCCCTTTCCCCAAGGTCAAGGTCACAAACTTAGCACATTCATATATGCATTCCTCATGTGAATAGCTATCATGCTGTAGAAAATCACCTTGGTTGGGTTGAATTATGTTTTACTTCTGTTTTCAGGCAGCGCATTGATGTTTCATACATGCATTCATCTATCGGGTTATTCTAATTTCAGGAATGAATATATTTTTTGTCGATGCAAATATTCCGTTCTGATTTTGGGATTTTCCCCCCAATGCAGCAGGTTAAAATAGGATCGAACCTGTTTGCCCGGCCTTACTTGACCTTAGCTGTTGATAGGCCGTTAAACACCAATAAACAAAAAAACAAACAAACTATATCATGCTATAGCAAATCCATGTCCCACCTTCTACCACTGACCCCAATGTCAAGGTCCACCGCACACCCCTTAACCCAAGATCAAGTTATATAATATTCATGTTTTTTTTTTAAAACTGTGCCAAGTTTGAGTGAAGGCTGCCAACAGGCGAGCTTTGTCTTCTGACAACTCTTGTTGTTGACCCGCTTGCGGAAAGTGAGACATAGTGATCACAATGACGTCAGTCTAATTCAAATTTTGCCTCGTTTACTATCAAAGTTTTAACAACAGGTGAGAAGGTTGACACAGTGTTCAAGAAGCTGGCGGAGGTGTTGTCGCGGAAATCGTCCAATGAGGATAAGTCGTTGGTGAAGGAGGCGGGTCTAGATGACGCTAATGGCAACTATAACAACAACAGCACATCGGATGTCGAAACTAACACCGAACTGAAGGAAGTCGTTCACTCACATGTTCAGGCCGGTCAGTGCTCACGTAACCATGAAATGGCCGGAAACAAAAATAATTGTCTGCTGTTTATTTATATTTGACATATTTCTTAATAAAAATATAATTTGGCAGCGCCTGAGAATAATAACTTCTAATAAAGATGGAAATTATCTTACATGAGCTGCAAAAGCTAATTAACCCAGTTAATAACTACACATTATTAATGAGGTTATCGTAATTAATGCATTTAATAACTAATTAAATTCGTACAATCCAGATCGATTAGGGTTTGTTGTGGCGTTGTTTATTTGTTTAGCTCACCTTAGCCAAAGGCTCAAGTGAGCTATTGTTACCGTTTTCCGTCCGTCCGTCCACAATTTCAAACGTCTTCTCAAACCGCTGAGCCAATGTTGGTCAAACTTTACAGAGATGATATATGGGTGGGAGAATATCAGGTTTGTAAAATTGGAGGTCTTCGCATAATCCAAGATGGCCGCCGTGGAAAAGTAGGTCAAATTATTAAAAAGATTCTTCTCACGAAACGCTAGGCCAATTTCAACGAAACTTGGTAGAATAATTGATATTCCATGCTGTTCTAGATGTGTTAAAATGTTTAATGAACTTAAAATGATGACCCCAGGGTAAAATATCTGGGTGGGGGAGGGTAATGGGTAACATTTCAGATTTGACCGAATATGGTCATATATCCTCTATCGTGCTATAGCAAATCCATGACCCACCACCCAACCCTTACCCCAATGTCAAGGTCACAAACTTTGCATGTTCATAAACTTAATGTTGGGGTAAATGTTGTTGGGGCTATACTTGAGTCGGGTTGTCCATTTCCTTCATCCAAAATGCTTAATATTTCACACATGCATTCCTGTAAGGCTCTACTACCATGCTGTGCCAAATCCACGACTGTCCAACCCCCGCTGATCCCAAGGTCAAAGTCAAATACTTAGTCTCTTTACAAAACTTAACATCAGAGAAATATTGTTATACTTTCTATTCCTATCCAAAATGTTTAATATTTCACACATGCATTTCTGTAAGGCTCTACTACCATGCTGTGCCAAATCCATGACCGTCCAACCCCCACTGATCCCAAGGTCAAAGTCAAATACTTAGTCTCTTTACAAAACTTAACATCAGAGAAATATGTTATAACTTCTATTTCCTTCATCTAAAATGCTTAATATTTCACACATGCATTCCTGTAAGGCTCTACTACCATGCTGTGCCAAATCCACGACCGTCCAACCCCAGCTGATCCCAAGGTCAAGGTCAAATACTTGGTCTCTTTACAAAACTTAACATCAGAGAAATAAGTTATAGCTTCTATTTCCTTCATTGAAAATTCTTAATATTTCACACATGCATTCCTCTAATGTTGTACTATCATGCTGTGGCAAATTTACGACCGTCCAACCCCCGCTGATCCCAAGGTCAAGGTGACATAGTTGGTCTCTTTACAAAACTTTACATCAAGAGAAATCGGTTATAACTTCTATTTCCTTGCTCGGATCTGCTTCACATTTCGCACACGCATTGCTCTACCACCATGTGACAAATTCACGTTTGTGCCACCCCCGCTAAGCGCAGAGTCGAGGTCACAAGCCCACACACTTGGATTTTTACCCACATTGTTACCGCAATGTGTCCGTCTTCGTCCGTCGTCGTCCGTGAACATTTTCAAACGTCTTCTCCTCGGTAACCATTGGGCCTATAGTCACCAAACTTCATAGTATTGGTCCTTAGGTAGGGGGATTACAAAATTGTTAAAATGACATCATCACGTAATCCCAGATGACCGCCGTCTAAAAATAGCACAAATTGTTCAAAAATCTTCTTCTCAAGAACCGCCAACCGGATTTCGACAAAACTTGGTATGAATGATCGATGTACAATGCTCTTTCAAAGTTGTTAAAATAGTGACCCCGGGGTCAAAAATTGGCGTGGCCCGTGGGGTCAAATTTTATTTTTGACCGAATATGGTCATGTCATATATCAAATCGAAGGTATCAACGAGGCGATCACTCTGGTGCATTTTTTGCCGTAATCGGATGGTTATGTCATCCAAGATGGCCGCCGAAAGGTCAAAAGGTCGTTCTTTTATTACAGATTTCAAAATTCTTCTTCACATGAACTGCTTGGCCCATGGTGGCCAAACTTCATAGTTATGGTCCATGGGTGAAGCCTTTTCAGATTCGTTAAAACGGAGGTCGTCACTAATCCAAGATGGCCGTCGTCTAAAAATGGCACAAATTCTTAAAAAATCTTCTTCTCATGAACCGCCTGCCGGATTTCGATGAAACTTGGTATTAATGATCGATGTACAATGCTCTTTCAAAGTTGTTAAAATGGTGACCCCGGGGTCAAAAATGGGCGTGGCCCGTGGGTTCAAATTTTATTTTTGACCAAATATGTTTGTGTCATATATAAAATCGAAGGTATCGATTAGGCGATTGCTCTGGTGCAATATTTGTCGGAATTGGATGATTATGTCATCCATGATGGCCTCCAAAAGGTCCATTTATTCGAGATTTTGAGGGTCTTTTTCTCAGGAACCACATGGCCGATGCTGGCCAAACTTCATAGTAAGTTATGATTCTTGGGTGAAGCATTTTCAGATTTGGTAAAATGAGTCATCGCTTAATCCAAGATGACCGCCATCTAAAAATAGCACAATTTTTTTAAAACAATGAACTCGATGTCACATTCTTCTCATGGAGTCAGGTTAGCGAATTAGGGCCATCATGGCCCTCTTGTTTTGTTTACATATTTAGGGGTACCAGGGCCCACGCGTGGGGTATTCCGTAAGCCTCACTTACTGACCAATCTAGTTTCTATTTATTTACAGGGAACGCCTTGATATTTCATACATGCATTCATCTGATGTATCATGCTATAGCAAATCCACGACTCACCTTCCACCACTGACCCCAATGTCAAGATACACCGCACACCCCTTAACCCCAGGTCAAGTTATATAATATTCATGTTTTTTATACAACTGTGCCAAGTTTGAGCGAAGGCTGCCAACATGCGAGCTTCGTTGTCTTCTGACAACTCTTGTTATCATCAAAAACATGCTTTGACAGCACTTTAGAATAATTGACAGCATGCTTTGATAGCACTTTCTGAAGTGCTGTCAAACCATGTTTTTATTGAGAAATAAGGCAAGATATAAAAGCAATAGCAGACAACAATTGTTGTGTGTAGCGGTCTAGGGGTTTAACAATGTCTTCCCATCATCAGACTGGTTTCAATACAAATTTGTAGGAATAATGAATGTATAAAGGTCTCTCAGATTTACTTGCATATATATAATAACCAGGTGATCGATATAGGGCCACAATGGCCCTATTGTTTTTGTATACCGCAGTTGTCTACTATGGCTTAGTCTCGGCGAATCAAACATCTTTATTTCGAATATGAGAACAGAGTAATGTGCTCCGTATGTTTCACAAATTTCCCACTTTGTAGCGGCGTCTTCGAGTGATGTCAAAATGTCTGTAGACGCGAATGACTCGGTCGGGGAAGGGGATGTGAAGGTGACATCTAGCGAGGACAAGAACGCCATCTTGAAGGAACTGAAGGTTGGTTTATTTCTAAGTGCTCACTTTTATCAGGTACAGAAGTGTCTTGAGTTAACTCGAGCTGTGTTGGTTTGACCCACGTTTGCGTTACATTTGACAGAAAACAAGTTTTTGTTTGTTCCTTGTGTATCCCCGTTTTGTCTTCAATGCGCATGCTCAGTGATACAAAAATGGTGAAACGTTTCTGATGACATTTCTACATTTCCGCAACAGACGTATGATATTTCTACATTTCCGCAATATACATATTTCTACATTTTCGTGGCAGGCATATTTCTACATTTCCGCAACAGACATGTTTCTACATTTCCGCGACAGACATATTTCTACAACATTTCCGTGACAGACATATTTCTACATTTTCGCGACAGACATATTTCTGCGATTGACATATTTCTACATTTCCACGACAGACATATTTCTACATTTCTGCGACAGACATATTTCTGCAACAGACATATTTCTGCAACAGACATATTTCTATATTTCCGCGACAGATATATTTCTATATTTCCATGACACTCATTTCTACATTTCCACGGCAGACATATTTCTATATTTCCGTGACAAGTATATTTCTATATTTCCGTGACAAATATATTTCTACATTCGACGACAGACATACTTATATATTGTCATTGCAGGAGGTGATTTCAAACACAGACGTGTCAGTTGACTCGGACTACGCCGACCTGTCTATCTGGGACTTTGCCGGGCAGTCTGTGTTCTACACGACCCACCAAATGTTCCTTTCATCGCGAGCCGTTTATCTTCTTGTCACTGACATCAATAAACACATTGGCGACATTGTCGGAGATGACTTTTGTTACTTTGACAGTAAAGGGGAGGAGTTGTATACAATATCTGGTATGTCAGTCTGAACACAGCATTCTGATTCTTTCGGCTTTCGGCTATACTGCTATATGGGACGTGCTATGTGAGGCCTCCAGATAAGTTTTTTTTATCTAAAGTGTATTATACCCACATAATTTAAATTCAATGCGTATTTTACTTTTACAAATGTATTATTGATGTCCTTCCTTTATATTAAATAGGGAACAAGTAATACAAATATTTTTTTTTAAAAGAATAAACTTATTTCACCTTTTTGCAGCTCAACTAAGTAAATTTTTAACTTAATTACCGTATTTTCACAACTCAATTTGAAAATCAATGCGTATTTTCACATTGCGGTGCGTATTTTGTACTCCCATTTTTGATAATCAATGCGTATTCAGCTAAAATAAGTATGTAAAATACGCCAATATGCACCTTATCTGGAGCTCTGTTATGTGATTTTGTACCTAAGAAAATGAGCAATTTTTCATGAAATTTATTAACGGAAACTGTGATATTTACTATAAATGACGTCGAAAGATGACAAATTTTACGCACATTAAAAAATTGGGAATGAAGGAGAACTAAATGCAACCATAGTTGAAAATAAATAGTTTGACCTGCAGTAGTATATGGGGGTCAAAATGATACCACCTCCCTCCTGCCCCAGCGGCTACACCACTCAAACCCGCGGCAATAGGAATTGCCACGACTGTAGATAGCAATGCAGCGGTTCCGGCCCCACCCAGTATAGAAATGGATGATAGCAAGGTGCTCACCCCTCCGCTATATTTGCAGCTCGTCTATATTTTTTAGCATTTACCCTCCGAGCTTCCCCCTCTTGTTTTAGAATCTGCTGTATCTCGACGATATTTGCCAACCTGAAGTTTGATGGGGTCTCCAACATCCAATCGCGGATTGGTGGTATTGGGTGTTGAAACAGGATCGGCAGGTTTTGGTTGTAGGTTCAACGGTATTAAATGTTCACTCGTCATAAATCAAGTTCAATTAACAATGATACAACAGTGAAAGAACTCTCTGGGTCAGCGAGTTTCGTAACAAAGTTAATAACACTACCTTCGAAAAGTCTAATTGTATTGTCACCGGCGAACAAAACCACCGCTGAACTCTGTCCAGCGAGTGTATTGACTCCAATCGCCCGTTCTTCACCATCCAGTACAAGATTTACGGTGACCGCTCCCACAGATTTACCCTTAGCATTAACCGAGCAGACCACCATTCGTCGAACCGTCCCGGACGCTGCCATGGCATATCCCCCATATCTATTGCTCGCTTTGGCGCCGAACGAATATTCATAGATCCCCTCATTCAATGGGCCCCGCTTTTCAGCCCAAACTGTGATGATAAGGTTTTATGCGGCGTAATAACTTAAAACTGCTCTATAGATGTGTCAAACAATGCGGTAAGCTTCATGGTAGCGTTATGGGTCTCAACACGAACCTTTTCAGAGGTATCCTCAAGTGCTTTGTGAGCGTCTCTACGAACACGTTTTCGGTATTATCGGAAATTTCCATAAACTCTGTGGGCCTCTTCCCGAAATTCTTTGGGTTATTTTCCCTCCTAGTTTGTTTAGTTCTGTATGTGTTTCTTCACGACTTTGTGTAGTTACAGCCAGGGCCTCTTCCCGAAATTCGGTTATTTTCCCTCCTAGTTTGTTTAGTTCTGTATGTGTTTCTTCATGACTTTGTGTAGTCACAGCCAGGGCCTCTTCCCGAAATTCGGTTATTTTCCCGCCTAGTTTGTTTAGTTCTGTATATATTTCTTCACGACTTTGTGTAGTCACAGCCAGGACATATACTCTAAGTTGTGATAGTAGACTCTTATGAATCTCGTCCGTGGCCGCCGATATATTGATCAGTGATATGGCCTCAACACGAACCTTTTCAGAGGTATCCTTAAGTGCTTTGTGAGTGTCTCTACGAACACGTATCAGTTTATCGGAAACTTCAATAAACTCTGTATGGGCCTCTTCCCGAAATTCGGTTATTTTTCCGCCAAGATCCTTAAGTCCTGTATGTGCCTCTTCGCGAACTTTTGCAGTCGCCGTCAGGACGTCTACTCTAAGCTGTGCTATGCTCCTGCGAATCGCGTTTGTGGCCTCCGATATAGTCGTATTGATCAAGGCCTTTGTTTTTCCGGTAGTGGGGTTGGATCCGGAGTCCCCGTCGGAATCATCATTGTTACTCGGATTCTTTGAATTTATATCTGTCACCCAATCGCGATTAGAATTGAAAGAACTACCTGGTCCGTATATACTCATAATGTTGGTTGTTATGCCACCGGGTTTCGAAGAAACGGGTGGCATATAGTGTTTGGACCGTCCGTCCGTCCGTCCGTCCGTCCGGGCACACATTAGGGTACTTATATGGCTAGCCCCACAGGGTTATGGACTTGGTAAAGGATAGGGTTGGTTACAATTAGCCACCTAAAAAATCGTTTTATGTGGCTAAAAATCGTTTTATGTGGCTAATATTTAACATGTGATAAGCCACATAAGTATAGTACTGTAAGAACGTCCGTCCGTCCGTCCGTCCGTCCGTCCGTCCGGGCACACATTAGGGTACTTATGGGGTAGGGGGCGTGGCCTAAGACAATAGAAGACAATGGAACTTATTCCGTACCCCGTAAGCCTATTGTGTCTTACGGGGTATTTCCTTTGATCTTTTATATAGCAAGTACCCCCTAAGGTCCGAAATGTAAGTTCGTCCGTCCGTCCGTCCGTCCGTCCGTCCGTCCGTCCGTCCGTCCGTCCGTCCGTCCGTCCGTCCGTCCGTCCGTCCGTCCGTCCGTCCGTCCGTCCGTCCGTCCGTCCGTCCGTCCGTCCGTCCGTCCGTCCGTCCGTCCGTCCGTCCGTCCGCCCGTCCGTCCGTCCGGGCACACATTAGGGTACTTATGTGGCTAGCCCCACAGGGTTATGGACTTGGTAAAGGATAGGGGTATTTCCTTTGATCTTTTATATAGCAAGTACCCCCTAAGGTCCGAAATGTAAGTTCGTCCGTCCGTCCGGGCACACATTAGGGTACTTATGACCATACCGCAGACTGCGGGAGCCCCTCGGGGCGAAAGGTGTGAGACAGAGCGTCGTTATTACGAACAACCCATCGACGATCGACCAGAACCAGCAGCTCTTGGCCCGCTTCCCCAACTTCGGAGCTAGTGACGTCATTGTGCCGGGGACTGTTCGCCTCGCTTTCACTATTTCGCTGACGTCGACGGACGTGGACCGAACCGTCGTTCAGAACCTGGGTCGCGCCATCGTCAAGAAGACCATGATAAAGATCTTTGGTAATGAGGTGATGTCGATCGACGACAGCGACGACAGCGACGTCTACCATTGTTACCAGCAATATCAGGGTATTGACTCCAGCACAAAACGTAACCAGACTTAGAATCGGGGCTGGCAACAAGGTAGATAACAACGCGAGGGACAACGCGATCGCGGCGGCTTATGGCAACCGCTTCTACATCCCGCTCGACTTTGAGCTGTTGGAGTCACATGCCCTACTATCAGAGCGCTTTGGCTGACCGCCTCGAATACGAATTAACGTTCAACGACTACGGCCGAGTTCTCATAGCCACCGACATGGCATCGACGTATACGATCGATGTTTCGCTGGAGTACGACATGGTCACGATGCCCGAACTCGTGCGATTGATCAGATGCCAGTACGCCAGGCGCGTTGCCATACTTTACTACCGCAAGATGGCGAAAGACAAAAGCGACACATTGTGGAATATTAATGTCAACGTACCCGCCCGCTCGATGAAAGGTATACTGATGCTGTTCGAGGAGGGTCGGTTCGCGCTCGGGGTTAGAAAAACCGACAAATTCTATAACCCCAAAATCACAAAGGTCGAGGTGACGATCGAGGGAGTCCCCAATCAACTATACAGACAGGGCCTTCACGCGCACCAGCAGTGGGACGAAGTCAGAAAGCAGTTTGCTGCCGGCTCTAAGCCAAAGACCTGCACCTCTCGGACGTCTCCCTCGCGCAGTTCCTGACTTCCAAGTACTCGTTATGGCTAAACATGCGAGCCAGCGACGACGACCAAATGCACGGTAGTGGACGCCAAGTTGAGAACGCTAGCGAGGGTGTGACGATCCAGATAACGAAAGAGGCGGAAGGAGCTGGGCCATTGAACGTGTACTTATATATAATCACAGACGCGCAACTCAACATCGAAGATGGCCGATACGTCTCGGCAATCTACTGAAAATAAAAATAAAGTTTGTGATGCCCACTCTGCCATAATATGTGGGCAGACAGGATGCGGAAAAACTGTTTTCATCCTAGACTTGCTCGAGGGCTCCTACCGCGATGCCTTTCGTCACATTGTGATCCTGTGTCCCACTGTGCGGCACAACGAGACTTATCAATGGCGCCCGTGGATATTGAACGACCCTGAGGTATACGTCGTTGACCCCGGCGACAGGCTTCACGATTGGCTGCGTGGTTTATACCAAAGATTCCAGGGTGAGTCCACCCTATACGTGATTGACGCTGCTCGGCGAAGGCGGCGATGACCAAAAAGAAGGACATGCTCTCTGAGCTCGCATTTTCTGGCCGCCATGCTAGGCAAAGCGTATGGATCTCCACTCAGAAGTATAACACCGTCCTCAAGGATCTGCGCGAGCAAACGAAATGGGTCGCCCTCTTTCATTGCAAGGACCGAGACTCATTCGATGACAGTCTTCGAGAGATCGACGTTATCGACAGTTGCTTTCGGAAACTAAGCACGCCAAGCTTCTGTTAAAGACTGATCAACTCACAAATTATGAAGTTATCAATTAATTACTGAGCAATGCTTAACAATGCTGAGCAATTGCTGAACAATGCTTAACAAATGTTGAACAAACGCTGAACAATGGTTAACAATGTTAAGAATTTGTTGCGAGCATAACGGTGATCATAAGTATCGGGTGGTGCGCTTGGCAATATGTTAGACTTATGAGGCTAGTCAGAATAGTTCTAATTATTAAAAATAAAATAATGAACTGCGACAAACTTCTCGATCAGCTAATGGAAGAGAAAGTCGTGTCGACTACCGACACGACTGGACCTGTAGGAACGACTGCCGGCAAAACTGCCGATACGGCTGCCGGCACGGTCATGAAAGAAAATGAAAACGCGACACGACGCGAGTGGCTAGCTGCGCTGGTTGCTGGGGGACAATCGGAGCGGTATTTCGGTAGGCGTCTCTCAGTTTGTCACGTGGACAAGATGTCAGATGCGGAGGTCGATAAAATGTATGCGCGATACGAATCTAGGTTTGGTGCTGAGATGACGAAAACTCATGGATCGGCGGCTATTCATCTGTACGCTACCGCTGTTAGTACACTTCTCCCTATACCAAACACCGCGGGGTTGATTGGCGATCTAGAGACTGACCCTTTTGTAGGACACACTCTTAGAACAGCCTGCTCAATTTATTACAAGTTTGGAATGTACTTAGCTCCGCTGACAACACTGCGTGGACCACTTCTAAACACTGTCAATTTGGACATATATGCCCACGAACTAGAAGCTCAGAAAATGATGATGACACAAGACGCACCTGTGCAAGCACCTGCGAGAGTGACGGAACAGCAATCCCCGATTGCTCCACATGAACTCTCAACACTGTTGAATCCGATTGCACGACGCAAAAACCCAAAAAGACAGGCAGCTGAGCGGGCAGCGACTGCCACCCGAAAAGCTAAACAAGATAAAAATACTCGCCGAGCTTCGAGAGGCCAAACAGTCGTTTGTTCCAGCCGCTCCTGAGCTGGAGCAAAAGTTGGGGGCAGAGACAGCAAAACATTCGAAGACAGCTGCGGTTCAATCTCCGCAGGGACTTTTGGTGCAATCCCTGATTGCTGTAGCTCCTACCTGGATCATCCCATGGGTTGTTGGTGGTGGTCTGGCAGTTGTGGGCACCCTGTGTGTGCGGAACTACTTTTGAAACAACCAGCCGCGGTTCCGAAGAAAGTTACGAAACCGATTGCGCCCCATTTAAACATTAATCGCGATCCCTTTTATATGCAATAATCACTATATATAATGGCTGAAAACGATGGTAAAATGATAGTGAATGCGCTTTATCACGCCGTGGTGATATCGGGTCTCAATATCGGGTTTGCTCGACTATCAAAGATGGCCTTCGGAGTGCCCGCTCCCAAATTGGACATGACTGTAAGAGACGTAGGGCTCGTGACCTTCAATGTAGCGGCCGCAGTTGGGACCCAAGATTATCTAGTTAAAGCTGGAATTCTACCCGCTAATATATGGAAATAATGGCTTTGATCGGACTAATGATAGGTGGTGCATTGTTGAGCGCAGTGGCGTTCTCGTTAATAGGAAAATCGGACACGAATGAGGAGCGCAAGCGTCACGATTTAGATGCAGAACAACTCAAGAGCGCAGACGCAGCATGGTCGAAAAAACGAACCGCCCATCTGGACTGGGTCAACGAAGAGCTTCGCCGCGAGAATCACGCCGCGCAAACTTTCCAAACTTTGAAGAAGCCAACCGCGAGTGCCGGTGCCGAACAAAGTCCTCCAAGCAGACCTCCTATTTCTCCCTCACGATCGCGTCGGTCGCAAGACGTACAAGTATGCACTGACAATCGTTGACGTAGCGAGTCGCTATAAGGGGGCTGAGCCGCTGGCCACGAAAGAGTCTAAGGAGGTGGCCGAGGCTCTTTCCCGAATATATAAGAGGAGTCGTCTCAAATGGCCGAATCTTCTCCAGGTCGATCCCGGCCGCGAGTTCATGGGCGCGGTCTCTCAGCTCAGATTGCTCGTTAAGAAGCCCGTAGATGCCATGAAGGTTAAAAAAGGTGGCGCACAAGCCCTCCGCCGTCTCGTGCGGGCGACCCGTCGGTTTAGCGGAGAAACGGTTTCCGTCGGATGTTGACGTCCGGTACATCTATCAACCGGGAGAGCTCGATGGTGGCCGCCGCCGCGAGACTGTTCCGGTTTGGTCTCTCAATGTATATCATCTAAATCGATCTATTACCAAACCCGATGAGCCCGTGCTCTACTATTTGGATGATGGTCCATCGCGCGGGTTTGTTCGCGAAGAACTTCTTGCGGTGCCTTCTGACACCCAGCCTTCTGACAAATCCACATTCGTCTCGCCCCCGCTAAGCAAAGGGTCAAGGTCACAGACTTGGTGCGTTCAAAACCTTAACGCTGGGTAAATGGCTTATAATTTCTGTTTCCTTGCTGGATCTGCTTACTTTCACACAGCATTGCTCCAATGGTCCTCTACCGCCCTGTGACAAATCCACATTCGTCCCGCCCCCGCTAAGCCCAGGGTCAAGGTGACAGACTTGGTGCGTTCGAAACCTTAACGCTGGGTAAATGGCTTATCATTTCTGTTTCCTTGCTCGGATCTGCTTCACATTTCACACACGCATTGCTTCAATGGTCCTTTACCTCCCTGTGACAAATCCACATTCGTCCCGCCCCCGCTAAGCCCAGGGTCAAGGTCACAGACTTGGTGCGTTCGAAACCTTAACGCTGGGTAAATGGCTTGTAATTTCTGTTTCCTTGCTCGGATCTGCTTCACATTTCACACACGCATTGCTCCAATGGTCCTCTACCGCCCTGTGACAAATCCACATTCGTCCCGCCCCCGCTAAGCCCAGGGTCAAGGTCACAGACTTGGTGCGTTCGAAACCTTAACGCTGGGTAAATGGCTTATCATTTCTGTTTCCTTGCTCGGATCTGCTTCACATTTCACACATGCATTGCTTCAATGGTCCTTTACCGCCCTGTGACAAATCCACATTCGTCCCGCCCCCGCTAAGCCCAGTGTCAAGATCACAGACTTGGTGCGTTTGAAACCTTAACACTCGGGGTAAATGGCTTGTAATTTCTGTGTCTTTGCTCGGATCTGCTTCACATTTCACACACGCATTGCTCCAATGGTCCTCTACCGCCCTGTGACAAATCCACATTTGTCCCGCCCCCGCTAAGCCCAGGGTCAAGGTCACAGACTTGGTGCGTTCGAAACCTTAATGCTGGGTAAATGGCTTATAATTTCTGTTTCCTTGCTCGGATCTGCTTCACATTTCACACACGCATTGCTCCAATGGTCCTCTGCCACCTTGTGACAAATCCACATTCGTCCCGCCCCCGCTAAGCCCATGGTCATGGTCACAGACTTGGTGTGTTCGAAACCTTAACGCTCGGGTAAATGGCTTATAATCAAATATGCCTCGTTTTCTTTGTACGTTACGTCCCGAAACCTTAACGCTGGGTAAATGGCTTATAATTTCTGTTTCCTTGCTCGGATCTGCTTCACATTTCCGTCGGAATTCCGTATGAATTTCTGTTTCCTTTCTCGGATCTGCTTCACATTTCACACACGCATTGCTCCAATGGTCCTCTACCGCCCTGTGACAAATCCACATTCGTCCCGCCCCCGCTAAGCCCAGGGTCAAGGTCACATACTTGATGCGTTAGAAACCTTAACGCTCTGGGTAAATGGTTATAATTTCTGTTTCCTTGCTCGGATCTGCTTCACATTTCACACACACATTGCCCGCACCGCCGCTAAGCCCATCCAATGGTTCACTACTGCCCTGTACAAATTCACTTCGTCCGCCGCTAGCAGGTCAAGTCACAGACTTGGTGCGTTCCAAACCGTAATGCTTTAGTAAATGTCTTGTAATTTGTGTGTCCTTGATCGGATCTGCGTCACATGTCTCACACGCATTACTCCAATGGTCCTCTACCACCCTGTGACAAATCCACATTCGTCCTGCCCCCGCTAAGCCCAGGGTCACGGTCACAAGACTTGGTGCTTTTGAAACCTTAACTCTGGGTAAATGGCTTATAGTTTCTGTTTCCTTGCTCGGATCTGCTTCACATTTCACACACGCATTGCTCCAATGGTCCTCTACCGCCCTGTGACAAATCCATGGTCTGTTTCCTTGCTCGGATCTGCTTCACATTTCACACACGCATTGCTCCAATGGTCCTCTACCGCCCTGTGACAAATCCACATTTGTCCGTCCCCGCTAAGCCCAGGGTCAAGGTCACAGACTTGGTGTGTTCGAAACCTTATAATGCACCTTATAACGCTCGGGTAAATGGCTTATAATCAAATATGCCTTGTTTTCTTTGGCTGCCAGCGGGGGCATTCGTGTGCCGACAGGCCACATTTCTAGTAATTTCTGTTTCCTTGCTCGGATCGGCTTCACATTTCACACACGCATTGCTCCAATGGTCCTCTGCCACCCTGTGACAAATCCACATTCATCCCGCCCGCGCTAAGCCCAGTGTCAAGGTCACAGACTTGGTGCATTTGAAACCTTAACGCTCGGGTAAATGGCTTATAATTTCTGTTTCTTTTCTCGGATCTGCTTCACATTTCACACACACAGTGCTCCAATGGTCCTCTACTGTCCTGTGACAAATCCACATTCGTCCCGCCCCCGCTAAGCCCAGGGTCAAGGTCACAGACTGGGTGCATTTGAAACCTTAACGCTCGGGTAAATGGCTTATAATCAAATATGCCTCGTTTTCTTTGGCTGCCAGCGAGGGCATTCGTGTGCTGATAGGCCACATTTCTAGTAATTTCTGATTCCTCTCGCATAACTGCTTGATATTTCACACATGCATTCCTCTGATGGTCTTCTATTATGCTGTAACAAATCCACGCGATCCTCTGGTCACCGTTAAGCCCAAGGTTAAGGTTGCATACTCAAGAAATACTAGTAAGTGGAAGTTAAAATCCAACACATATTTGTTGTTTATACCCCTGGCATACAAAGTATGTCAAAATAACTTGAATAGCCTTTGAATATTTTCATGAAACTTCGCACATGCATTGACAACGCAACGATGTGTCGCATGCAAGAATGACAACCCTTTCCTCACAAATTTTCGAGTTAACTCCTTTTGTCTGTGCACTGATTTCTTGTCTGGAGCATAAGTTGATTACCCTTTGGAATATTTCATTAAACTTCACACATGCATAGACCACGACCCAAAGGTGTTACACACAAGAATGATAAATTGCCTCATTAATTTGTTTAGTTATCTCCCTTTGTTTTTTACACTCCTATTTATACCCCCCGCAACGAGTTGTGGGGGGTATACTGGAGTCAGGTTGTCCGTCCGTCCGTCCGTCCGAGCACACATACAGGGTCTTAGGTGGTTAGAGGCGTGGCCTAAGACAAAAGAATACAATAGATTTATTCCGTTGACCACTTAAGCCTATTGTTCCTTAGGTGGTCATTCCTTTGATCTTTTATATAGTAAAAACCACCTAAGGGATGTCACGTAAGGACGTACGTCCGTCCGTCCGTCCGTCCGTCCGTCAGTCCGTCCGGGGGCACACATACAGGGTCTTAGGTGGTTAGAGGCGTGGCCTAAGACAAAAGAATACAATAGATTTATTCCGTTGACCACTTAAGCCTATTGTTCCTTAGGTGGTCATTCCTTTGATCTTTTATATAGTAAAAACCACCTAAGGGATGTCACGTAAGGACGTACGTCCGTCCGTCCGTCCGTCGTGTCCGTCCGTCCGTCCGTCCGTCCGTCCGTCCGTCCGTCCCGTCCGTCCGTCCGTCCGTCCGTCCGTCCGTACGTCCGTCCGTCTTCCGTCCGTCCATCCGTCCGTCCGTACGTGCGTGTGTGCGTCCGTGCGTCCGTAAACATAACATCAGAGAAATATTGTTAGAACATATATTTCCTTCTTCTAAAATGCTTAATATTTCACACATGCATTCCTGTAAGGCTCTAATACCATGCTGTGCCAAATCCACGACCGTCCAATCCCCGCTGATCCTAAGGTCTAGGTCAAATACTTAGTCTCTTTACAAAACTTACATCAGAGAAATATTGTTATAACTTCTATTTCCTTCATCTAAAATGCTTAATATTTCACACATGCATTCCTGTAAGGCTCTACTACCATGCAGTGCCAAATCCACGACCGTCCAACCCCCGCTGATCCCAATGTCAAGGTCAAACACTTATTCTCTTTACAAAACTTAACATCAGAGAAATATGTTATAACTTCTATTCCTTTCATCTAAGATTCTTAACATTTCATGCATGCATTCCTCTAAGGCTCTACTATCATGCTGTGACAAATTCCCGCTGATCTCGAGGTCAAAGTCTCATACTTATTCTCTTTACAAAACTTAACATCAAAGAAATCGGTTATAACTTCGATATCCTTGCTCGGATCTGCGTCACATTTCACACACGCATTGCTCCAATGGACCTCTACCACCCTGTGACAAATTCACATTCATGCCGTTCCTGCTAAGCCCAGAGTCAAGGTCACAAGCCCACACACTTGGAAATTTTTACATATTTTAGGGGTACCGGGGCCCACGCGGGGGGGTATTCCGTAAGCCTCGCTTACTGACCAATCTAGTTATTTACAGGGAACGCCTTCATATTTCATACATGGATTCATCTGATGACCCTCTATCATGCTGTAGCAAATCCACGATCCACCACCCAACCCTTACTCCAAGGTCAAGGTCACAAACTTAGCATGTTCATAAACTTAACGTTGGGGTAAATGTTGTGTAACTTCTGTTTATTTACAGGGAACGCCTTCATATTTAATACATGGATTCATCTGATGATAGTCTATCGTGCTATAGCAAATCCATGACCCACCGGCCATCCCTTACCCCAAGGTCAAGGTCACAAACTTAGCACATTCATAAACTTATCGTTGGGGTAAATGTCTTATAACATCTGTTTTCTTTCATGGAACGCCTTGATATTTATGCCGCCGCCACCAAATGGTAAGGGGGGCATATAGTGTTAACGGCGTACGTACGTACGTATGTCCCCGAAACCTTAACGCTCGGGTAAATGGCTTATAATTTCTGTTTCCTTGCTCGGATCTGCTTGACATTTCACACACGCATTGCTCCAATGGTCCTGTATCGTCCTGTGACAAATCTACATTCGTCCCGCATCCGTACATGCCCACTCAGTAGACACAAAATGTTATTTATATCAGAGTCCTCATCTGAGACATTTTCTGGCATAATAAACATTCATTCACCATTAATTGGCATTATTATACATTGTATTGATTGGCATTATTATTCATTTTATATCCGACGTAAATGTCCACATTGATATCGGGGGCGATAACCGTGTTTCCTTAAAATGTTAACGGACATTACTATTTATTCTCTGTATTTATTTTGTGATGTGCAATGATAATACTTTAGAATATGTAGAAAATATTGTTTTTTCAGAGACACATTTAATTAGTATAAATAATTAAAAAATATCATGCCTGATTTGCATATGAAAATAGCCTGATACCACCGCGCGTCACTGTTAGCAAAATGAACATTACTAACTGATTATATCTGTATAGCGGGCACTCATACTTTTTAGAACTGGTGTAATAGTGACACACTTATACACTTATTTAATTCCTATAAAGAACAGTTTGTGCCTACTGAGTGGGCATGTACCTTTAACGCTCGGTTAAATGGCTTATAATTTCTGTTTCCTTGCTCGGATCTGCTTCACATTTCACACACGCAGTGCTCCAATGGTCCTTACTTCCCTGTGACAAATCTACATTTGTCCCCGCCCCCGTCACAGACTTGGTGCGTTCGAAACCTTAACGCTCGGGTAAATCGCTTATAATTCCTGTTTCCTTGCTCGGATCTGCTTCACATGTCACACACGCATTGCTCCCATGGTCCTCTACCACCCTGTGACAAATCCACATTCGTTCTGCCCCCGCTAACCCCAGGGTCAAGGTCACATACTTGCTGCGTTCGAAACCTTAACGCTCGGGTAAATGGCTTATAATCAAATATGTGTCATGTCGTCCGTATTTTTGTAAGGCAAGTTAAAGTTATTGTTTTTTCACAACACGGTCAAATGCCTCGGCTTCCGTGGCGTAATTCTTGTCTATTGATATTGTCGATATGTAGCAATATCAGCGAAATACGGCGATGCGATAAATATGATAACTCACAAATGTCGAGATATATGTTATTATTTTTGTGGAGTCGTAAAACGGAAAACATGCCTGCGTGTTCATGTGCCAGTCCGTCAATCAGTATTTGTTTTGTTTACTGCCTTGGCGAGCTAAGCCATGGCTATGGCCACCAAATATGAATTCATTTCGCACGTGTGTAATTTTAATAAACACGTGGATGTGTTTACCTGCAGGGATTGTCAGACAAATTTGTTTTAGGAGTAAATCAACGATTGTCACTGGGAGGGTGATAGAGATTGCCGGTTTTGATTAATCTTCATTATATGTGTCTCAATAATGCTAAAATGTGCATTTATCTGTATAAAACTTTCATATTCAAACTTTATCAGGCGTCCTCGGCAAGAAAATCATTTATCTTTTCGGAACATAATTTCATAAAAAGTGGCACAATTGCATGTATGCCAACAGACAAACGGCGACAACTAATGCGTGCCACAATAAAAACATTTTTCAGGATTCGTCTCCCTTAGTTTGCACGCAACCATTTACCCGCCAACTGTCATAAACATGTATAAAAACAGAAGTAAGTCGACCCGCGCCCCTTCCCCCCACACGCCCAATAACATCGATAATAATGTTGATGCTCTCTATGCAACTGTTGTAAATTGTGTTCCCATATATAACCGATTATTTGACGTTGTTCTATTTCACTTAGTCGGCTAACCAAAAGTTTAGTCGACTAACGAGGAGGCTAAGCAAAGTCGACTTTGCTTAGTCGGCTAACGTTCGTGAAACGTGTTTTTTTTTGGTTAGGCGACTAACGGCCTGAAATTTATGAGACTAACTGAGTTTAGCCGAGTAACGGATGTTCATGAAATAGGCTACAGGTTTCGGAGTCAATTTCCATTTATTTATTTTTTTAGCTCCTCCCCCAGCTCCTTCTCCTATCCCCCCATGTTAAATTCCCGTAGGAAAATCATGTCGCAATCAAATCAATATTTGATGGAATTTTATCAAATAAACAAATTTGGCGAGGGCGACTTTTTTGTTATTGATGAAAAAGTACTTACATTTAAATATTTTTTATATTTAATGTGTTTAATAGACAAATGTTTGTCGGCAGCAAAACGTGGAACAGACAGTAGGCTGGTATTCTTTACTCAGGCAACATTTTATGCTAGCCGATGGTCAAATATAAAATAGTTTTTGTTGAAAACAACGCAGACTTGTTTACGTTGCGTCATTACACTGACGTCATGTGACACCGTTCAACAAATGAAACGTTAGTTTTCAATTCATTGTAACCCGGATATCCGTATCCGGTCAATGCCTTATACAACAGTAAGTTATCAGTCAGTATGTATCGGGCCACTACAAAGCTTATTTCCTGATAAAATACTATTTTCATGCAACACAGATTTCGCTCTTTCCACAAATAAGTAGAGTCCTAATTTACCAACCAAAATCAATTTTCAGGTTTTGAATATCTGGTTGAATTCCATCCATCGTTACCTGACCAAATTCAATTTTCAGGTTTTGTGAATTTCTGGTTGAATTCCATCCATCGTTACCTGACCAAATTAATTTTTCAGATTTTGTGAATTTCTGGTTGAATTCCATCCATGGTTACTGTCCATCTGGCAAGATTGGTGTACCACCAGTTATTCTCATAGGCACACATGCGGATAGACTCGATAAGGTAAGTTACCATGTGGATAGACTCGATCCACAAGGTAATTTACCATGTGGATAGACTCGACAAGGTAGGTTACCATGTCGATATCCTCTACAAGGTAGGTTATCAAGTGGATAGACTCGATGATGTAGGTTACCATGTTGATAGACTCAACCAGATCAGTTAGCATGTGGACAGGCTTGACTTGATGTAGGTTGCCATGCGGATAGACTCTACACGGTAGATTGCAATGCGGATAGACTCCACAAGGTAGGTTAAGCTACCATGTGGATAGAATCCACAACGTAGGTTACCATGTGGATTGTCTCCACAAGGTAGGTTACCATGCGGATAGACTCCACAAGATAGGTTACCATGTGGATAGACTGAACAGGTAGATTACCATGTGGATAGACTCAAACAGGTAGGTTACAATGCAGATAGACTCTACAAGTAGATTACCGTTTACATAGACTCAACAAGGTAGGTGATTACCATGCGGATATACTCTACAAAGTAGGTTGCCATGTGCATAGACTTCATAGGTAGATTACCATGTGGATAGACTACAAGCTAGGTTACCATGCAGACAGACTTCACAAGGTAGGTTGCCTTGCGGATAGACTCCACAAGGTAGGTTACCATGTGGATAGACTTAACCAGATCCGTTACCATGTCGTTAGACTCAACCAGGTAAGTTGCCATGCGGATAGACTCAACAAGTTAGGAGATTACCATGTGGATAGACTCTACAAAGTAGGTTACCATGTGGATAGATTTGACTGGTAGATGGGTTAGATTTAACGATGGGTTTCATCTTTAACGGAACGGTTTGACACTCGGGTATATTTTTGGCTTTCTGGTTTGTGAATCCGGTTAGTACTAATAATAATATGAAATAGGTACTACCTATGATGGGCGAAGTTAGTGTATGAAAGTAAATAGTACATATAGTACATTAATAGCCTTATAGAAACTGTATTAGTACATTTACGATCATTTTAAGAAAAAGTAAGAAAGCTAAGCATCTTCAGTGATATTATTCCCAATTTTCGCAATCTCAATCGTCATTGAGCACAACTGTCACTTCGAGAGTTATACACATTTTGCCCATTGTATCAATTGTGTTTACATTTACTTTTGATTAACCCAGTGCTGTGTCAGATGTGTTTGTATCCTGGACTACAGCAACAGGTGCACTAGATGCACGCTTGCAATGTATACTTTGTTCTGGTAGTCGTGTTCCCCAATTATCCAGGATCGCTTCATTATGTCTTGTATTTTTAAACTAACATCAGCAAAGTTAAGTGCAGCGTGTCGGCTATAGAAATTCTCCAGGTGCGTCCTTCCAGTGAAGATAGAGGGAGGGAGGGAGGGGAGGGGAGGGAGAGAGAGAGAGAGATATTGTGGTTTCTAGGTAATGATGGAGAAAGAAGAGACAGACAGAGAGACATATAGAGAACCAAAGAGAGAGAGAGAGAGAGAGAGATACAGAAAGATAGAGATACAGAAAGATAGAGACAGAGACATTTGTACTCAGATCGTTTGAAACGCATATTTTCAAGCGTCTCTCGAGTGTTGTTAAGGACAAAAACACAAAATATTTTTTAATTTAATAACTAGAATAGTTTGCCTGCTATATTCAGTATGTTTTCTGACGTAGCATAAATCGGGCTAAAAACTAGAATAGCCCAGATACCACAACTGTTTCTGCCTTCCGTTACTTTCGCTGCATTCGGCCCATTCGCACAGTTCCGCGGTTTGTCGGCTGAATTATCGCCGTTGGGGGACTCTTCAGCGTTGTGATAAAAGCAAATTTAGTCTTCAACGACAACACAAATATTTTGAAAAGTAGTAACTTTGTAAGCTATATTCAGTATACTTTCCCATGTTATTTTGTTTTAGAAGCATTTGACTGTTCGGGCCAAATTATTCGTCGCCCGTATTAGTAAAATACCACCTGTCGCAAAACACCTAGCTCCAGATTGGTTTACGGTAAAACAAATTTTACACTTTCAATCATATGTTCCACCTAGTTTCACTGAATGGCATGTTTTCATATACGCGTAACATAAAGTGGGCTACTTCGTCGCCCGTATAATTAAATGGTGTCATTGGCGCACTTCTCTTATTTGAAGCAGTGATACAATTTAATATTTCCTTTTCATTATGTCCCCGCCACCGAATGGTGAGGGGGGCATATAGTGTTACCGGCGTCCGTACCGTACGTACGTCCGTACGTACGTACGAAACCTTAACGCTCGGGTAAATGGCTTATAATTTCTGTTTCCTTGCTCGGATCTGCTTGACATTTCACACACACATTGTTCCAATGGTCCTCTACCGCCCTGTGACAAATCCACATTTGTCCCGCCCCCGCTAAGTCCAGGGTCAAGGTCACAGACTTGGTGCGTTCGAAACCTTAACGCTGGGTAAATGCCTTATAATTTATGTTTCCTTGCTCGGATCTGCTTTACATTTCACACACGCATTGCTCCAATGGTCCTGTGCCACCATGTGACAAATCCACATTCGTGCCGCCCCCGCTAAGCCCAGGGTCAAGGTCACAGACTTGGTGCGTTCGAAACCTTAACGCTGGGTAAATGCCTTATAATTTCTGTTTCCTTGCTCGGATCTGCTTCACATTTCACACACGCATTGCTCCAATGGTCCTCTGCCACCCTGTGACAAATCCACATTTGTCTCGCCACCGCCAAGCCCAGGGTCAAGGTTACAGACTTGGTGCGTTTTAAACCTTAACACTCGGGTAAATGGCTTATAATTTCTGTTTCCTTGCTCGGATCTGCTTCACATTTCACACACGCATTGCTCCAATGGTCCTCTGCCACCCTATGACAAATCCACATTCAAATATGCCTTGTTTTCTTTGGCTGCCAGCGGGGGCATTCGTGTGCCGACAGGCCACATTTCTAGTTTATAGTACATTAGTAGCCTAGGCATTATATAAACTGTATTACAGTACATTTACGATCATTTTAAGAAAAAATAACATGGCTAAGCATCTTCAGTGATATTATTCCCAATTTTCACAATGTCAGTCGTCATTGAGCACGACTGTCACTTCGAGAGTTTTTCAAATTTTGCCCATTGTTGGTATCAATTGTGTTTACTTATTACTTTTGATTAACCCAGTGCTGTGTCAGATGTGTTTGTATCCTGGACTACAACGTGGTCTCGATATTTTGATTTATTTCTCTCTTAACTTGGTGATTTTGATCCTATTTTTTCGTCACAATAGTCGAATATCTACTGGAGAACGTCTGGACGCCGACGTGAAATCGCCAGGCACCACAACTTACTCATTATTCCCATTTGAAATTGTTTCCGTTTCCCACCCACCATTTCTGCTTGGACTCGATTGCGCAGCCGCCCGGGCTGACCGGAAGTACCGGAAGCATGACGTCTTCAGCCAATGTTTACATATTGTTCTTAGTGAATGCCATCATTATTCTGAATATTTGTTATCAACCTCAGCCATCGACCAACGAACTAAATTCCAAGTCTCCATATCACCTTGAAAACTGTAGTAAGCCTTGTGCATTGATGAATTTCCAGACTAGCTTAGCAGTGAGCAGCAGAACCAGTCAAAAAATGAAAATAAACTGCAAACACTCTTCTGTGTTGTTGATGTACATCCTGATTATGCAATGTGGCGATGTGGAGGTCCAACCGAGACCCACTACATTTCCGTGCGGCGTGTGTGACAAAAATGTAGCTTGGAACGCAAAAGCCCTACAATGTGATGGATGTGACATATGGTTTCACACCAAGTGCACCAACATTTCTGTCAGTTTATATAGCCTTTATGGTAAAACGAGCCTTACATGGATCTGTCTGAAATGTGGAATCCCAAATGTTTCTACTACACACTGCCTTGAACTTTCATCGTTTGAAAGCATTAACCAGTTTAATACACTTGATCAGTCGCCTTGTAATATCCCGAATATATCTACGCCTCTTAGGCCAAGCCCGCCACAACTAGTTGATAGCAGGATGGACATTTCAAAGGTATCTTCCCACGGTGACAGTATAGTAACTGATCCGGACATGTCCTCTTCATTATCGTTTGATGGACCGAATAACGTATCTTCTCGTACGACTGAACAATCAATGAATAGCATTAGCGCACCCGCTGTGAATGCATCTAACTTTAACATCTTAATTGTTAACTTTCAAAGCATACGTAATAAGAAAATGGAACTTTACCATATTATATCAAGCCTGAACCTGATGTCATACTATTGGAAATGAAACGCACTTGGAACCTTCTTTTAATGATGCGGAACTATTCCCACACAACATACCTAATGAACATACCTATAAAGTTTTCAGAAAAGATAGGAATTCTCCTGTTAAGAAAGGAGGTGCCGGTGTAATTATCTTGGTGAAACCCACATATGACTGTGAGGAATGCCTAGATCTTAATGTTGACTGCGAACTGACATGGGTTAAGGTCACTACGGACAAGAAGAAAGAAGTACTAGTCGGAGCATATTATCGCGAACCGAAATCATCACTCGATGCACTTGACCAGCTGAACAACTCGCTTTCTAAAATCACGAACAATACTAAATACAAAAACTGTATCATTACACTTGGTGGCGATTTTAATCTTGGTGATATTGACTGGGGAAGCGTATCAACACCAGTCGGTGCGAAAGATAAAGCGCATTGTGACAGTCTTTGCTCCATAGCTCGCAATCACCTCATCGAGCAGATAAACTCTACTCTACAACGCCAAGGCAGAATCCTCGATTTATTCTTTACTTCTCACCCGAACACCATTCAAAAACATTACACCTGTCCTCCGATTGGTATGAGTGATCACGATATGTTGTTTGTAAGCACTTCTTTGTCATCTGCCCCACGTAAACGTGTAAGACGAACTGTGTTTAACTATAAAAAAGCTATCTGGGACCATATCAAGTCGGACTTGTACTCCTTTCGTGATAAGTTACTATCTCTCAATCGCTCTCCAGATGTTGAATCAACCTGGGACGGGAGGATTTTAAGTCACCATTATCTCTGCTATGAATAAAACACATTCCGACGAAATGTCTTCGTTCGAAAGCTGATCTTCCTTGGATGACGAATGAAATCAGAAAACTCATAAATAAACGTAATAAACTGTATACTAAACTACGTAGAATAGTATGTACTGACTCTACAACCTTAAATGATACTTACCATAATATAAAGAAAGAAATCAAATACAAACTACGGAAATCATACCACATGTACTTGAATGATATGTTGGATCCTGATAAGGACCAAAATTCCAAGAACTTTTGGAAATATATTAAGAGCAGGAAACAAGACTCTGCAGGAATAAGCACACTGAAATCCAACGGCAATATAGCTGACACAGCCCAAATAAAAGCTGACATGTTGAATGAACAATTTACATCTGTTTTTACAAAAGAAAACTTATCAAACATCCCCAACATGGGATCTTCTCCATTTAAGTCTTATGTCGACTATTATCGTCACACTTAAAGGCGTCATTAACAGTATCAACCACTTGAACGAGAAGAAAGCAACTGGTCCAGATAAGATACCAATCATTATATTCAAGAGGAACTGTGATGTCGTTGCATCCATACTACAACATATATTTCAACTTTCATTGAACACTGGTGTCGTTCCAATGGACTGGAGAAGAGCCA
Organism: Conchocele bisecta; assembly: GCA_029237695.1. Lineage (NCBI taxonomy): Eukaryota > Metazoa > Mollusca > Bivalvia > Lucinida > Thyasiridae > Conchocele > Conchocele bisecta. The sequence continues at coordinate 185,170,043 of CM055265.1, read as the reverse complement.
ACGTTGTGCCTATTTTCAAAAAAGGTGACCGTTCAAAACCGGCTAATTATCGTCCTATTTCCTTGACTGCCGTCGCATCTAAAATGCTTGAACATATCGTTGTCTCGCAAGTAATGTCACACTTGGACTCTCAGAATATACTGCATGATAACCAACATGGATTTCGCCAAAAACGTTCATGTGAATCGCAACTACTTCTCACTACGGACGATCTCTCTAAACACATTGATACTGGTAACCAGGTCGACATGGCTATTTTAGACTTCTCTAAGGCTTTTGATAAAGTCTCGCATCAACGTCTATCTTCCAAACTCGATTTTTACGGAATACTTAATAACACTAGACAGTGGATTGACTCGTTCTTATCAGGTCGGAGCCAGAAAGTCGTGGTTCAGGATGCGACTTCCGCTTTTTCACAAGTCACGTCTGGGGTGCCGCAGGGGACAGTCCTCGGACCCTGTTTGTTTCTACTGTACATCAATGACATAGGCAACAGTATTTCCTCAACAGTCCGTCTTTTCGCTGACGACTGTGCATTATATCGTCCAATTATCACTCCCGAAGATCAACGGTTACTGCAGGATGACCTGAATCGCTTAGTAGAGTGGAGTAACTTGTGGCAGATGGAATTTAATGTTAAAAAATGTGCCATTATGAACTTTTCAAACTCTTCAAATAAAAAACAATTTAACTATACTATGAACGGAGAATCTCTTGATGTCGTAAAACATCATCCATACCTTGGCGTTGAATTAAGCGATAATTTGAAATATAACACGCACATCGATAAAATTACAAGCAAAGCTTCACAGACGTTGGTATTCATTAAGAGAAACTTGAAAACTTGCCCACTAGCGGTGAAAGAAAGAGCTTATCAAACACTCGTACGCCCTAAACTGGAATATTCATCACCAATTTGGAACCCCCAGCAACAAACACAGATAAAGCAAATCGAACAAGTTCAACGAAACGCTGCAAGATTTGTCGCCAGTAAACATTTCAATCCTCATAAACCGGATAGTGTCTCGTCTATTATTACATCTCTCCAATGGCCATCCTTACAACAACGTCGCCAACGTTATGACGTTGTCCTACTCTACCGCGTGGTTCATGGACTTGTTGCAGTACCTGCTACCTACCTACCTACACCAGCATTGGTTAGGTCTACACGCAACAGTAACAATCACAAGTTTCTGCAACCTCACTGCCGTGTGAACGTCTACCTACATTCCTTTTTCCCCACGAACTGTACCATTCTGGAATGCTTTGCCCTCTACTGTCGTATCAGCGCCGAGCCTGGACGCATTCAAGTTAATTACCGTCCAGTCGCTCCCAGAGTTCCACGCCTAGAAATTCTGACCATGTACAGTGTACATATATGTTGGCACCAGCCTTTTAACCACGTTGAAGCACTTCACACTCCGCCGTGCACAGTTTTAATCCCTCTCCAGTAGATGTCCGACGAGGCGTTGGAGAGTATTTCGTTGAAGTTGAAGCAAGAGGTGCACTAGACGCACACTTGCGATCTATATACTTTGTTCTGGTAGTCGTGTTCCCCAATTATCCCGGATCGCTTCATTATGTCTTGTATTTTTAAACTCACATCAGCGAAGTTAAGTGCAGCTATAGAAATTCTCCAGGTGCGTCCTTCCAGTGAAGCTAATATTTTCTCGATCCCTGGTGGTCTTTGAGCACATTTTGACTATTTTTGTCGCGCCCGCTTGCGGAAAGCGCGATATAGTCGGCCGTTTGGCGTATGTACGTACGTACGTACGGTTAAAGTTTTTGGTTAAGTTGTTTGGTTAAGTTTTTTGGTTAAAGTTTTTGGTTAAGTTCTTTGGTTAAGTTCTTTGGTTAAAGTTTTTGGTTAAGTTTTTTGGTTAAGTTGTTTGGTTAAGTTTTTTGGTTAAGTTTTTCGTTAAAGTTTTTCGTTATACTATATCTCTGCAACTGCTTTGCCCATTACCTTGAAACTTCACATGGGTGTTTATCATCATCGATATTTTCATTCTACCCCCCTCCCGTGCGGCCCCTGTGCCCAATGTCAAGGTCAAATTACTTTGAAGTTTTTGGTTAAGTTTTTGGTTAAAGTTAAAAGTTTTTTGCTTAAGTTTTTTGCTTAAGTTTTTTGGTTAAAGTTTTTCGTTATACTACATCTCTGCAACTGCTTTGCCCATTACCTTGAAACTTCATATGGGTGTTTATCATCATCTATATTTTCATTCTACCCCCTCCTGTGCAGCCCCTATGCCCAATGTCAAGGTCAAATTACTTTGAAGTTTTTGGTTAAGTTCTTTGGTTAAAGTTTTTGGTTAAGTTTTTTGGTTAAGTTTTTTGGTTAAAGTTTTTGGTTAAGTTTTTTGGTTAACGTTTTTGGTTAAAGTTTTTTCGTTATACTATATCTCTGCAACTGCTTTGCCCATTACCTTGAAACTTCACATGGGTGTTTATCATCATCTATATTTTCATTCTACCCCCCACCCCCCTCCCCGTGCGGCCCCTGTGCCCAATGTCAAGGTCAAATTACTTTGAAGTTTTTGGTTAAGTTCTTTGGTTAAAGTTTTTGGTTAAGTTTTTTGGCTAAGTTATTTGGTTAAGTTTTTTGGTTAAGTTTTTTGGTTAAAGTTTTTTGTTATACTACATCTCTGCAACTGCTTTGCCCATTACCTTGAAGCTTCATATGGGTTGTTTATCATCATCTATATTTTCATTCTACCCCCTCCTGTGCAGTCCCCTATGCCCAATGTCAAGGTCAAATTACTTGAAGTTTTTGGTTAAGTTCTTTGGTTAACGTTTTTTGGTTAAGTTTTTTGGTTAAGTTATTTTGGTTAAGTTTTTTGGTTAAGTTTTTTGGTTAAAGTTTTTGGTTAAAGTTTTTCGTTATACTATATCTCTGCAACTGCTTTGCCCATTACCTTGAAACTTCACATGGGTGTTTATCATCATCTATATTTTCATTCTACCCCCCACCCCCCCTCCCGTGCGCCCCTGTGCCCAATGTCAAGGTCAAATTACTTTGAAGTTTTTGGTTAAGTTTTTTTGGTTAAAGTTTTTGCTTAAGGTTTTTTGCTTAAGTTTTTTGGTTAAAGTTTTTCGTTATACTACATCTCTGCAACTGCTTTGCCCATTACCTTGAAACTTCATATGGGTGTTTATCATCATCTATATTTTCATTCTACCCCCTCCTGTGCAGCCCTATGCCCAATGTCAAGGTCAAATTACTTTGAAGTTTTTGGTTAAGTTCTTTGGTTAAAGTTTTTGGTTAAGTTTTTTGGTTAAGTTTTTTGGTTAAAGTTTTTGGTTAAGTTTTTTGGTTAAAGTTTTTGGTTAAAGTTTTTTCGTTATACTATATCTCTGCAACTGCTTTGCCCATTACCTTGAAACTTCACATGGGTGTTTATCATCATCTATATTTTTATTCTACCCCCCTCCCGTGCGGCCCCTGTGCCCAATGTCAAGGTCAAATTACTTTGAAGTTTTTGGTTAAGTTCTTTGGTTAAAGTTTTTGGTTAAGTTTTTTGGTTAAGTTATTTGGTTAAGTTTTTTGGTTAAGTTTTTTGGTTAAAGTTTTTCGTTATACTACATCTCTGCAACTGCTTTGCCCATTACCTTGAAGCTTCATATGGGTGTTTATCATCATCTATATTTTCATTCTACCCCCTCCTGTGCAGCCCCTATGCCCAATGTCAAGGTCAAATTACTTTGAAGTTTTTGGTTAAGTTCTTTGGTTAAAGTTTTTGGTTAAGTTTTTTGGTTAAGTTATTTGGTTAAGTTTTTTGGTTAAGTTTTTTGGTTAAAGTTTTTGGTTAAAGTTTTTCGTTATACTATATCTCTGCAACTACTTTGCCCATTACCTTGAAACTTCACATGGGTGTTTATCATCATCTATCATTTTCTATTCCTACCCCCCTTCACCCGTGCGGCCCCTGTGCCCAATGTCAAGGTCAAATTACTTTGAAGTTTTTGGTTAAGTTTTTTGGATAAAGTTTTTGCTTAAGTTTTTTGCTTAAGTTTTTTGGTTAAAGTTTTTCGTTATATACTATATCTCTGCAACTGCTTTGCCCATTACCATTGAAACTTCACATGGGTGTTTATCATCATCTATATCATTCTACCCCCCTTCTACCCCCCCTCCCCCCCCCCGTGCTGCCCCTGTGCCCAATGTCAAGGTCAATTACTTTGAAGTTGTTTTTGGTTAAGTTTTTTGCTTAAAGTTTTTGGTTAAGTTTTTTTGGTTAAGCTTTTTGGTTAAAGTTTTCGGTTAAAGTTTTTCGTTATACTATATCTCTGCAACTGCTTTGCCTTACCTTGAAACTTCACATGGGTGTTTATCATCATCTATATTTTCTTTTATACCCCCCTTTCGGTGCGGCCCCTGTGCCCAAGGTTCAAATTACGTTGAAGTTTTTGTTAAGTTTTTTGGTTAAAGTTTTTTGGTTAAAGTTTTTTGGTTAAGTTTTTTGGTTAAGTTTTTTGGTTAAAGTTTTTTCGTTATACTATACTCTTGCAACTGCCTTTGCCCATTACCTTGAAACTTCATATGGGTGTTTATCATCATCTATATTTTCATTCTACCCCCCTCCCGTGCGGCCCCTGTGCCCAATGTCAAGGTCAAATTACTTTGAAGTTTTTGGTTAAGTTCTTTGGTTAAAGTTTTTGGTTAAGTTTTTTGGTTAATGTTTTTTGTTTTACTATATCTCTGCAACTGCTTTGCCCATTACCTTGAAACTTCACATGGGTGTTTATCATCATCTATATTTTCATTCTACCCCCCTCCCGTGCGGCCCCTGTGCCCAATGTCAAGGTCAAATTACTTAGAAGTTTTTGGTTAAGTTTTTGTCGCGCCCGCTTGCGGAAAGCGCGATATAGTCGGCCGTTTGGCGTACGTACGTACGTACGTGTGTCTGGTTAAAGTTTTTGGTTAAGTTGTTTGGTTAAAGTTTTTGGTTAAAGTTTTTGGTTAAGTTGTTTGGTTAAGTTGTTTGGTTAAGTTGTTTGGTTAAGTTGTTTGGTTTAAGTTTTTTGGTTAAAGTTTTTTGTTTTTGGTTAAGTTCTTTGGTTAAGTTCTTTGGTTAAAGTTTTTGGTTAAGGTTTTTGGTTAAGTTTTTTTGGAGGTTAAAGTTTTTCGTTATACTATATCTCTGCAACTGCTTTGCCCATTACCTTGAAACTTCACATGGGTGTTTATCATCATCTATATTTTTCATTATACCCCCCTCCCGTGCTGCCCCTGTGCCCAATGTCAAGGTCAAATTACTTTGAAGTTTTGGTTTAAGTTTTTTGCTTAAAGTTTTTGGTTAAGTATTTTTGGTTAAGCTTTTTGGTTAAAGTTTTCGGTTAAAGTTTTTCGTTATACTATATCTCTGCAAACTAACTGCTTTGCCCATTACCTTGAAACTTCACTATGGGTGTTTATCATCATCTATATTTTCATTTTACCCCCCTCGGTGCGGCCCCCTGTGCCCAAGGTCAAATTACTTTGAAGTTTTTGTTTAAGTTTTTTGGTTAAGTTTTTTGTTAAATTTTTGGTTAAAGTTTTTGGTTAAGTTTTTTGGTTAATGTTTTTTGTTTTACTATATCTCTGCAACTGCTTTGCCCATTACCTTGAAACTTCACATGGGTGTTTATCATCATCATCTATATTTTCATTCTACCCCCCTAAACTCCCGTGCGGCCCCTGTGCCCAATGTCAAGGTCAAATTATCTTAGAAGTTTTTAAGGTTAATGTTTTTGTCGCGCCCGCTTGCGGAAAGCGCGATATAGTCGGCACCGTTTGGCGTACGTACGTACGTACGTGTGTCTGGTTAAAGTTTTTGGTTAAGTTGTTTGGTTAAAGTTTTTGGTTAAAGTTTTTGGTTAAGTTGTTTGGTTAAGTTGTTTGGTTAAGTTGTTTGGTTAAGTTTTTTGGTTAAAGTTTTTGGTTAAGTTCTTTGGTTAAGTTCTTTGGTTAAAGTTTTTGGTTAAGTTTTTGTCGCGCCCGCTTGCGGAAAGTGTGAAATAGTCGGCCGTTTGGCGTACGTACGTGTGTCCGGTTAAAGTTTTTGGTTAAGTTGTTTGGTTAAGTTCTTTGGTTAAAGTTTTTGGTTAAGCTTTTTGGTTAAGTTGTTTGGTTAAGTTTTTTGGTTAAAGTTTTTGGTTAAGTTCTTTGGTTAAAGTTTTTGGTTAAGTTTTTTGGTTAAGTTTTTTGGTTAAAGTTTTTGGTTAAAGTTTTTCGTTATACTATATCTCTGCAACTGCTTTGCCCATTACCTTGAAACTTCACATGGGTGTTTATCATCATCTATATTTTCATTCTACCCCCATCCCGTGCGGCCCCTGTGCCCAATGTCAAGGTCAAATTACTTTGAAGTTTTTGGTTAAGTTCTTTGGTTAAAGTTTTTGGTTAAGTTTTTTGGTTAAAGTTTTTGGTTAAGTTTTTTGCTTAAGTTTTTTGGTTAAAGTTTTTCGTTATACTACATCTCTGCAACTGCTTTGCCCATTACCTTGAAACTTCATATGGGTGTTTATCATCATCCTATTTTCATTCTACCCCCTTCCTGTGCGGACCCCTGTTGCCCAATGTCAGGGTCAATTACTTTGAAGTTTTTGTTAAGTTCTTTGGTTAAAGTTTTTGGTTTCAGTTTTTTAGTTAAGTTTTTTGGTTAAAGTTTTGGTTAAGGTTTTTGGTTAAGTTTTTTGGTTAAAGTTTTTCGTTATAACTATATACTCTGCAACTGCTTTGCCCATTACCTTGAAACTTCACATGGGTGTTTATCATCATCCTATATTTTTCATTCTAACCCCCCTCCCGTGCGTGGCCCCCTGTGCCCAATGTCAAGGTCAAATTACTTTGAAGTTTTTGGTTAATTTTTTTGGTTAATTAAAGTTTTTGGTTAAGTTTTTTGCTTAAGTTTTTTTGTTAAAGTTTTTCGTTATACTACATCTCTGCAACTGCTTTTGCCCATTACCTTGAAACTTCATATGTGTTTATCATCATCTATATTTTCATTCTACCCCCTCCTGTGCGGCCCAATGTACAAGCTTTGGTCAAATTACTTTGTTAGTTTGGAAAGTTTTTGGTTAAGTTCTTTTGTTTTTTGTTAATTTTTCGTTTTTATAACGTTTTTTAGTTAAGTTTTTTGTTAGTTTTTGGTTAAGTTTTTGGTTAAGGTTTTTGGTTAGTTTTTTGGTTAAAGTTTTTGGTTAAAGTTTTTTGGTTAAGTTTTTTGGTTAAAGTTTTTCGTTATACTATATCTCTGCAACTAGCTTGGCCCATTACCTTGAAACTTCACATGGGTGTTTATCATCATCTATATTTTCATTCTACCCCCCCCCCTCCCGTGCGGCCCCTGTGCCCAATGTCAAGGTCAAATTACTTTGAAGTTTTGGTTAGTTTTTTGGGTAAAGTGTTTTTTTAAAGTTTTTGGTTAAGTTTTTTGGTTAAGTTTTTTGGTTAAAGTTTTTTGGTTAGTTTTTTGGTTATATCATAACTCAACTGCAACTGCTTTGCCCATTACCTTAAAGAAACTTCACATGGGTGTTTTATCATCATCTATATTTTCATTCTACCCCCCTTCCGTGCGGCCCCTGTGCCCAATGTCAAGGTCAAATTACTTTGAAGTTTTTGGTTAAGTTTTTTGGTTAAAGTTTTTGGTTAAGTTTTTGGTTAAGTTTTTTGGTTAAAAAAAGTTTTTCTTTTTATTTTAGTGTCCATGCCTCGCCACAAGGCGCGACATGCAGGCCGCGGCCATCTAGTTCGTATTAGTTGTGTCCTTTTTAACGCGCCTTCTGAAGGAAGCCGTGCTTATGGCATACCCTAGGCGTCGTAGGCGTCCGTCCGTCCGTCCGTCCGTCCGTCCGTCCGTCCGTCCGTCCGTCCGTCCGTCCTCCGTCCGTCCGTCCGTCCGTCCGTCCGTCCGTCCGTCTGTCTCCGTCCGTCCGTCCGTCCGTCCGTCCGTCCGTCTTCAAAAATTATAATGGCCTATGTTTTCCTTGCTTGGATTTGCTTCAAATTTCACACACGCATTGCTCCAAGGGTCGGTCCTCTACTGCGCTGTGGCAAATCCACGTCCGTGCCGCCCCTTCTAAGCCCAGGGTCAAGGTCACATACTTTGTGCATCTCAAAACGTTAACGCTCAGTCGCTCTGGTAAATAATGGCCTATGTCTTCTGTTTCCTTGCTTGGATTTGCTTCATATTTCACACACGTATTGCTCCAAGGGTCCTCTACTGCGCTGTGGCAAATCCACATTCAAAATGTGCCCTTGGTTCCTTTGCTGCCACCGGGCGCACTTCGTTGTCCTCTGACAACTCTTTGTTACATACAGCTTCACTTCAGTACTTGTGTCATGGACAGTGAATATAGCACAGGCCGTGACACAACCGAACAGGCGCAATAAAACAGCAGTTGCAATGTATTCTTGTTTGTTAGTCATGTCCACAGAGTATCATGGATCGCTTGACTATGTCTTGTAAACAAAATCAGGTGCGGTATTCTATCGAATGATGTTGAGAGAGAGATATATTGTCTTTCTGTCTAATGATGTTGAAAGATAGAGATAAATATTATGGTAGACATACAGACAGACAGACAGACAGACAGACAGACAGACAGACAGACAGACAGACAGACAGACAGACAGACAGACAGACAGACAGACAGACAGACAGACAGACAGACAGACAGACAGACAGACAGACAGACAGACAGACAGACAGACAGACAGACAGACAGACAGACAGACAGACAGACAGACAGACAGACAGACACAGACAGACAGACAGACAACAGACAGACAGACAGACAGACAGACAGACAGACACAGACAGACAGACGACAGACAGAACAGACAGACAGACAGACAGACAGACAGACAGACAGACAGACAGACACAGACAGACAGACAGACAGACAGAACAGACAGACAGACAGACAGACAGACAGACAGACAGACAGACAGACAGACAGACAGACCACAGACAGACAGACAGACAGACAGACAGACAGACAGACAGACAGACAGACAGACAGACATACCTAGTGGTTTCGAGGTAATGATAGAGAAAGAGACAGACATACAGACAGCCAGAGGGAGACAGAGACAGACATACAGACATACAGAAGGAGACAGAGACAGACATACAGACATACAGAGGGAGACAGACAGACATACAGACAGACAGAGGGAGACAGAGACAGACATAGAGAGACACAGAGGGAGACATTGGTGTGAGAGAGAGAAAGATGTGTTAAAATAAATACGGCATAATGAAACTCATATTTTCAAGCGTCTCTCAAGTGTTGTTAAGGACAACAGCACAAACTATTTTTGAATTTAATAACTAGAATAGTTTGCTTGCTACATGTATATTCAGTATGTTTTCTGATGTAGCATAAATTGGGCTAAAAACTAAACTAGCCCAGATACAACGACAGTTTCTGCCTTCCCCGTTACTTTTGTTGCATTCGGCCCATTCGCACAGTTCCGCACTTTGTCGGCTGTTGCAACAGCGCTGAATTCCGAAGATGGTTCGGTAAAATTGTGTCTAATTTATTATCATTATGCTGTGCCAAATCCACGACGTCCAACCTTCGCTGATCCCAAGGTCAAGGTCAAATACTTGGTCTCTTTACAAAATTTAACATCAGAGAAATAAGTTATAACTTCTATTTCCTTCATTGAAAATTCTTAATATTTCATTCGTGCATTCCTCTAAGGTTGTACTATCATGCTGTGACATATCTACAACCGTCCAACCCCCGCTGATACCAAGGTCAAGGTCACATACTTAGTCTCTTTACAAAACTTAACATCAGAGAAATATGTTATAACTTGTACCTGGGCCCACGCGGGGGGGGGGGTATTCCGTAAGCCTCGCTTACTGACCAATCTAATTTTTTCTGTAAATATTCAGTTCTGATTTTGGCATTTTTCCCCCATTATAGCAGGTGAAATACGGTATTTGAACCCATAAACTCGGCCTAAAATGACATTAGTATTGACAGGCCGTTAAACAGACAGGCCGTTAAACACAATCAAATCAGGTCGTATCTTCTTTTATTGCATAAAATAAAAGTTCACTGTGTAATAACATTATAATTTTTAATACACTAGTCTAATAAATAAGTAAATGAAGCCAGTACAGAAAACACGCTAGTTGGTCATTGCAGCTTCAACGTATTGTGATATGTTTATGCAATGAGTTTCATCTAACATTTGTGTTGATTTAATATGATGTTTATTAAACTCTTTGACTGATTTCATAAGAAACTCGACATAGCTTTGTTTCTGATAAAATCAGTAAACTTGTTATGCCCCCACCACCGAATGGTGAGGGGGGCATATAGTGTTACCGGTGTCCGTACGTACGTCCGTACGTAAACCTTAATGCTGGGGTAAATGGCTTATAATTTCTGTTTCCTTGCTCGGATCTGCTTCACATTTCACACACGCATTGCTCCAATGGTCCTCTGCCACCCTGTGACAAATCCACAAAACCTTAACGCTCGAGTAAATGGCTTATTATGGCTTATTATGCCCCCGCCACCGAATGGTGTGAGGGGCATATATATAGTGTTACCGGCGTCCGTACGTAAACCTTGACGCTCGGGTAAATGGCTTGTAATTTCCTTTCTCGGATCTTTCACACACACATTGCTCCAATGCTCCTCTACTGCCCTCAACATTCGTCCTGCCCCCGCTAAGCCCAGGGTCAAGGTCACAGACTTGGTGCGTTCGAAACCTTAACGCTCATGTAAATGGCTTATAATCAATTATGCCTCTTTTCCTTTGGCTGCCAGCGGGGGCATTCGTGTGCCGACACGCCACATTTCTAGTTTAATAAATATCATATTAAATCAACACTCGTGTAAGATCTTCTATTTATTATACCCCCCGCAACGAGTTGTGGGGGGTGGTATACTGGAGTTGGGGTGGTATACTGGAGTTGGGTTGTCCGTCCGTCCGTCCGTCACTAAACTTAACATCAGAGAAATGTTGTTATAACTTCTATTTCCTTCATCTTACATGCTTAATATTTCACACATGCATTCCTGTAAGGCTCTACTATCATGCTGTGACAAATATACGACTGTACAACCCCCGCTGATCCCAAGGTCAAAGTCAAATACTTAGTCTCTTTACAAAACTTAACATCAGAGAACTATGTTATAGCTTCTATTTCCTTCATTGAAAATTCTTAATATTTCACTCATGCATTCCTCTAAGGCTCTACTATCATGCTGTGACAAATCCCCGCTGATCTCAAGGTCAAGGTCACATACTTAGTCTCTTTACAAAACTTAACATCAGAGAAGTCGGTTATAACTTCTATTTCCTTGCTCTGATCTGCTTCACATTTCACACACGCATTGCTCCAATGGACCTCTACCACCCTGTGACAAATTCACGTTCATGCCGCCCCCGCTAAGCCCAGAGTCGAGGTCACAAGCCCACACACTTGGACACTTTTTACATATTTAGGGGTAGCTGGGCCCACGCGGGGCGTATTCCGTAAGCCTCGCTTACTGACCAATCTAGTTAAACTTGTTGACTGTTTCATATCGGCATAGCCTCGTTTCTTGTGAAATCAGTAAACTTGTGTAATAAATATCATATTAAATCATCACTCGTGCAAGATCCTCTGTTTATGAAACTTGTTGACTGTTTCCCAAGAAACTCGGCATAGCATCGTTTCTTATAAAATCTGTAAACTTGTTTAATAAATATCATATTAAATCAACACTCGTGTAAGATCCTCTATTTATTAAACCTGTTGTCTAATTTCATAAGAAACTCTATTTATATCCAGTCCATGAAAGAGCAACAAGAAAACAAGTATTTTGAAGCTGTACGAAACCTCTTCAACGAGGGCGTGTCGGCTGTGCATGTCGTCGACACAGATTTCAGCATCGACAACACAATCATCGACCCAAACCTCGACGCGCTGAAAAAGAAGATTTATGAGGTCGCAAGCCAGCAGAATAACTGGGGCGAGCCGATCCCCGCGAATTGGCTGTCTCTGGAGCATGCTCTCAGCAAGCTACGCAACCAGGGGCTTAAAGTAGGTCACACCGTTTAAGTAGGTCACTGACATTACAGTAGGCCACTCACATTAAAGTAGGTCACTGTTAAGTAGGTCGCTCACATTAAAATAGGTCACATACATTAAAGTAGGTCACTCACATTAAAGTAGGTCACATACATTACAGTAGGTCACACACATTAAAGTAGGTGACATACATTACAGTAGATCACTCCATTAAAGTAGGTCACTCCATCAAAGTAGGTCACTCACATTAAAGTAGGTCCCTCAAATTAAAGTAGCTCCCTCACATTAAAGTAGGTCACTGTCATTACAGTAGGTCACTCCTTTAACGTAGGTCACTCACATTAACCCATAAAAGGCTGAAATTGTTGTCTTGTTTAGTTTCTATTTTCCATTTTTCTCATCAAAAACATACTTGGACAGCACGTTAGAACTTTAGAATCATTTCCAATGGAAATGATTCTAAATTGCTGTCAAAGCATGTTTTTATTGAGAAGGAAGACAAAATAACAGACCACAATTTTCGTGTCCCGCATTCTAAGGGTTAGGATCCATACAGGTGAATTATGGGATTCAACCCCGCTAACCCGGCCTAAGATGACCTTAGCTATTGACAGGCCATTCATATGTAAACACTATTGAATACAGTCTACACTCATTGCCTCAAACTCTGAAACCTCACTACGCGGGAAATGAAAATTGTCATCTGCTGTTTTTCATTTTTGCCTTAATTATTAACAAAAAACCTGTTTTGACAGCACATGAGAGTTTTTATCGAGAAATATTGAAAATAAAACATTTCCAGCAGACGACAGAATTTAATTCAGCATAGTAAGGGTTAAGTCAAACTACTGAATACTCGAGGTCAAACTCTTGGTCACAATTACATGTTTTCCATATACAGTCAAACTTGTCTTAAGCAAGCGGCCATGGGAAAGTCCAAAATTGCTTGCTTAACACAGGTGGGTGCTTAATGGAGGTTCATCTTGGACCGACTTATAACTTGTTCCATATAGATTTATATGTACAATTAATGTACAGTCAAACTTGTCTTAAGTTCATATGTACATCATGATATACAGTGTTTACTTTAATTTCGAATACTCATTGATCTAAGCGGCGCCTATGTCAATTAGAAATGCCAAACACAAAATGCGTCTTTGTGTAAAAAAAAAAAAAAAAAAAAAAAAAAAAAACAAAGAAGAAAAATCGGGATTTCTGGAGCCCCCCTCCCCCCCGAATCCGCTACTGGATAATGTAAATACAATATGCACAATAGAATGGATTATCAAACGGAACGTTTAATAATTTGATGGGTCAATCGCGTGTTTGTTGTTACAAGATGTACCAGTTCGTCCGAAAATCACCAGTTTGTCTGGCGTATGTAGTTAGGCAACGGCCCACGGTCAGCATAGCTCGGCTTATAACAGTCCCCATGCCACGCTCGCTATAACTTGCACATTATGATGCATGCAAATTAATCCGTTTAAATTCCCTTAAAATATCATTTATGAACTTGGATGTGCATAAATTCTGTATATTTAGTTAATACCAAACTGAATTATCATAAAAATCGGGTTACGTTAACATCGATTGGAAAAAGTTGCAAAAGGACGAAACTACGTAGGTACGAAATCGGCGAAATTGTCCGTGATATTTACAGACTTTTTCATGTTTTCTGACAATACAGTTAGCCATATTTGGTTGAAATAAACGCGTGTTTGCATGTGTTTGTTTGTCTGGTTGAGAGTATTCGGAGGGAGTTAACTATAGCGGGTTCATGATCAATCGCTGATAGATATATTGCCGACGTCTTTCGCCACAGTAACCTGTCAATCATGCCACTAAGGGCTGCCTTTACTTACCAGCGATTGGCTGTACTGTATAAATAACTCGGCCACGAGAATAACACTGTTTTTGAACTGACAATTATAGTAGCCAGAAGCAATGTTTGGCTAGGGGAATTATTGAAACTATCGACCCTTGACTTTTATAGTCACAGCGGGTAGGCATGATTTTAGTGAATCGCGTAATGATGTGATGAAAATTTGGTCAAACAATCGGGTGTCATAAAACAAATTGAAATGGTATTGTAAACAGTTTGGCAGGCCTGCAATTAGCGAGATTTAGGTCACTGGGTGGGAAATGGGGATTATCTGAACGAATTTGGTCCCAGCTTTTTTTTTAGAATTTCCGATATTTTGCCGAGAATGGCCGTAAAACGCTAAAACGAGGATTTCGAGGCAAAATGGATGATTTTGCCTGTCCGTTGGCCGCGTTAGACAGGTTCACGCTTAATACAGGTACATTTTAGAGTAATTTTCATTGGGGGGAAATAAAATGGCCGCTTAACGGAGGGAGACGCTTAATACAGGTGGCCGTAAGTACAGGTGCGACTGTAGTAACTCTTGTTAACTCAAATTTTCGCTAACTCAAGTATTTTCCTCAGTCAATTGGACTTTGAGTGTAGACTGTACAAGACTCAACTGTATAACATTTTGCATAAATACATTTGTTGCATAAATGGACTTTGACAGTGTATTAAAGGTATATGCCCACTCAGTAGGCACAACATATTCTTTATATCAGAGACATCATGAGACATTTTCTGGAAAAATAAACATTAATTCACCATTAACTCACTTATTGATTGACATTATTATACATTTTATATCAAATTAAATTTCCACACTTATATCAAGGGCGATAACTGCTTTATAATCTGCCGAAAATATTATTTTTTCAGGTGATGCATTTAATTAGTACATGTATAAATAATTAAAAAACATTACTAAATGATTATATCTGTACAGTACGCTCAGAGTGCTTTTTGCCTTTCCCACTCTGACACCGTGGGAGGAATTTTCTCTTCTCAGAATGGGAAATCACGGTGGGAGTTATGTGCCTCCCCACGATGTTTTTACCTGTATTACCACCGTGGACAGGGTGCAAGCTGGACAAACTTTGAAAGCCATAAAACGGCCACGTTGTTCCCCCGTGGTACAACCTCGCGTTCCACTGGGAAGCCGGGCTGGCTTACCTGTACAGTAATAAAGTAGTACCCAAGCATTTACACGTATTTAGACATTTTTATGGGGTTTTTTTTTCGACGAGAAAAGCAACCTACCTTATTAACAATGTCAATGCTAATATATATCGTGTTTCCCCAATCAAAATTTGCAGACAGCGTAAGTATGGTCATACGTATCCACAGTTAATAGATCAGTAAATGGAAAGAGGGATATTTTTATTTACCCTAGAAGTAATTAGAAATCGTATCGGCCCCGTTATTATTGGTTACATTTATGACCGACCTCCGTTTCTCATTCGTCATCGTTTATTATGGAGAAAAAAAACATAATTATATCTTAAAAACGTATTTTGACAAATCATGATAATAGTCTCGTAAAAACACGAGAATCATCGGTCGAGACGCACACCAATAAACACGCCAATATTTTTTTCACAGAAACATTGTTTGACGAAACACGTGAATTGTCTTAAGAGATGATACCTATGTGCTGCCAAAACATGTTTATTAGAAAAAACAAACATATTTCTTAACAAGAACAAAACATGAGAATCGTCTTGTAAAACATGAGAATCATCTCGCGCTTTGGCATCGCAAAATTGCCTTCCGCTTTAGTAAATACATGTACAGGGTTTGCTCATGGTGTGTAAAACGGATACGTCTTGAAATTTCGCTTTGCGCATACATGCAAGTAAAACATTATTCTCGTGTTTTAGGAGGCAATTCTCATGTTTTGTCAAAAAAATAATATTATTTTTTCTAATAAACATGTTTTGGCAGCATATGAGAATCGTCTCCTCAAACGATTTACATGTCCTGTTAGGGACATGTTACGATCTACTGATGGTAAACACGTGTTAGTCACATATGCAATAAGCCCGGTTTTGTCCGATCACGTCATACATCATCATAAGCACGTGCGGTGACCTACTGGGACGTGTCGGTGTTGGAAAACGAGACATCAAAGGTTACAAAATTACATCTAAAGGTTAAGTTGTGTCGATCGGACCTTTGAAACACGCCGACACAAGAGCAGCACATTTACGATCAATTACTCTACGCATATTTATTAATGGAATGGAACTTATCTCTCTTGTAGCATAGCGGTTTTCACCGCGTTTGATAAAAATATTTCTTCCATTTTATTGGTCGGAGAGAAGGTGCAGAATCTCAAAAAAAGGTAACACAATCTTTATTTACTCAATAAGCATGTACTGGCAGCACATCAGAATCGTCTCATGTTTTGTCAAACCATGTTTTTATTGTCAAAAATATTGATGTTTGTCCACATTTGTTCCATTTCTTAATAAAAACATGTTTTTAGCAGCACATGAGAATCGTCTCCTAAGACGATTTGTACATGTCCTATCAGGGACATGTTATAATTTCGCGAAACGAAAATGTAACATATTCTCAACAAAACATGTTTCGCGTTTTCGCGATCTTGCGCATAGGCCGAGATCGCGAAAACGCGAAGCGTGATGGATCGCGAAAACGCGAAACAAGAATTTAACATATTCACAACAAAACATGTTTTGACAGTACTGTGAATATGAGAATCGTCTCCTTTCGCGATCTTGTGCGTAGGTCGAGATCGAGAAAACACGATCGCGAGAGCTGAAACGAAAATGTAACATATTCTCAACAAAACGTGTTTCGCGTTTTCGCGATCTTGCGCATAGGTCGAGATCGCCAAAACGCGAAGCGTGATCGATCGCCAACACGAGAATCGTCTCCTAAGACGATTATTGTGTGTTGTCAAAATATATGTTGATAGAAGAAATATTGATGCTTTTATATTCATTTTATTCCCTTATTACAACAGGTTTGGTAGCTGATGAGAATCATCTCTATTGCCTCGAAATATGTTTTTAGGGACATGTTAGAATCTCGCGTTTTCGGCATTGGTTGAGATAGCGAAAACGTGATGTGCGGTCACGAGAACTTATTCTTAACAAAACAGGTTTTGACTGCACTGTGTACATGAGAATCGTCTCACTTCGTCTCCTAAGATTATTATCAAGTTTTGTCAAAACCTGTTTTTTAGGAAATATATATAGTTGTTTTCATATTTTTAATTTCATAATAAAATATGGATGCATTTATATGTGTTTTATTCCTTAATAAAAACAGATTTGGTAGCAGATGAGAATCGTCTCTATTTCCGCGAAATGTGTGTTTGTGTGCTTTTAGTATTGGTGGGATTGGATGTGATTCAACAAATCAGTGTTACGATTTCAAACAGAAATTCTAAACATGAATATTTGTGTTGTTGGTATCAGGTTCCATATAGTCGATAGGAAATGCGATCGATTACAACATGAACATCTTGGAAGTAAATGTTAATTGTCATGTAGGCCATTTTCCTTTTTCCGCCGTTACGTCCGCTGTTATTTTAAATATGTATGGTCGCTCGATTTCCGATTTCCGAGTAGAATCAATTATTAAGAACCTTCCTCGTCGTGAAGGAACGTACATTATTCCTCAAAATATTCGGTTCTTTGTAACGTATTTTCGCCTGTCGACGGGACGGACGAAATTAAATCGCAATGTTAAGTTGCATTCCTTCAGTTCTACATTTTACTTTTTCAAAGTATAAAATTGCACTCTTCGCTAACCGTATTACCTGTATGCTGGCACGGTGATGCGCCGTGTGTTAACACGGTGGGTCATGGGGTGGGGGGGGGGACAAATCTCCAGTAATTCGGCCATAAATGCTCTCTTCGCTGCCCGTATTACCTGTATACTGGCACGGTGATGCGCCGTAGGTTAACACAGGGGAACGCGGTGTGCGGGAGATTCGGTCTTGAAAATTGTCCCACGGTGGACATTTTGCCTCTCCACCGCGCCATGTGGGATTTCCACCCGACACGGTGAGGGGAATTTTTACGTCCACTCTTCATCTGATCACAGGGTCGGGTGGGAGAAGGCAAACGTCGCGCTGAGCGTACTATATCTGTATATCAGACACTCGTAATGTTTAGAACTGGTGGAATAGTGACACAATAATACACTTATTTAATTCCTATAAAGAACATTTTGTGCCTACTGAGTGGGCATGTACCTTTAACACGGTGTTATAAAGATCATAATATATTAGCTTCTTACAGCTTGACCAGTACAGCTTCAATATATAATGATGTGCTTAAGAATAGAATCTAACATTTGTGATGATTTAATATGGTATTTATTAAACTCATTTCTTATGAAATCAGTAAACTCGTTTAATAAATATCATATTAAATCATCACTCCTGCAATATCCTCTATATAACAACAGGTATATGTATCGGGATCGTTTTGACCAATTTAGGCCGTGAAATCACCGTCGGGGTGGGTGGCAGGTGGGAGCATGCGATGGGTATTTTAACGATTGGGATTCATCCTTACCGGAATCCTGACCAGAGACCTAGTTTGATCCTCATGTACGATTATTTGTCATCCTATTACCTTTAGGGGAAGGGGCCAAGTGACTTTGGTGTGGTATGGACCTGGCACCAGATTATTCTAATTTCAGGGTTGAATTTTAAAAACAAATGATGTAAATATTTTGGGATTTTTCCTCCCAATGTTGCAGGTTGAATACAGGATCAAGCCTGTTGGTCCGGCCTTAAAGGACCTTAGCAGTTGATAGGCCGTTAAACACCAATAAATAAACAAATTATTGTATAAGAATACATTTATGGAAAAATAAACAAAATAATGAGATTTTTTCAACAAAAATTATTGTGTCCTTAGACGCAGGTTATCACAATCTGCCTTTAACCCTTTCAGCCCTAAGTAATTGGCTAGATAGGGTGGGGAGACTTGGGGTGGAGTAGCGATTTATGTCAGTGAAGAGCTCACTGCCACCGAACGTACTGACCTCTCCTTCAACGGGCTTGAAGCTTTGTGGGTCAAACTACACATACATCAGCGCAAACACTTAGTAGGAGGCATCTATAGACCACCTGATTCCAACAACAACCTTTGGACACTACTGGAACAAATTATCATCAAGCCTTCAGTCAATCATGTGACAACAATAGTAGTGGCGGGAGACTTCAATATTAATGTTCACAATTCGGTCTCGAATGAGATTAGTAGGCTTATCTCATCTTATAATGCTGAACAGCTGATTTCCTCACCGACTCACTTCACTGAAACTTCTAGCTCTCTCATCGACCTTATTTGCACAAAAGACAGAACGCATATTATTTCATTCTTTGTCGCAGACCATTTCCTTCCTGATCGTGTGCGATACCACTGTCCCATAGTAGCTGTTTTAAAATTCGGCAAACCTAAATCAACATCATTTAAACGGAAAATTTGGCTTTATGATCACGGAATTTTCTCTGAGTATAGACGTATTTTGAAATCTTCAAATTGGAACGATACATTGAACGATGAAAATTTAGACACAATTGCAAGTAATATTACAACGGCAATCACATCCGCAGCCACAGAAACTATTCCAAACAAAACTGTAACCATTCGTCCCACAGATATCCCTTGGTTCAATAACAACTTACGTAGGTTAATGCGCAAACGAAACAAGACTACATAGAAAATCTAAAAAATTGAATAACACCCACCTATGGTCCGAATTCAGAAAATTACGTAATGAAGTCACTAAACTTATTCGAAAGTCCAAGTCGGAGTACGAAAATAAAATAATAGAGAAAATTAATGACAACAACGTATCATCAAAATGTTGGTTCAAATTAGCGAAACAACTGTCTAACAAGAAATCGTCTTCCATATTCAAACACTTTACGATACTGGTCTTGAAGCTACCTCTGATATTGAAAAGGCAACTATTTTGAACAACTTTTTTTGTAAACAGTCGACTATCGACGACAATGCACACACACTACCCTTACAAGTGGAAACCCCTCAACCTTCAATCTCTACAATCACAATCTCTCCTAGCGACGTTTGTGACGCAATAAAGGCGATTGACCCAATCCAAAGCTAGTGGTCCTGATCTTATCAGCTTACTTCTATGGGAAGCAGCTAACGTATTATCACTCCCCCTCTCTACATACTTCACAACATTGATCCGCAGGTCTCATTTCTCCTCTTCTTGGAAGCTAGCCAACGTTACACCCATTTTTAAAAAGATGCATCAAAATCACAAAATTACCGACCAATATCTCTTCTCAGCTGCATTGGTAAGTTGATGCGCTGCATCCACATGTATCTGTACAACTTTCTCATTGACAACAATAAGCTAACTTCCGTCCAATCAGGCTTTATTAGAGGCGACTCTACTATCAACCAACTTACTTATGTATACAACGACATCTGTAAGGCACTTGATGACGGCAAGGAGGTCAGAGCAGTCTTTTGTGACATCTCTAAAGCTTTCGACAGAGTCTGGCATTGCGGTCTTCTATACAAACTGTCTTCCCTTGGTATTCACGGTCCTCTTCATAAATGGTTCTCTTCCTATTTATCTAATCGACAGCAAAGGGTAGTTTATTATAACTCCAGTTCGCAGTGGTCCTCATTGAATGCCGGTGTTCTTCAAGGTTCTATTCTTGGTCCTCTTCTCTTTCTTATCTTCATAAACGATATCGTTGAGGAAATTAAATCAAACATTCGTCTTTTCGCCTTCGACACCAGTCTACATTATCGTCGACGACCCTGTCCTTTCTTCAACTATTCTAAACAACGATCTTAACACTATCCACAATTGGTCAGAGAAGTGGCTCGTAAACTTCAATCCATCAAAAACTGAAACTGACTTTTTCCCGGAAATACAACAAACCACAATATCCTCCTCTACTCATGAATGATGCCTCACTCAATCCTGTCAAAGAACATAAAGATCTTGGACTTACATTATCTGACGACGGAAAGTGGAACTCTCGTATCTTGCAGTGTATTAACAAAGCATGGCAACGTATAGGCAGTTGAGATCTCTAAAATTTTGTCTTAAATGGTCTTCGCTGGAACGTATGTATTTCTCGTTTATTCGTCATCTCCTTTTATATGGCGATGTTGTCTGGGATAATTGCTCGAACCAGATGAAAGATAACCTGGAGGCTGTGCAAACTGAAGCTGCCAGAGTAATGTCGGGCGCGACCAAACTTTGTAACATAGCCAGTCTCTATCAGGAACTCAAATGGGAAACATTGACCGATAGGCGTAAGAAATACAGACTAGTCCTTTTCTTTAAGATGTTAAACAATCTTACACCATCTTATCTTGCAAATTTAATCCCCGCTCAAAGGCAGCCTCGCTACAATCTGAGAAATGCTGACGATATACCTCACATACATTGTCGCACACTACAGTACAACCAATTGTACTTGCCATCCACCATTCGTGACTGGAATGCACTGAATCGGAACATAAAGGACTCTCAATCTCTGTCTTCTTTCAAAGCAAACCTAAACGCTAATTCTGTCCAATCATCACCTCTTTTTAACGTCGGAAACAGGACAGGACAAATTCTTCATACACGCCTTCGTCTTTCATGTAGCGCTCTCAACTTCTACCTTCACAGAAGATATATTGTTGACACCCCACACTGCACATGCGGATCCATAGAAACAGTCAGCCACTCTCTCTTGTATTGCAACAAATATACACTTCAGCGAAACACACATATTAACAACCTTCCATATAATTTTGATTACATTGATCATTTTATGTGTGTACTCCCTTGTTTATAACCCCCGCAACGAGTTGTGGGGGTGGGGGTATACTGGAGTCAGGTTGTCCGTCCGTCAGTCCGTCCGAGCTTACAAATGGATACATATGTGGCTAATAGAATAGGTTATGTAATATTCTATTGTTCCGTGATTTTAAAATCTAAAATGCTTAATATTTACACATGCATTCCTGTAAGGCTCTACTACCATGCTATGCCAAATCCACGACCGTCCAACCCCCGCTGATCCCATGGTCAAGGTCAAATACTTAGTCTCTTTACAAAACTTAACATCAGAGAAATATTGTTATAACTTCTATTTCCTTTATCTAAAATGCTTAATATTTCACACATGCATTCCTGTAAGGCTCTACTACCATGCTGTGCCAAATCCACGACCGTCCAACCCCCGCTGATCCCAAGGTCAAGGTCAAATACATGGTCTCTTTACAAAACTTAACATCAGAGAAATATGTTATAACTTGATCTAAAATTCTTAGTATTTCATGCATGCATTCCTCTAAGGCTCTACTATCATGCTGTGACATGTCGCATACTTACCGTATTCTGCCGATTATAGGTCGCAAGAGTGCATAAGACGCACCCCTATTTTCAGTCCAAAATCTGGGGGAAAATGTCTACATGAGATTATAAGACGCACCCAATTTTTCCAACAAAATGAAACAAAAAACTAAAAAAAACTTGCCAAGTTGTTGTTATTTATTCCCCCGCACTGTTTTTTTATTCGTACCTTGGACGCTTTTGTCTGTATTTTCCCTATCATAGTTTGCTATGTCCGTATCTATGTCTAGTATCTTCAATTACACTGTGAACCCGATTTTTTGGCCTATTTGTATATCAAAATCGTGTTAATGTGTAACTGACTATTGTCATAAATCGTGTTATATTTGCGATCATATTGCTGCCGAAAGTGGTATTATATTGTTAATTATTGATTGCGGTATGTATTATCTTTTTTCAACAACATTTACGGAAACTATTTTCGAAATCAATATCGGCGAAATATGGCGACAGATCTGCGTATAATCCAGAGTGTTGTTTTAACCCGTTCCTTTCTGAATACACATTTACGGATATGAAATTTATTAAATATTTTATTTTTGTTATTTCTCACTGAAAGTATATGTTGTGACCACTCATTTGAACCGTCTCGACGAAACGTTCGCCACGTTCGCCACGTCTGCGGCACACATCAAAAGGCTTGTTGACCAATCAGTGCAATTTCAAAACATAGCCTAAATGTCACACAGTTTACAGCCTCGTGCTGAATGATGACATGAGATAAACACCTGTTAGTTGACACAGCTGGGTGTTATCGATTTTTTTTCCACAAAGCAACACACAAATTTCGCCTACAGTATGTAATATTTCAAAATCAGTTGTATCTTCCGTAAATGACGCTGAAAGCAGCCTGGTCTGGCCGCTAATGCAATAAGCCAGGATTTGTCAGAGATAAGAGACCCAATTCACATAAACACGTTTGCCGTGTCATAAATAGACTGGTCCTCGGTAGTATTGTTTCACTGGGACGCATCAGACAGTGTACCAATTTAGTGACGAATACGAAACTGACGTCAGCAACCGCGTGTATTGATATTTGATATGGCTTTGTGTTGTAAATTTTGACACACGGTGTGTTTGATGTCGGCCAGCTGACTTAGGCTTGCCACTTTCATCAGCATCGTGTAACCACACAGTTTCGAAACTAATGATGGAGTTTTATAACTTGCGTGGAATTGCATTATGCATATTGGGATTTACCGTTAATGGCGTCATGCAATATTTTTCATGGCAAAATGACACCGACCGATATGTGCCAGGTAAATGTTTTCAAAAGATAATTAAAATGATAGAGGCCAGATTGTGATTCGGCAGAGAAAATGTCGACCGAATGTGACACAGCGTCGAAACCACAGGCATTTGGCGTGTTTCGGCTTTCGTCGGTGTCACTATATATGTATATATGCAGTTATACCGATGAAAGCCGAAACACGCTGAATGCCTGTGGTCGAAACAAGTAAGGCGAACTTTTTAGAATACGAATCTGAGGATACTTTTCCAATTTCAAGCGGATGTTACCGCAAAGACTAACAACAACAACAAATATCGAAATATCAACTTTATTTTATGAATTTTTGTCACTTTTGTCGATATTTCGGGGTGGAAAAAAATGCTCTTGTATCCAAACGTACGCAGGGGCTTTGTCGGATGAAAATCTGGGTAAAAAAAGTGTGACTTATAATCGGCAGAATAAGGTAGTCTCTTTACAAAACTTAACATCAGAGAAATCGGTTATAACTTCTATTTCCTTGCTCGGATCTGCTTCACATTCACGTTTGTGCCGCCCCCGCTAAGCCCAGAGTCAAGGTCACAAGCCCACACACTTGGAAAATTTTACATATTTAGGGGTACCTGGGCCCATGCGGGGGGGGGTATTCCGTAAGCCTCGCTTACTGACCAATCTAGTTAGTACTGAAATAATGAACTTGTAGTTTTATAAATAATACTAAGAAAATACATATTTCCACCATCAATCTACACATATTACCATCTGTTTCAAATATAAATGATCAATTGTTATTTCAGTCACCATTGATAATTAACTAGTCATAACCTGCCTGACAGTAATACCATGTATATTGTACTCACGCTTATAGTGGAAAAGAATTCATATAAGCTGTTTATACAACCATTTTTTGCTCGCCTGCACGAAGTGCAGAGAGCTTATAGCATACCCCCGGCGTCGTCGCGTCCACAAACTTAACGTTGGGGTAAATGTCTTATAACTTCTGTTTCCTTTCCTGGAACACCTTGTTATTGTATCCCCTGGACTCCATCGGGGGATACTATGGAGTTGACAGCGGGCCGCGTCCGCCGCAGACACTTCTTGTCCGGAGCATAACTCGAACACCCTTTGGAATATTTTCATGAAACTTCACACATGCATAGACCACGACCCGAACGTGTGTCGCGTATAAGAATGACAACTCTGCATAGCTAATTTTTTAGTTATCTCCCTTTTTTGTTTCGCGCACTGATTGACCATAACTCGACCACCCTTTGGAATATTTGTCTTAAACTTCACACATTCAATTAGACCACGAACTGAAGGTGTGTCGTGCACAAGAATGACAACTCTTGCATAGCTAATTTTTTAGTTATCTCCCTTTTTTGTTTTCGCGCACTGATTTCCTGTCCGGAGCATAACTCGACCACCCTTTGGAATATTTTCATGAAACTTCACAAATGCATAGACCACGACCCGGAGGTGTGTCGCAAACAAGAATGACAACTCTTGCGTAGCTAATTTTTTAGTTATCTCCCTTTTTTGTTTTGCGCAATCTACAAACTGGACAATAATGCACGAAGACCCGTTTTCTCGTGTGCTCTGTACACCTTACATGTAGAGAGAACAATAGCCTTCTCCGGTTGAACAATAGAGACTGGGAGAACCATTCACCTGTGCATGTGCTAGCATGTGCAAATGTCCAGTCTTGACCACTCTGACCACAGGTAATTTATACAGGTAAATTACTACATTGTATATTACATTTCCGTAAACTGTGTTGAAAATATTGTGGCATTATGTGGACCTGTGCAGATATATGTAGATAAATATAGGACTATTAAAAAAAAATTCTGGGCTCCACTAGCAAGCATTATTATTTTTAATTTTTAAACTTTTTTTTTCCATTTTTTTTTTCATTTTTTTTTTCAAATTCTTTTTAAATTTTTGTCTAGTAGCATAAGGTCGTAAGTGCTATATACAGACTATTATCATATAATAAAACAATTATTGACTAGTGAGCCATAGAATATCTGATATTCCATGGCTCACTAGTCAATAATTGTATAATATGTTCGGGCCAGTGAAAATTGCTTTCGGGCCCAGGCTCGAGGTCAAGGCGGGACAAGGCGAGGCATTTGATTCCGCGGAATTCTTGTTTACTTATCTCCCTTTGTTGTTTCATGCTCTGATTTCGTATCCAGAGCATAACTCGAACACCCTTTGGAATATTGTTAATGCCCCACCACGATAGTGGAGGGGGCATTTAGTGTTACCCTTGTCCGTCCGTCCGTCCGCACACACGAATGGGTACTTGTTGTAAGCGTACGGGGATCTTATTGGGTAGGTTAGGATAGTGTTCGATACTCTTGTTGGTATTTTTATAGAGTAAAAACCCAACAAGTATTCATTCGTAGGAACGTGCGTCCCGTCCTCCCGTCCGTCCGTCCGTCACAAAACTTTAACACTCGGGTAAATGTCTCATAATTTCTTCATCCTTCGACCGATCTGCTTCATATTTCATATACACATTGCTCTGATGGTTCACTACCGCCCATTGCCAAATCCACGTTTGTCCTGCCCCCGCCAAGCCCAGGGTCAAGGTCACATACTTGGTGCTTCAAAAACTTTAACGCTCAGGTAAATATCTTATAATTTCTGTTTTCTTGCACGGATCAGTTTCATATTTCATATACACATTGCTCTAATGGTCCTCTACCGCCCTGTGCCAAATCCACGTTCGTCCTGCCCCCGCCAAGCCCAGCGTCAAGGTCACATACTTAGTGCTTCAAAAACTTTAACGCTCGGGTAAATATCTTATAATTTCTGTTTTCTTTCATGGATCATCTTCATATTTCATATACGCATTGCTCTAATGGTCCTCTACTGCCCTGTGCCAAATCCACGTTCGTCCTGCCCCCGCCAAGCCCAGGGTCAAGGTCACATAATTGGTGCTTCAAAAACTTTAACGCTCAGGTAAATATCTTATAATTTTTCTTTCCATTCACGGATCAACTTCATATTTCATATACGCGTTGCTCTAATGGTCATCTACCGCCCTGTGCCAAATCCACGTTCGTCCTGCCCCGCCAAGCCCAGGGTTAAGATCACATACTTGGTGCTTCAAAAACTTTAACGCTCAGGTAAATATCTTATAATTTCTGTTTTCTTTCACGGATCAGCTTCATATTTCATATATGCATTGCTCTAATGGTCCTCTACCACCCTGTGACAAATCCACATTCGTCCCGCCGCCGCCAAGCCCAGGGTCAAGGTTACAGACTTGGTGCGTTTGAAACCTTAACGCTCGTGTAAATGGCTTATAATTTCTGTTTCCTTGCTCGGATCTGCTTCTCATTTCACACACACATTGCTCCAATGGTCCTCTGCCACCCTGTGACAAATCCACATTCAAATATGCCTTGTTTTCTTTGGCTGCCAGCGGGGGCATTCGTGTGCCGACAGGCCACATTTCTAGTTTATTATCAAAGCGATATGTGGGACATCCGTGTTCTATGAACACATTTTCTAGTTTATTAAACTTCACACATGCATAGAAGACGACCCAAAGGTGTGTCGCACGTAAGAATGACAACTCTTGCGTCGTTAATTTCTTAGTTATCTCCCTTTGTTGTTTCGTGCACTGATTTCGTGTCCAGAGCATAACTCGAACACCCTTTGGAATATTTTCATGAAACTTCACACATGCATAGACCACGATCCTAAAGGTGTGTCACGCAAGAATGACAACTCTTGCATCACTAATTTTTTAGTTATCTCCCTTTGTTTTTCCGTCACTGATTTTGTCTCCGGAGCATAACTCGAACACCCCTTTTTCAAACTACTTGTGTATCTGGGGAGGGGGATACACATGCGCTTGTCGACAAGCGTCCATTTCTAGTTTTATACATGCATTCCTCAGATGACCCTCTATCATGCTATAGCAAATCCATGACCCACCACCCAGCCGTTACCCCAAGGTCAAGGTCACAAACTTGGCACATTCATAAACTTAACGTTGGGGTAAATGTCTTATAACATCTGTTTCCTTCCATGGAACGCCTTGATATTTCATACATGCATTCATCTGATCATACTCTATCGTGCTATAGCAAATCCATGACCCACCGCCCATCCCTTACCCCAAGGTCAAGGCCACAAACTTAGCACATTCATAAACTTACTGTTGGGGTAAATATCTTATAACTTCAGTTTCATTTCGTGGAACACCTTGTTATTTCATACATGCATTCCTCAGATTACCCTCATCAAGTTGTAAGCAAATACATGACGCACCACCCAGGCCTTACCCCAAGGTCAAGGGGGGGGGGGGGCATATAGCGTTACCGACGTCCATACGTAAACCTTAACGCTCGGGTAAATGGCTTATAATTTGTGTTTCCTTGCTCTGATCTGCTTCACATTTCACACACGCATTGCTCCAATGGGTCCTCTACCGCCCTGTGACAAATCCACATTCGTACCGCCCCCACTAAGCCCAGGGTCAAGGTCACAGATTTGGTGCGTTTCAAACCTTAACACTATCGTAAATGGCTTCTAATTTCTTCTTTCCTTGCTCGGATCTGCTTCACATTTCACAGACGCATTGCCCCAATGCTCCTCTACCGCCCTGTGACAACTCCACATTCGTCCCGCCCCCGCTAAGCCCAGGGTTAAGCTCACAGACTTGGTGCGTTCGAAACCTTAACGCTCGGGTAAATGGCTTACAATCAAATATGCCTTGTTTTCTTTGGCTGCCAGCGGGGGCATTCGTCTGCCGACAGGCCACATTTCTAGTAACATCTGTTTCCTTTCATGGAACACCTTGATATTTCATACATGCATGCATCTGATGATACCCTATCGTGCTATAGCAAATCCATGACCCACCGCCCACCCCTTACCCCTAGGTCAAGGTCACAAACTTAGCACATTCATAAACTTAACGTTGGGGTAAATGTCTTATAACATCTGTTTCCTTTCATGGAACGCCTTGATATTTCATACATGCATTCCTCAGATGACCCTCTATCATGCTGTAACAAATCCACAACCCACCACCCAACCCTTTCTCTAAGGTCAAGGTCACAAACTTAGCATGTTCATAAACTTAACATTGGGGTAAATGTTGTGTAATTTCTGTTTCTTTACAGGGAACGCTTTGTTATTTCATACATGCATTCATCTGATGATCCTCTATTGTGCTACTGCAAATCCATGACCCACCCCACCCCTTTCCCCAAGATCAACATCATAACTTAAAGTTGGAGTAAATGTCTTTTTATAACTTCTGTTTCTTTACAGGGGACCCCTTGGTATTTCATACATGCATTCATCTGATGATACTCTTATCGTGCTACAGCAAATCCATGACCCACTCACCACCCTTTTCCCCAAGGTCAAGGTCACAAACTTAGCACATTCATACATGCATTCCTTATGTGAATAGCTATCATGCTGTAGAAAAGCACCAACTTAGTGTGTTCATAAACTTAACGTTCGGTTAAATTTTGTTTTACTTCTGTTTTCAGGGAGCGCATTGATATTTCATACATGCATTCATCTTAATATGCTATATCATGCTATAGCAAATCCACAAACCACCTTCCACCACTGACACCAATGTCAAGGTCCACCGCACACCCCTTAACTTAAGGTCAAGTTATATAATATTCATGTTTTTCTATACAACTGTGCCAAGTTTGAGTGAAGGCTGCCAACAGGCGAGCTTCGTTGTCTTCTGACAACTCTTGTTAAAAAACGGTACGTATTATGTTTTACCACGGGGCGGGAGGGCGTGTGGGCGGTTGACAGAAAAAGTGCATAGTTAGTGTACACAACTTCTCCGAAACCGCTCAGTTTATCGATCTGAAACTATGCACACGTCTTCTACACATATTGAAGATGTGCACCTTGGTGTTTTTATGCTGAAAAAAATATTTTTTAACAAAAATATCACGTTTTTAACTTAGCCATTTTTTCGACATTTTTCTATGCAATTCTATATAGGGTACAGAGTTTGTGTACACAACTCCTCCGAAACCGTTGAGTCGATCGTTCTGAAACTATACACACGTCTTCTACACATATTGAAGATGTGCACCTTGGTGTTTTTATGCCGAAAAAAAATATTTTTTAACTTAGCCATTTTTTCTACATTTTTCTATACAATTCTAGGTACAGAGTTTGTGTACACAACTCCTCTGAAACCATTCAGTTGATCAATCTGAAACTATGCACACGTCTTCTACACATATTGAAGATGTTCACCTTGGTGTTTCTGTATCATACTTCCCTGTTATATGTTGCTATATAGCTTCTATTGGGGCTACCCATTCCGAATACAATTTATTGACCCGCATCTAGTCCGCACTTACACCTGTCCCATCCCATATCGACCGCGCATGTGCGCACGGGAGACTTCCTCTTTGCTTCGGACGGCTGACCTGAAAGTATCCTTTTTGGTGCACCTTTTCGTTTGGCTGTTTTATACACTCTATTCATGGTTATTGTCCGTAAGTAAGCAATAACTTCTGTAATATAGTGTGGGCTATTCATTTCTATAAGTTGCTAGTCGAAAATATTTAATTTTGAAAGTATTTTGAGTTTTTCTTAGTGTGGCCACAGAGCGCGAACTTCGCGATTTTCCTATTATCGGACGTTCCTATTTTCGACAAAGAATTTTTTTATATTTTTTTTCGACTTTGTTTCGTTCGATATTTTGAATAAGTTTTCCGTACCGCGTTCACTATGGGCAAAGGGAAGCCTAAGCCAGTTCGGGTCAGGAAAATTTGTTGGTGGTCACAAAGCGGGAACTTGTGATTCTCATGAGATAATTTGTTTCCGTTGTTGCTAGAGACAAAACGGTTGCTCTAAGGAGAAACCGTGTTTGTCTCAGCCCTATGGGGACCATTAGGTCCTATCAGGATAAGTATCAGTCAGTGTTCGGCAGTATTCAGAGTCTACGCCAAGTCCGAGTCCGAATAATGGCAGGGTGTCTCTTATGACTCAGACATCCAATGTCGCTAGTTCTGCTCTGGGTGGTCCGCTACCCACTGAGTAAGGACACCGGACACCAGTTCTACTCTGGGTTATACGCTAACCAATGAGCAAGGACACCGGACACCAGTTCTGCTCTGGGTTATTCGCTAACCACTGAGCAAGAACACCGGACAGGTAGCATCAAGGTGATAGGCGATGTGGGAATAGTACACGCCACTCCAATTGAGCGCGCCTTAGTGGAATGCAAACGTATTCCACCGGACCACAGACATGTCAAATATAGCCACTTATATCGGCGACACTGGTCTTGACCACGCCGTTTCAGCGGACTATCTGTTCAAGGATATGGATATACAATAGGGTAACGGTATAGGACATTGGCCTACCGACACACTGTATTTGTCCAGAGGTGAGTCTGATGACGTCAGACAGGGGCGCACAGACTCACCGATCAGGACGGGTAGATCCGGGTCTATAGGAAGAGAGCTAGGTCTAGGTCATCTTCCAGTTGCTCGTCTACCAGCCCGCGGGCTTATATATCCAGGAATGACAGACGACATTCTAGGTCGTGTCTAAGGCACGATCATAGACGTCGTCATAGGCATAGCAGACATAGATCACGGCCACGATCAGATGATAGGTCATCATCGAGGGACCAGACTATAGTCTTGTTATCCTCTATCTCTAGATGATGGAGAATTTCAAAAGACAAAATGCACCAGGCTTGTCAGTGCAACGGGGCAATTCACCGGTACGGGTGAATGTTAACAATCCTCCGATGACATCAGGTGGGGAAGACTGAATGCACACTTTCAGTCATCTAGTGCTAGAGGACTCAGGACTGGACACAGCAGCTAGTGTACCTGTGGAGGACAGTGCCCCTTCTTATCCGGAGGCAGTAGCTTCAGTATACCAGTATCTGTCTCAGAATAGTTGTCCTGTTCAACCTGTGCCGGTGCCGAGGGCTAAGTTTCTGTGTGAAGCAGACTAGGTTACTGCTTTCAAGGGGATGCCTAGACTGCCTCAGTTCCATACTGTAGGAGCTCTGTTAGAGAAATTGAACAGGGCACAGGGATTTGACCCCAAAACAAAGTTGGATTTCTTAAGCCCAATACTTTTCTGGCACATCAAGGGCTCAAGTATTATGTTATGCTTACATAAACTTGGCTCCTGGAGTATTTGGCCTTGGACAAGGATGCTCAGAGGATGGGAGTATTCAAGGCTTAGTTCCATAAGGCAACATACGCACTGTTGGAGTGCTTGGATACTCGAGCGAGGTCTCTTATATCCAGGTCTTCTCACACTGATTGTTTTGGGCAAGGCCAGAGCGACCATTGAGATGGCTACGGCTCTGACTATGTCGGCAGACATAGTTCTGTTGAGGAGGGACGCCACGTTAGCTACGGCATCCATTCTTACGAGACAGGGAAGGGATCTCCTTCGGGAAACACCCCTTCAGGCCACAAATCGGTTTGGAAACAGATGTTCTCAGGTGGCTGCTGCAGTAAGAAAGAGTCAGCAGTTAGCTAGACTATCTGTGGCCTTTTTAGCCAAGCAGTTCGCTTCTTTAGGAAGCACAACTTCGGGCAGGAAGGAAATTGGGGAACATTAAGGCAAGCTTCAGCCTCCCCTTCTCCTAATCCAGCGAGTAAGGTAACAGGTAGCTTTAAGCAACCCATAACACCTATACAGCCCCAACAGGGTGGGGCTCCCTGAGGTGGCGCTATACGCATCAGAGATTGGCAATCTCCGAGCTTCTACAGCAGGCTGTTTGTTGGACCAAGAAGAAAATGGCAAGCTGCGCCCATTATTAGATATGTCTATGTTGAATCTATTCATCCAAACAGATCATTTCAAGATGGAGACTGCTCGATCAATACGTCGGACTATTAGAGTTAAAGATTGTGCAGTCTCCATCGACCCACAGGAATTTTATCTTCATATACCGATATGCCATGCATCCAGAAAGTTTCTAAGCTTTCAGTCGCAAGGCAGGGTATAGCAGTTTTGTGTCCTACCCTTCAGAATAGCCACGGCTCCTAGGGTGTTCATAAAACTAATAGAGGTAAGTGCGGGCGGCAGAGGCCAGACCGAGAGTTATTGCATACTTCAATACCTGGACGACTGGCTCCTGCACGATCAGTCCAGAGACACACTGCTACTGAATCTGCGTGTGTTCTGGGATCTGATCACGTGGTTGGGTCTCATGCCGAACATAGAGATGTCGGAACTTGTACCGAATCAGGACATCTGCTACGTAGGGATGAGTTTCCTTACCAAGCTGGGGATAGTCAGGGTACCCATGGACAGAGTGGACATGATGTTGAAAGTGGTCTTCAAAGCCATGTATCCACTTCATCTACCAGCCAGAGAGCTATTTTCGCTGCTAGGGGTATTGAACTCAGCGGCAGATATGCGGTGTGTAGGTCGTCTACATTTACGACCTCTGCAGTTATATTTTTGCTCTTCCACTGGATACCGCACTATCACCCACTGGACTGGTGTTCTAGGAGATATAGTAGGAGGAGTGGGCTGGGTGCCACATCAATATGCTCGAGCTGAGGGTGGTGACTTTGTCTCTAGCAAAAGCATTCCCCCAGGTCAGGGGGAAATCTGTTCAGATAGCCACGGACAACACCACTGTAGTGGCATACCTGAACAGACCAGGTGGAACTCGGTCTGTGAGCCTCTGTTTGGAGACCAGGAAATTACTGATCTGGTGTCACCAGAATGGCATAGTACCGTAGGTGAGACACATAGCGGGGAAGTCCCAATGTACTGTGGACTACCTGTCGAGGGGGGTTCACCAGTCCTTACCGAGGGGTCACTATCAAAGATGGTGACCAACGCGGTAATCAACAGGTAGAGCCACCCCTGATTGGGTCTGTTTGCGACCATGATGGACAATCAGCTCCCAATGTATGTGTCTCCAGTACTGGACGCAAGGGCATGGGCGGTGGGCGCATGTCCGTCTCATGGAAATGAGTGGACGGGTAAGCATTTCCACAATCCGTCCTACTGACACAGGTGTTGCAGAAAATTTGGGTCACACTCGTGGCACCGTGCTGGCCAACGACAAGTTGGTTCTCCAGCATACTGGAACGTCTAGTGGACCAATGGGTGGTCATTCCAGTGTCTCCCAAGCTTCTGTCACAGCAAGCATGGGAAACTTCATGCGAATCCGCTCATTCTGATTCTTCACGTCTGGAGGCTATCAGGAAGGGAATCGGAAAGGAAATTTTTTCGCAGCAATCATTGCACAGGCAAAGTCCTGCTACAGCATGATACGACGCAAATGGAGGGTCTGTGTTAATTGCTGTAAGCTAAGGCAAATTAATCCAGTCAGTCCAGCTGTAGGCGAAATGGGCGATGTCCTTAGTATTTGTTCGATGACAGGAAATTGTCAGCGTCGACTATTAAGGGATACATGTCGGCATCGGCCAGCTGTTTCAAGTTTAGTTCAGTGCCGATATGTAACATAGGTTCAGACCCCAGTTTATCGGCGATGATTTCATTCTTCACTAGGGAAAGACCAGTAGCTAGAATAGTTAACCCTAAATGGAATCCCATGTGACAGCTTCCCTCTTTGACTGGTAATGATTTTTGGTAATGATTCCGTTACTATTGTTGTGAAGCTGGTTTCCTTGCTAAAACTCAAGTCCAGGTAAGCATCCCCGACCTTTCGTGATCCCAGCCCTGTCCAAATCAGGTCAGTTATCTGTAACATTATCTACTTTACGTATTCTATAATGTACACTTGTCGTATCTTAACTTTGTAAAAGCACATGCCTCCGGTTAATAACAACAATGTCAATAGATTAAATTCACTCGCACTGATCCAGAATATTGGTTTACCTCTCGCCCCAGCGCGAACCTACCAACTTTACATTATCCGCGACGGAAAACACGCTATGCCCAGGCAGGGCAATTAGGCACTACATCTCAATGACTAACCAATGAGAAGTAGGCGCTAGAGACTTTTTAGCCAGGTTTTTTGAAAAAAAATCCAGGCTATTGGATTGGCGAAAGCCAGGTGGGCGGGCGGGCAGGCGGGCGGCGTCCACAATCAATGTTAAGTTTTCGTGTTTGAGTCCATTTCTTTGTTACTGTACCACCTAGGACCACCAAACTTTCACAGCTTCATAATCAAGGGGTGCCCACCACATATCACTATCCAACATGTTACTTTTTTTTTAACTTCACCCATTTTTTCCGCGTAGTCGACTTAGCCATTTTCAATGTTAAGTTTTCGCGTTTACAATGTTAGTTTTCGTGTTTAAGTCCATTTCTTTGGTACTGTACCACCTAGGACCACCAAACTTTCACAGCTTCATAACCAAGGGGTGCCTACCACATACAACTATCCAACATGTGACCATTTTTTTACCTTCACCTATTATTTGTACGTAATTGACTTAGCCATTTTCAACGTTAACTTTTTTAACGTACGTCTGGTTAGAGTTTTTTGGTTTTAAAACTTTTTCGTTATACTATATCTCTGCAACTGCTTCACCCATTACCTTGAAACTTCACATGGGTGTTTTATCATCATCCATATTTTCATTCTAACCCCCAACCGTGCGGCCCCTGTGCCCAATGTCAAGGTCAAATTACTTTGAATTTTTTTGTTAAAGTTTTTTCTGTGTACTATATCTCTGCAACTGCTTCACCCAATACCTTGATACTTCACATGGGTGTTTATCATCATTGTCGCACCTGCTTGCGGAAAGCGCGATCCTGTGCCCAATGTCAAGGTCAAATTACTTTGAATTTTTTTGTTAAATTTTTTTTGTGTACTATATCTCTGCAACTGCTTCACCCAATACCTTGATACTTCACATGTGTGTTTATCATCATTGTCACACCTGCTTGCGAAAGCGCGATCCTGTTGCCCAATGTCAAGGTCAAATTACTTTGAATTTTTTTGTTAAAGTTTTTTCGTGTACTATATCTCTGCAACTGCTTCACCCAATACCTTGATACTTCACATGGGTGCTTATCATCATTGTCGCACCTGCTTGCGGAAAGGCGCGTTCCTGTTCCCAATGTTCAAGGTCGAAATTACCTTTGAATTTTTTTGTTAAAGTTTTTTCGTGACTATATCTCTGGCAAACTCTTCACCCAATACCTTGATACTTCACAATGGGTTTTTATCACATTGTTGCATCCTGCTTGCGGAAAGCGCGAATCCTGTGCCCAAGGTCAAATTACTTTTAATTTTTTTGTTAAAGTTTTTCGTGTACTATATCTCTGCAACTGCTTCACCCAATACCTTGATACTTCACATGGTGTTTTATCATCATTGTCGCACCTGCTTGCAGAAAGCGCGATCCTGTGCCCAATGTCAAGGTCAAATTACTTTGAATTTTTTTGTTAAAGTTTTTTCGTGTACTATATCTCTGCAACTGCTTCACCCAATACCTTGATACTTCACATGGGTGTTTATCATCATTGTCACACCTGCTTGCGGAAAGCGCGATATCGTCAGCATTTTGGCATACGTCCGTCCGTTCGTCCGTGTGTCCGGTTAAAGTTTTTTGGTTAAAGTTTTTCCATCTACTATATCTATTTTTTTAGTGTCCATGCCTCGCCCCAAGGCGCGACATGCAGGCCACGGCCATCTAGTCTACAAAAAGTGGGTATAATTATGTTATCCAAGTGTCTATGCTTGGAAAAAACCTGGCCTTCGTGGCTTTGCCTCGTTTCTTGTTATTCCATGCGTGGGTAATCAGGATCTATCCAAAGCGTCAGTTTACAGATGGATATCTCTAGCAAAACGCAGAGCATATCGATCCAATTCGGTTAAGGCGCTCATAAAGTTATAAGTCGAAGCCCATGAGGTCAGAGCAGTATCTACCTCCTCGGCTTTCCTCAATGAAGTGCTCCTGGATAAGATAATGGAAGGGGCATCCTGGAAGTCTCATTCCACTTTTTCTTAGTTTTACATACGTACACTGACGGCGCAAAGCGCAGATATTTACACATTAGATCCCCTAGTCGCGGCTGGCAGGGTTGTTGCGGGTGGAAAACATTATGTGTAACAGGCTCACTTTGTTAGCCTGTTCTTATTCTGGGCCAGTGGATCCAGTCCAGAGATAACACATTGGTAGTATATTCACATTGGCAGTACAAAACGATCTATTTATCAGCTAGTTCGAGTTAAGTTCCTGGAAAGTTTTATAAATTGTTTTCTTGATTACACATGACTAGTTAATGCCAGTTTGGATACATATTTTACTATAATGTGTACAGTTGTGAGTTGTTACCAATGATTGTGAGGTCCGGAGAGGGTACCAGTGAGTTCCCTGTGCTCCGGTGCAGTAACAGTACTATTTATCATGACACTCGAAAACAGACATAATCATTCATCCAGGGTCATGAATACTATGTATTGTAATTATTGATAGTATGTGGTTGTCAATATGCATAGGGTAATTGATGTTAGCATTACTATTTGTGAGTGATGTGGGTTAGAACTTTTAAGAGACTTGCGGACATGGCCAATGGTCGGTGTGGATACTGTAAGTCTTAGATGTGAGGCACAACATTGTGGATGACATGACGCTAACATGCTATGAGTTAGTCACATTCAGTGCGTGTGAAACTGCGACTGGAGACGGTACTCAAGCAGACCAGGAGAAAAGGAGGGCGCTGCTCAGACGGTGCCCGGGTCTCGTCTACAAGTTGTTTGGTGAGTCAATTTATTGATCCTAGGTTAAGTATTCACAGAGCGAATTAATTTATTTTTCTGGTTTCTGTATCACCTTACCTTCCCGCCTTGGAGACAAATTCTAGCAACATGTAACAGGGAAGTATGATACAGAAATCATAATTTTTCAATGTAAAATTAGTTTCTGTGAGTACTTATATGTTATATGTATTTAGCACCCGCCTCCCACTCCGCAAGGTGAGAGATTTGTTCTATCGCAAAGAAGAAGTCTCCCGTGCGCGCATGCGCGGTCGATATGGGATGGGACAGGTGTAAGTGCGGACTAGATGCGGGTCAATAAATTGTACTCCGAATGGGTAGCCCCAATAGAAGCTATATAGCAACATATAACAGGTAAGTACTCACAGAAACTAATTTTACATTGAAAAATTCTGATTTTTATGCCGAAAAACTATTTTTTAACAAACATATCACCTTTTTAACTTCGCCATTGTTTGTACATTTTTAGCCAGGTTTTTTGAAAAAAAATCCAGGCTATTGGATTGGCGAAAGCCGGGCGGGCGGCGGCGCGGCGGGCGGGCGGCGGGCGGACGGCGGGCGGGCGGCGGGCGGCGTCCACAATCAATGTTAAGTTTTCGTGTTCGAGTCCATTTCTTTGTTACTGTACCACCAGGAGGACCACCAAACTTTCACAGCTTCATAATCAAGGGTGCCCACCACATATCACTATCCAACATGTTACTTTTTTTTTTAACTTCACCCATTTGTTTTTTCCGCGTAGTCGACTTAGCCATTTTCAATGTTAAGTTTTCGCGTTTACAATGTTAAGTTTTCGTGTTTAAGTCCATTTCTTTGGTACTGTACCACCTAGGACCACCAAACTTTCACAGCTTCATAATCAAGGGGTACCCACCACATATCACTATCCAACATGTTACTTTATTTTTTTTAACTTCACCCATTTTTTCCGCGCAGTCGACTTAGCCATTTTCAATGTTAAGTTTTCGCGTTTACAATGTTAAGTTTTCGTGTTTAAGTCCATTTCTTCGGTACTGTACCACCTAGGACCACCAAACTTTCACAGCTTCATAACCAAGGGGTGCCTACCACATACAACTATCCAACATGTGACCATTTTTTTACCTTCACCTATTATTTCTACGTAATTGACTTAGCCATTTTCAACGTTAACTTTTTAACGTACGTCTGGTTAGAGATAACTATAGTTTTTTGTAAACTTTTTGTATACTATATCTCTGCAACTGCTTCGCCCATTACCTTGAAACTTCACATGGGTGTTTATCATCATCCATATTTTCATTCTAACCCCCAACCGTGCGGCCCTGCCCCTGCCCAATGTCAAGGTCAAATTACTTTGAATTTTTTTGTTAAAGTTTTTTCGTGTACTATATCTCTGCATACTGCTTCACACCAATACCTGGATACTTCACATGGGTGTTTATCATCATTGTCGACCTGCTTGCGGAAAGCGCGACACCCTGTGCCCAATGTCAAGGTCAAAATTTACTTGAATTTTTTTGTTAAAGTTTTTTCGTGTACTATACTCTGCAACTGCTTTCACCCAATACCTTGATACTTTCACATGGTGTTTTTCATCATTGTCGCACCTGTTTGCGGAAAGCGCGATCCTGTGCCCAATGTCAAGTCAAATTACTTTGAATTTTTTTGTTAAAGTTTTTCGTGTACTATATCTCTGCAACTGCTTCACCCAATACCTTGATACTTCACATGGGTGTTTATCATCATTGTCGCACCTGCTTGCGGAAAGCGCGATCCTGTGCCCTTTGTCAAGTTCAAATTACTTTGAATTTTTTTTGTTAAAGTTTTTTCGTGTACTATATCTCTGCAACTGCGTCACCCAATACCTTGATACTTCACATGGGTGTTTATCATCATTGTCACACCTGCTTGCGGAAAGCGCGATATCGTCAGCATTTTGGCATCCGTCCGTGTGTCCGGTTAAAGTTTTTTGGTTAAAGTTTTTCCATCTACTATATCTATTTTTTTAGTGTCCATGCCTCGCCCCTAGGCGCGACATGCAGGCCACGGCCATCTAGTCTACAATTTGTGGGTATAATTATGTTATCCAAGTGTCTATGCTTGGAAAAAACCTGGCCTTCGTGGCTTTGCCTCGTTTCTTGTTCTATACAATTCTATATAGGGTACAGAGTTTGTGTACACAACTCCTCTGACACTGTTCAGTCAATCGATCTGAAACTATACACACGTCTTCTACACATATTGAAGATGTGCACCTTGGTGTTTTTATGCCGAAAAAATATTTTTTAACAAAAATATCACCTTTTTAACTTAGCCATTTTTTCTACATTTTTGTATCCAATTCTATATAATTTCTACTTTACACATCTCTACCTGAATTAGTATACATGTTTAGCACAACGATCGGAAGAAATAATGCTATAGATTTTCAAATTCTCATTAATGTTTCTTGCCTTGGTGACAGCTTCACATTTCTGCATCTTCTCTATCTGGCCCATATTCGACGGGCGTATTGTGTGACTAACGGTACTCTTGTTCAAGCTTGTTTCGCAATCTACACACTACGGTATTTAATGTTTGTATCATACCATGTATTGTTCCTTTACATGACTTATAATTTAATAAATATTGTTTAAACTAAGTCGCGGAAAGCGAGACATAGGTTTTGCTAATTGGAATGGACTGATTTTTGTCTCGCCCGTGAAGCGGAAAGTGAGACATAGGTTTGCTTTTCCGGAGTCGGCGTCGGTGTCTGCGTCATCATTCAATGTTAAGTTTTCGTATTACGGTCATTACTTCAACACCTTATCAGTTACAGTCATCAAACTGTATACATACCCTGACTATGATATGTAGATGAATATAGGACTATTAAAAAGATTTCCGGGCTCCAGGGTCAAGGTCAAACTATTTCTTTCTATGCTACAAACTGAACATTAATGCATGAAGACCCGTTTTCTCGTGCACTCTGTACACCTTACCTGTAGAGAGAACAATAGCCTTCTCCAGTTGAACACTTGTGCATGTGCAAGCATGTGCAAATTTCCCGATTGACCACTAAATGTCCAGCTAAATTATTACAGGTAATTTATACAGGTAAATTATTATACCTGGGTATTACATTTCCGTAAACTGTGTTGACAATATTGTGGCAATATGTGGACCTGTGCAGATATGATATGTAGATAAATATAGGACTTATACAAATTCTGGGCTCCAGTAGCGAGCATTATATTTTTGTTAACTATTTTTAAACTATTTTTCCATTTTTAGCCAGGTTTTTTTTTGGAAAAAAAATCCAGCTATTGGATTGGCGAAAGCCGGGCGCGTGCGTGCGTGCGTGCGGGCGGGCGGGCGGGCGGGCGGGCGGCGTCCACAATCAATGTTAAGTCACAGCTTCATAACCAAGGGGTGCCCACCACATATCATTATCCAACATGTTACCTTTTTTTGAACTTGACCCATTTTTTTTTTTTTTTTCCGCACAGTCAATGTTAACTTTTCGCGTTTACAATGTTAAGTTTTTATTTTGTGTTTAAGTCCATTTCTTCGGTACTGTAAATATTCAGTTCTGATTTTGGAATTTCCCCCCCCCCCCCCCCCCCCCCCCCCCCCCCCCCCCCCCCCCCCCACCCCCCCCCCCCCCCCCCCCCCCCCCCCAATGGTTGCAGGTTAAAACGGGATCGAACCCGTTTGACCGCCTTACATGACCTTAGCTGTGATAGGCCGTTAAACACCAATAAACAAACAAACAAACAAAACCTTGACCTATTATTTCTACGTAATTGACATTTTACGCCATTTTCAACGTTAACTTTTAACGTATGTCTGGTTAAAGTTTTTTGGTTAAAGTTTTTTGTTATACTATATCTCCGCAACTGCTTTGCCCATTACCTTTAAACTTCACATGTGTGTTTATCATCATCCCTATTTTCATTCTACCCCCCAACCGTGCGGCCCCTGTGCCCAATGTCAAGGTCAAATTACTTTGATTTTGTTGTGTACTATATCTCTGCAACTGCTTCACCCATTACCTTGATACTTCACATGGGTGTTTATCATCATTGTCGCGCCCGCTTGCGGAAAGCGCGATATAGTCAGCATTTTGGCATACGTCCGTCCGTACATCCGTCCGTCTGTACTTTCGTGTGTCCGGTTAAAGTTTTTCCATCTACTATATCTCTTTTTAGCTCACCTGAGCAAAGCTCATGTGAGCTATTGTTATGGCAAAGTGTCCGTCGTCCGTCGTCCGGCGTCCGGCGTCCGGCGTCCGTCGTCCGTCCGTCCGTGAACATTTTCAATCATCTTCTTCTCCCGAACTGCTGAGCCGATATTGGTCAAACTTCACAGGGATGATATATGGGTGATGCCATTTCAGATTTGTTAAAATGGAGGTCATCGACAATCCTAGATGGCCGCCATGGAAAAGTAGGTCAAATTCTTAAAAAATCTTCTTTTCACGAACCGCCAGGCCGATTTCGACGATACTTGGTATGAATGAGATCGATAGATTAGCGCTGTTTCAGATTTGTTCATATGGTGGCCCGTGGGTCAAAAATGGGCGTCGCCCGAGGGGTCAAATAGGGGTCAAATTTTATTTTTAACCGAATATACATGTTAATATATCAAAATCGAAGGTATCGACGAGACAATCACTCTGGAACATTTTTTGTCTAAATCGTATGATTACGTCATCCAAGATGGCCACCGATAGTTCAAATGGTCATTCTTTTACTAAAGATTTCAAACGTCTTCTTCTTGTAAACTGCTTGGCCGATATTGGCCAAACTTAACTGTAATGGTCTGTGGTTGAAGCCTGTTCATTTTTGTTAAAATGGAGGTCATCACCAAATCCAAAATGTCCGCCGTTGAGAAGTAGGTCAAATTCTTAAAAAATCTTCTTCTCACGAACCGCCAGGCCGATTACGACGATACTGGGTATGAATGATCGATAGTTAGCGCTGTTTCAGATTTGTTCATATGGTGGCCCCTGGGTCAAAAATGGGCGTGGCCCGAGGGGTCAACTAGGGGTCAAATTATATTTTTGCCGAATATGGTCATATAATATATCAAATCGAAGGTATCGACTAGTTGATCACTCTGGACCATTTTTTGTCTAAATCAGATGATTTGTCATCCAAGATGGCCACCGAAAGGTAAAAAAGTTGTTCTTTTACTAAAGATTTCAAACGTATTCTTCTTGTGAACTGCTTGGCCGATATTGGCCAAACTTAACTGTAATGGTCTGTGGGTGAAGCCTGTCCATTTTTGTTAAAATGTAGGTCATCACCAAATCCAAGATGTCCGCCGTTGAAAAGTAGGTCAAATTATCAAAAAATCTTCTTCTCACAAACCTCCAGGCCGATTTCGACGAAACTTGGTGTGAATGATTGATAGTTAACGCTGTTTCAGATTTGTTCATATGGTGGCCCCTGGGTCAAAAATGGGCGTGGCCCGAGGGGTCAACTAGGGGTCAAATTATATTTTTGCCCGAATATGGTTATATAATATATCAAATCGAGGGTATCGACTAGTCTATCACTCTGGAGCATTTTTTGTCTAAATCAGATGATTTTGTCATCCAAGATGGCCACCGAAAGGTAAAAAAGTTGTTCTTTTACTAAAGATTTCAAACGTATTCTTCTTGTGAACTGCTTGGCCGATATTGGCCAAACTTAACTGTAATGGTCTGTGGGTGAAGCCTGTCCATTTTTGTTAAAATGTAGGTCATCACCAAATCCAAGATGTCCGCCGTTGAAAAGTAGGTCAAATTGTCAAAAAAATCTTCTCACAAACCGCCAGGCCGATTTCGACGAAACTTTGTATGAA
Source organism: Conchocele bisecta (assembly GCA_029237695.1). Lineage (NCBI taxonomy): Eukaryota > Metazoa > Mollusca > Bivalvia > Lucinida > Thyasiridae > Conchocele > Conchocele bisecta. The sequence goes on along the minus strand of CM055265.1, from coordinate 185,127,018 downwards.
TGATGGATAGTTAACGCTGATTCAGATTTGTTCATATGGTGGCCTCTGGGTCAAAAATGGTCATGGCCCGAGGGGTCAAATATGGGTCAAATCGAAGGTATAGCAGTAAATCACATGCACATTCGCAATATATGTTAGATCAGAAGGTACCAACAAATTCTGTGGAACATTTGAAGTTGTAAGTGAAGAGTCTTTGTGAAATCAAGATGACCACTATGGAGGCTTTTAGGTGAGCGATACAGGCCCATTTGGGCCTCTTGTTTAGCTCACCTGAGCGAAGCTCATATGAGCTATTGTTACTGCAATGTGTCCGTCGTCGTCCGTCGTCGTCGTCGCCGCAATGTGTCCGTCGTCATCGTCCGTGAACATTTTCAAACGTCTTCTCCTCGGTAACCATTGGGCCTATAGTCACCAAACTTCATGGTCATGGTCCTTACGTAGGGGGATTACAAAATTGTTAAAATGACGTCATTACGTAATCCAAGATGGCCGCCGTCTAAAAATAGCACAAATTCTTCAAAAATCTTCTTCTCAAGAACCGCCAACCGGATTTCGACAAAACTTGGTAGGAATGATCGATGTACAATGCTCTTTCAAAGTTGTTAAAATGGTTACCCCGGAGTCAAAAACGGGCGTGGCCAAATTGAGGTCAAATTTTGTTTTTGACCGAATATGGTCATGTCATATATCAAATCGAAGGTATACATGAGGCGATCACTCTGGTGCATTTTTTGTCAAAATCGGATGGTTATGTCATCCAAGATGGCCACCGAAATGTCAAAAGGTCGTTCTTTTATTAGAGATTTCAAAATTCTTCTTCACATGAACTGCTTGGCCCATGGTAGCCAAACTTAAATGTTATGGTCCATGGGTGAAGCCTTTTCATATTTGTTAAAATGGAGGTCATCGCTAATCCAAGATGGCCGCCGTCTAAAAATAGCATAAATTCTTAAAAAATCTTCTCATGAACCGCTAGCCGAATTTCGACTAAACTTGGTAGAACTGATCGATTTACAATGCTCTTTCAAAGTTATGAAAATGGTGACCCCGGGGTCCGAAATGGGCGTGGCCCGTGGGGTCAAATTGGGGTCAAATTTTATGTTTGACCGAATATGGTCATGTTATATATCAAATCGAAGGTATCAATGAGGCGATCACTCTGGTACATTTTTTGTCGAAATCGGATGGTTATGTCATCCAAGATGGCCGCCGACGAAATGTCAAAAGGTCTTTCTTTTATTAGAGATTTCAAAATTATTCTTCACATGAACCGCTTGGCCCATGGTAGCCAAACTTAAAAGTTATGGTACATGGGTGAAGCCTTTTCAGATTTGTTAAAATGGAAGTCATCGCTAATCCAAGATGGTCGCCGTCTAAAAATAGCATAAATTCTTAAAAAATCTTCTTCTCATGAACCGCTAGCCGGATTTCGACTAAACTTGGTAGAAATGATTGATTTACAATGCTCTTTCAAAGTTCTGAAAATGGTGAACCCGGGGTCAAAAATGGGTGTGGCCCGTGGGGTCAAATTTTATTTTTGACCTAATATGCTCGTGTCGTATATCAAATTGAAGGTATCGATGAGGCGATTGCTCTGGTGCAAAATTTGTCGGAATCGGATAATTATAATATCCATGATGGCCACCAAAAGGTCCATTTATTCGAGATTTTGAACGTCTTTTTCTCAGGAACCACATGGCCGATGCTGGCCAAACTTCATAGGAAGTTAAGATCATTGGGTGAAGCATTTTCAGATTTGGTAAAATGAGAGTTATCGCTTAATCCAAGATGACCGCCATCTAAAAATAGCACAATTTTTTTTAAAACACATGAACTCAATGTCACATTCTCCTCTGGTGTTCATGGAGTCAGGTGAGCGAATTAGGGCCATCATGGCCCTCTTGTTTAGTGTTCATGCCTCGCCCCAAGGCGCGACATGCAGGCCACAGCCATCTAGCCAAAAAATGGGTATTATTATGTTATCCAAGTGTCTATGCTTGGAAAAAACCTGGCCTTCGTGGCTTTGCCTCGTTTCTTGTTTTTTTTCAAATTCTTTTTCAATTTTTAGCCAGGTTTTTTGAAAAAAAATCCAGGCTATTGGATTGGTGAAAGCCGGGCGGGCGGCGGCGGCGGGCGGGCGGCGGCGGCGGGCGAGGGCGGGCGGGCGGCTGGCGGCGTCCACAATCAATGTTAAGTTTTCGTGTTTGAGTCCATTTCTTTGTTACTGTACCACTTAGGACACCAAACTTTCACAGCTTCATATCAACAAGGGGTGCCCACCACATATCACTATCCAACATGTTACCTTTTCTTTAACTTAACCCATTTTTTCCGCGCAGTCGACTTAGCCATTTTCAATGTTTAAGTTTTCGCGTTTACAATGTTAAGTTTTCGTGTTTAAGTCCAATTTCTTTGGTACTTTACCACCTAGGACCACCAAAACTTTCACAGCTTCATAATCAAGGGGTGCCCCCACCACATATCACTATCCAACCCTGTTACCTTTTTTTTAACTTGACCCATTTTTTCCGTTCAGTCGACTTAGCCATTTTCAATGTTAAGTTTTCGCGTTTACAATGTTAAGTTTTCGTGTTTAAGTCCATTTCTTTGGTACTGTACCACCAAACTTTCACAGCTTCATAACCAAGGGGTGCCCACCACATACAACTATCCAACATGTGACCACTTTTTTTACCTTCACCTATTATTTCTACGTAATTGACTTAGCCATTTTCAACGTTAACTTTTTAACATACGTCTGGTTAAAGTTTTTTGGTTAAAAGTTTTTCGTTATACTTTATCTCTGCAACTGCTTCGCCCATTACCTTGAAACTTCACATGGGTGTTTATCATCATCCATATTTTCATTCTACCCCACAACCGTGCGGCCCCTGTGCCCAATGTCAAGGTCAAATTACTTTGAATTTTGTTGTTAAAGTTTTTTCGTTTACAATATCTCTGCAACTGCTTCACCCATTACCTTGATACTTCACATGGGTGGTTTATCATATCATCGGCATTTTTGGCATACGTCCATACGTCCGTGTGTCCGGTTAAAGTTTTTTGGTTAAAGTTTTTCCATCTACTATATCTATTTTTTTAGTGTCCATGCCTCGCCCCAAGGCGCGACATGCAGGCCATGGCCATCTAGTTTACAAAAAGTGGGTATAATTATGTTATCCAAGTGTCTATGCTTGGAAAAAACCTGGCCTTCGTGGCTTTGCCTCGTTTCTTGTTGTCTAGTAGCATAAGGTCGTAAGTGCTATATACCGACTATTATCATATACTAAAACAATTATTGACTAGTGAGCCATAGAATATAATCTTATATTCTATGGCTCACTAGTCAATAATTGTATAATATGTTCGGGCCAGTGAAAATTGCTTTCTGGCCCAGGCTCGAGGTCAAGGCGGCGGGACAAGGCGAGACATTTGATTCTGCAGAATTCTTGTTTAATTTTTCTGACCGATCCAATTTTCAAACCATTTATAAGAAGGGGGTGTTTTCTTCTCTAAAATATATGTGAAATGCTCGCCGTTAAACACCAATAAACAAACAAGCACTCACCGTCGCCCTATCCATTGTTCGCAGATTATCAAGCGTGAGGAACTGCAAGACGTTAACAACGCTATGCTGGTTCCAATCTCCACGGAATACCTGGATCTATTCCTCAGGTTTCAGCACGATTCGGCAAATATCCTCTACTTCGAGTGAGTTTGTTCGCTGTATCACTCGGTCTGCACTTCGCACCGGTGTACTGTCTACACTCGATACCCAGAGCAAATTTAAACATTCACTTTTTGAGCTGTTTGCTTTTTGCAGCTAAACTAAGTGAATTTTCAACTTTATGACAGTATTTTCACTACTCAATTTGAAAATCAATCAGTATTTTCACATTGCTCTGCGTATTTTGTATTCCCACTTTTGATAATCAATGCGTATTGAGCTCAAATAATTGCATAAAATATGCCAATACACACCTTATCTGGAGTTCTGGCTACCTCAAACTCTCTTGAGTCAAACTACTGATTACTCAAAGTGAAATTATTTGCTAAAACTTGCTAATATCTTGTCATTTTATTGGAACTATTTTCTTTGTATAAAATTATTTGTGTGATCCGTCCGGAATGACCTGCTCAACCAACTTGCACTCCAGTACGATTTTCCAACTAGGCTTGATGCAATTTGCAAAACGGTAATGGGTGCGTTATAAATATGTTAACCGCATTGTAATTTTGAAATTTGCCGTGTATATCAGAAAATGATAGGTCGGAAAACGTGTTTAATGGCTCCAGTAACTCGTCGCCGTATAAACAAATTTTCTGACCTATCATTTTCTGATCTATGCCGCAAATTACAATACAGTTAGCCCTACAGTAAATGTGGCTGCTACAGAATATATATCGGGTGATCAGTACAGCTTCAATGATGGTCTTATTCTTATGCAATACTCATAATCTTGACATTTGTGTGGATTTAGTATTGTATTTATTAAACATTTGACCGATTTCATAGGAAACCCAACGTAGAATCAGTAAACTTGTTTAATAAATATAAGGTTCAGCCGTGGGTAAACTTTTCCGTGTCACGAGGGAACTGTTTGAACCGCAAGGCATGTACCATTATACTGCCATTATAACAGATCATGCCCATGCTATATAATCACAAGGCCGCGGGTTCAAACAGTCCCCAAGTGCCACGGCATGGAATGGATTTCGATATGTTAATTGTGCAACCAATCCAAACATCACAATATGATTTTCAGACTAGTTCATTTATGAAAAGGTGTTTTTGCTCTCAAAAATATGAAATACAAGCCGGCTCATTTTGATCTACACTGTTTGCTAATACCACTATATTGGCCTGTGGTGTTGAAAGAGTTAATAAATATCAATGCTGAATTAAATCTTGTCATCTGCTGTTGAGTTTTTGTCGTGCCCGCTTGCGGACAGCGCGATATAGTCGCAGGCCGTCAAGTATCCTATTTTTTCCTATTTTCTGAGCATTTCCTATTTTTTCCTATTTTCTGGCCAAATGTTCCTATTTTTCCTATTTTCTGGCCTTTTTGAAAAACCACACACATTTTTTGCCCCAATTTAACTATGAGCATGACAGTGAAATTGACTATATAGATAAATATTGTACATTGTAACATAACTACACAACTATTATTGCATACCACTAGTATTCAACTGCGTTAGATGGATATGGCAATTTTCTGTGCCATTTTCCAACAGTTCATTGTTCAAATTATAAATCAATGTTCAACCAATTCATCAATGATGATTATAATGTGATTGCTGCTAATGTCTGCCTGGTTTTAAGCTGCTTTAATACTACCCTTTTGTCCTTCTGTGTCGTAGCTTTCTATATAGTCTAAGCCCTACAATATATGTGGAGATGGGTCACTGCTGTCTCTGATTCCTAGAAACGAATTGCTGTAGGAATTATTATTATGTCCTAGTTTAATATTGTAAGTGGTGACTAAAAATAACAGACCTAGAAAATGATTTTGTTGTTGGGGTGGGGGGGGAGGCCACAAATAATTCTGTAATAAAGCACGTATTATCATCCTCAAACTTGCTGAAAATGCAGGAAATGGCGTTTCACTCCTTAGATTTCAAAAAAAATTGGGGGAGCATGCCCCCGGACCCCCATAGCAACATCCAGGCCCTTTGGGTCCTGAAGACTGGGACCTGAGAATGCAGGAAATGGCGTTTCACGCCTCTTGCATTTTCAAAATTTACCATGGAGCATGCCCCCGGACCCCCTAGCAACATGGGGCCATTTGGGCCCTCAAGACTGGGCCCTGAGGATGCAGGAAATGGCGTTTGACTCTTCTTAGATTTCAAAAAAAATCGGGGGAGCTTGCCCACGGACCCCCCTAGCAACATCCAGGCCCTTTGGGTCCTCAAGACTGGGACCTGAGAATGCAGGAAATAGCGTTTCACGCCTCTTAACATTTTCAAAGTTTACTCAAGACTGGGCCCTGAGGATGCAGGAAATGGCATTTTTTCACGCTTCTTAGATTTCAAAAATTTCCGCCCTGGCAAAATCGGGCCCTCACGATTGTGCCCACCCCCCCCCCCCCCACCCCCCCCCCCCCCCCCACCCCCGCCCCAATAATTTTTCCCGTTCCACCGCTATGATGGTTATGGTTCATATAATTGAATTTTTAAATAAATTAATTTCCAGTGAGCGGTAGCGAGCAAGAAATTAGTTTATTCAAATTTATAACTTACTTATTGATTGCCCCGCCTTCTTCGTCTACACATGTTTGCTTCAATGCAAGTCTCACCCATTTGCGCTTTCGACTTGCGATACTACTACGTTATTGGTCGTTTGACACCGCAGCACAAATGTACATGTATATGTCGCAACAGGATGCATGCTATGTGCATTTCTGACAACAAGCCGTGACGTAAATATAACTGTCTACATATTGGACAATTTAATGAATAAATTTAGTGGATATTGGAGAAAGAGTCGCATGTGATTAATTGAGACATAATGCTATTCTTTCATTGGTCGAGAAACTAGGGCAAACAATAAATATTAAAATTGCTTATTGTTTCTGTATTAATACACCACATCCAGCATGCTCATTAATAACAAATATATATACATATTTTCAAAACATAACAAAGCCAAGGGTGGATTGGGTTGGCTGAAGGTATGGCAGCCAACATATATGTACATTACTTTAATTAATATAGCACAAGTAGTGTGTCAAAATCTTGTTTTTGGACCTTGAAGCAATTAATAACTTGAAAGTTATAGTCTTTGTGCAATACATCACAAATTATCAATAAAAATATTAAAAGGTCAGGTTGGCCATAAAATGTGTTTGGAACAAATCTTAAAATATCATTTTATTCCTATTTTAGACTATATTTTCCTATTTTATTCCTATTTTTTCACCGTCTGAATTCCTATTTTCCTATTTTTTTGGACCAATCCCTCACTTGACGGCCTGTAGTCGGCACATTGGCGTATACTGGTGCAATGATATATCGGTATACCGGTATATTGCGATATGTCATCCTGACAACGTATTGCGGTACGGTTTTCGCGTATCGCGATATTTACGCAATATTCTCGGTCGCCATCTTGTGTTAAAATAATTGTGTAAAATTATTAAAAATCATTCAAAACATAATTTTTAATATGACAGAAGTAAATATTTTTAATAAACACTCCACAATTAGATGACTAATACATGTAGTGAGTAATCTCGGACGTCCAACACATCTGGAAGTTTTACAGCAAATTCCGTGTGTAAAGTTTGTAAATACAAATTTTAAATTTAACACCGTACTGTTACCAGGGTTCATTTCCCACCCAGTGACCTAAATCTCGCTAATTGCAGGCCTGTCAAACTGTTTATAATACCATTTGTTTTACGACACCCGATTGTTTTACCAAATTTTCATCACATCATTATGCGAATCACTAAAATCATGCCTACCCGCTGTGACAATAAAAGTCGCGGGTCGATAGTTACAATAATCCCCTAGCCAAACATTGCTTCTGGCTACTATAATTGTCAGTTCAAAACACGTGTTATGTTATTCTCGTGGCGAAGTTATTTATACAGTACAGCCAATCGCTGGTAAGTAAAGGCAGCCCTTAGTGACATGATTGACAGGTTACTGTTGCAAAAGACGTCGGCAATAGATCTATCAGCGATTGATCATGAACAAGGTAGAGTTAACTCCCTCTGAATACTCTCAACCAGACAAACAAACACATGCAAACACGTGTTTTAACGGGCGCCGGATGCGAGTCGTTTCTGGGTCGGGCTAGTAAGAATTATAAGCCCGGTGGCGAACAAATTTCGTAGTTGTCTACACGCATTTTTGTCAGCTTATGACGATTTGTGGGATACCATTTCCGAAAAAAAATAGCATCCAATCGTTAGCTACGATTGTGTGTATACCCACTCGAGGCGCCACCTGACGAACTGAGTCGTGGCCTACACAGCGGATGCTTCCGCCCATGATTGCAACTTTCTTTTTCGCCGAAAAGTGTGAAAGAATTAAATACGAAATCGATATATTCTAATGCAATCCTTTGATGCCGAAAACAAGTATTGTTTATTACATTACTAACTGTTTATTTCAACCAAATATGGCTAACTCTATTGTCAGAAAACATGAAAAAGTCTGTAAATATCACGGACAATTTCGGCGATTCGTACCTACGTAGTTTCGTCCTTTTGAAACTTTTTCCAATCGATGTTAACGTAACCCGATTTTTATGATAATTCAGTTTGGTATTAACTAAATATACAGAATTTATGCACATCCAAGTTCATAAACGATATTTATGTACACAGTTGAAGAGGTTCAAATGGGTGGTAACAACATATACTTTTGAGATGAAATAAAGATATTTTTTTCTTCAAATTCGACAATCGATTTTCAAATAATACAATCTACTACATTTGCTTCCCAGCCCCTCCCCCCCCCCCCCCCCCCCCAATGTGTCTTTTGTATTTCTCAATGAAAGTATACGTTGTTAACGCTCACTTAAACCGTCTCGACGAGGTGGCTCAGCATGTTGATGCCTCTACCCCTCTCTAATATATATGCTTTTGAAAACATACAGTTAATGTATACAGTTACGCAATAACTATAAGTAAGAGAAAAAATCAGGGAAAATATATATGATTTTTATCACTTAATTCTCCCTAATTTCCCCTCATTTCTCCCTATTTTGCCTGGAGGGAGAAGTCACTTGACGCAACAGGTGGAGCTTAAACATATGACCTGTCAATCTGTCACTGCTACGGCCAGTTTTCTTGTCTAGCGATAACTGTAGGCGAGGCGTAATTATTATGTCATCTGTCATTGAAATGCACGCGCCTCAGAGCTGTAAACAAAACCGGCGTCTTTGATGATTGAAGTTCGCTGATTTTCGCATGCTATTTACTAAGCATGAGCGGCGGAATTATTGAGGCCTTTCCATGGGTTTAGGGGAACACAGGTTCATAATGTATCAGGCCTCGACAAATGTTTAATTTTCCTCTCGTCCAGAAATAATCATTAATGTCAACCGTTTCTGGGAAAAATCCTGACCCACACAGTGTTTTGATGTGTTCTAATGACAATAATAAGCAATACAGACTGTTCTTTATCTCCTGTTTGTTTTTAGCTCGACTATTCGAAGAATAAGTAGAGCTTATGTTGTCACCCCGGCGTCGGCGTCACTGTCACGCCTTGGTTAAGGTTTTTAGTCAACCTTGTATATGGAATACTACTGGCCCTACACCCACCATCCTTGGACAACTTCATCTCCTAGTGATGTACATCAATAACCCCTGATCTATATTTGACCTTGACCTACATTTCCTCTTGAATTACTTAGTTAATTCCCCTTGGTTAAGGTTTTTAGTCAACCTTGGTTAAGGTTTTTAGTCAAGCTTGTACATGGAATACTATTGTGCATACAGACACCATACTTGGACAACCTTTTCTCATAGGGATGTACATCAATAACCCCTGGTCTATATTTGACATTGACCTACATTTCCTCTTCAATTACTTAGTTAATTCCCCTTGGTTAAGGTTTTTAGTCAAGCTTGTATATGGAATACTCCTGGCCCTACACCCACCATACTTGGACAACGTCATCTCCTAGGGATGTACATCAGTAACCCCTGATCTATATTTGACCTTGACCTACATTTCCTCTTGAATTACTTAGTTAATTCTCTTTGGTTAAGGTTTTTAGTCAAGCTTGTATATGGAATACTCCTGGCCCTACACCCACCATACTTGGACAACGTCATCTCCTAGGGATGTACATCAGTAACCCCTGATCTATATTTGACCTTGACCTACATTTCCTCTTGAATTACTTAGTTAATTCCCCTTGGTTAAGGTTTTTAGTCAACCTTGGTTAAGGTTTTTAGTCAAGCTTGTACATGGAATACTATTGTGCATACAGACACCATACTTGGACAACCTTTTCTCATAGGGATGTACATCAATAACCCCTGGTCTATATTTGACATTGACCTACATTTCCTCTTCAATTACTTAGTTAATTCCCCTTGGTTAAGGTTTTTAGTCAAGCTTGTATATGGAATACTCCTGGCCCTACACCCACCATACTTGGACAACGTCATCTCCAGGGTGACAGTAACCCCTGATCCTATTTGGGACCTTGTACATCAGTAACCCCTGATCCTATGACCTTGACCTAACATTTCCTCTTGAATTACTTAGTTAATTCTCTTTGGTTAAGGTTTTTAGTCAAGCTTGTATATGGAATACTCCTGGCCCTACACCCACCATACTTGGACAACTTCATCTCCTAGGGATGTACATCAATAACCCTTGATCTAGATTTGACCTTGACCTACATTTTACCTTGACCTACATTTCCTCTTGAATTACTTAGTTAATTCTCTTTCGTTAAGGTTTTTAGTCAAGCTTGTAGATGGAATACTCCTGGCCCTACACCAACCATACTTGGACAACTTCATCTCCTAGTGATGTACATCAACAACCCCTGGCCTATATTTGACTTTGACCTACATTTCCTCTTGAATTACTTAGTTAATTCCCCTTGGTTAAGGTTTTTAGTCAAGCTTGTATATGGAATACTACTGGCCATACACCCACCATACTTGGACAACTTCATCTCCTAATGATGTACATCAACAACCCCTGATATATATTTCACCTTGACCTATATTTCCTCTTCAATTACTTACTTAAGTCACGTTGGTTAAGGTTTTTAGTCAACCTTGGTTAAGGTTTTTACTCAAGCTTGTACATGGAATACTATTGTGCATACAGACACCATACTTGGACAACCTTTTCTCATAGAGATGTACATCAATAACCCCTGACCTATATTTGACCTTCACCTACATTTCCTCTTCAATTACTTAGTTATTTCTCTTTGGTTAAGGTTTTTAGTCAACCTTGTAGATGGAATACTCCTGGCCCTACACCAACCATACTTGGACAACTTCATCTCCTAGTGATGTACATCAACAACCCCTGACCTATATTTCACCTTGACCTACATTTAACCTTGAATTAATTATTTAATCTCCCTTGGTTAAGGTTTTTAGTCAACCTTGGTTAAGGTTTTTAGTCAAGCTTGTATATGGAATACTATTGTGCATACAGACACCATACTTGGATAACTTTTTATGCCCCCGCTACCGAAAGGTACGGGAGCATATAGTGTTACCGGCGTCCGTCCGTACGTCCGTCCGTCCCGTCCGTCCGTCCCGTCCGTCCGTACGTCCCGATATTATATTCTTTAGTAACTTCTACATGGCTTCACATATTATGTCAATATTTATACACGTGATACATATGAACATCCCTTACACACTCCACCCCCCCCCCCCCAGTACTTCGACCTCGACCTTTGGCCTTGACCTTTTCCACTTTAAATGTTTGCTTGGCACTTTGGGACAAATCTACGTGCACGTTTCTCAATCCTACACTAACTTCTCAATACTTTTGCCAATCGCTTAAATATTTTATATACATGATACATATGAACATGCCCTACACACTCCACCACCCTGTACTTCGACCTTGACCTTTCACCTTCACCTTTTCCTTTTCTACTTTTAAATGTTTACTTACCACTTTGGACAAATCTACGTGCACGTTTCTCAATCCTACAATAAACTTGAATACTTTTGCCAATCCCTTAAATGTTTATACACATGATACATATGAACATGTCCTACACACTCCACCACCCAGTACTTCGACCTTGACCGTTGACCTTCACCTTTTCTACTTTAAATGTTTACTTAGCACTTTGGGACAAATCGACGTGCACGTTTCTCAATCCTACAATAACTTCTCAATACTTTTGCCAATCGCTTAAATATTTATACACATGATACATATGAACATGCCCTACACACTCCACCACCCAGTACTTCGACCTTGACCTTTGACCTTCACCTTTTCTACTTTAAATGTTTACTTAGCACTTTGGGACAAATCTACGTGCACATTTCTCAATCCTACAATAACTTCTCAATACTTTTGCCAATCGCTTAAATATTTTTACACATGATACATATGAACATGCCCTACACACTCCACCACCCAGTACTTCGACCTTGACCTTTGACCTTCACCTTTTTATGCCCCCGCAACTGAATGGTCAGTGGGGCATATAGTGTTGCCGACGTCCGTCCGTACTCGGGTAAATGGTTTGTAATAAAATATGCCTCGTTTTCTTTGGCTGCCAGCGGAGGCATTCGTGTGCCGACAGGCCACATTTCTTGTTCTCATAGGGATGTACATCAATAACCCCTGACCTATATTTTACCTTCACCTACATTTAACCTTGAATTACTTGGTTAATGTTTATAGTCAAGCTTGTATATGGAATACTCCTGGGCCTACATCAACCATACTTGGACAACTTCATCTCCTAGTGATGTACATCAATAATCCCTGACCTATATTTGACCTCTGACCTACTTTTATCCTTGGATTACTTAGTTATTTCCCCTTGGTTAAGGTTTTTAGTCAAGCTTGTATATGGAATACTCCTGGGCCTACAGCAACCATACTTGGAAAACTTCATCTCCTAGTGATGTACATCAATAACCCCTGACCTATATCTGTCATTGACCTACATTTAACCTTGAATTACTTACTTAATTTCCCTTGGTTAAGTTTTTTAGTCAACCTTGGTTAAGGTTTTTATGCAGGCCGCAGCCACCTTGTTTGTCAAGCTATGTGTACATCGACAACCCTCGTAGTCGAGCTATGCTGTTCTCCTACAGCTCTTGTTATTATTATTTGTTCATACATGGTATATCGCAATACGTATTGCAATATGGGTTTGTTGTATCGCAATATATTGCAATACGGGTTTGACCGTATCGTTGCACCTCTATTGGCGTACATACATGTTAAAGTTTTTGGTTTATGATTTTATGTCCCCGGTCTCTCGGTAGAGCCGGAGGCATATAGTGTTTGTACTGTGTCCGTGAGTCCGTCCATGTGTCCTGCACATTAAGAAGTTCGCCAGAGTTTCTTGATTATGTCACTTGAAGTATTGTTTAAATATTTCAACACAGCATACCTGAGGACAAATGCCACACATCCAAGTTGCCCTTAATATGACCTTCACAACTTGGAACTTTTTCACACATCAAGAAGTTCGTCAGTTTCTCATTTCTGTTATAACCTCTATATCCCTTGATGGATTACTATTTCAACACAGCATACTTCTGGACAAATGCCACACATTCATGCTGCCCGGAATATCGCCTTAACCTTTTGACCTTCACACATTAAGAAGTTTTGCAGAGTTTCTCAATTCTGTCATATTAAGGGCAGCATGGCTGTCTGGCAATTTTCCACAAGTATGATGTATTGAAATATTGAGGTAATCTAAAAGGGATATAGCTCAATTATGTCATATCTTCTATATCCCTTGAAGGATCACTGTAATATTTCAATACATCATACTTGTGCACAAATACCACACATCCATGCTGTCCTTAATATGACCTTGAACTTTTTCCCACATTAAAATTTATTATTAACTTTGCCATAGTTTCTTCAATCTGCCGCCATGGGCATTCGTGTGCCGACAGGCCACATTTTCTTGTTTGGTATACAGTCAAACTTGCATTAAGCGACCACCCAAGGGAGACACCAAAAATGGTCGCTTAACACAAAAACGAAAAAAAAATGGAAATTCGGATACTGGTATGTCCGAGTATATGGTTTAATATTCGGAATCAGCAAATCGCGAATATGAAACATCAACATAGAAATAAATACATTAGAATACTACCGGTAATGTTTACTGTGCACTTTTCTTAATTATTCAGGCTTTATTTCATCAAAATATATGAAAGAATTTGAATGTTATTGCGAAATAAAATCGCCCAGCTGAAATCGCAAATAGGCATTAGGTCTCACGGGACAGTGGGCAGCTAGCTTTAAAAAGGGGGTGGACGATTATCTATATACTTCACTACCGACCCTGTAAGTTACACCAGTGTGTCTAGAAAAATAGGTTTATGAATATTTCTTGACTTTGGGAGGCTTGACTAGGTGTATTTTTTAGAGTATTTCATAATTCTACGAAACTGAATGTTAGCTCCAGTTGATTTTGACATCTTGGAAAATGTCGCCTGCTATGCTGTCTCGCCGGTACGGTTTTGCGTCAGAATTTAAGGTATTTTTCGGGCATTTGTAGCGAAAATTTGAGCTGGTTATGACCCCGCTTTGAAATCATTTTCAGAAAATGGTGTGGTGTTACAAGTGATAGAACAAGACATAACAAAGTATCTGTGCCTCATATTTTCATGAAAACAATTCCGATAAATTCAATCGTGTTGAAACTTTTGGCCAAAAATAGGTGGGTGGGGTAACTTTGTAAAAAATTAATTGAACACATCTGATGCGGTTACTGAATTTTTATTGTGGCGCGCGATTTGTACTTCATTTGTGAGTATTTTTCAACCGTCCAGTGATGCCTTAGTTAATTCCCTTTAATAATCATTAGAGCGAGTTCGAGCTTAAACTATGGTTACTATAGTTGAACTATACTTCAACTAAACAACCGCGAATGCAGACTAGTTCGACCAGTGACGTCATATGTCTACTATAGTTCGACTAACCAACAGACGCTGTTCCTCCAGTTTCAAGAAGGCGGCGAATAGGTAAAAAGTTCTAGAGAACGGGAAATTTACATGGAAATTCTCTACTAGACATATGCGCAATGGAACTACTATAGTTAAACTATAGTACGAACCGAACTCGGTCTAAAGAACCTGGCGATTCTGAACAATGTTTCAGGTCAATAATCATAAACAATGCAACATTCACACTATGACAGTGACAGGGGATTTGTTTCCTTTGTTTGTCACACGCTTGAGGCTAATTTCACCTGGAGAAAGTGACATCCTGTCAATTAATGGTTTGTTTAATACAAACTAAAATTGCTTTTGTTTAGAAAATAAGTGACCAGTGGTCGCGTTATAGTGGAGTCTGAAATGTAATTTGGCGAGATTTCTTTGCTCAAATTGAGTTAGGGGTGGATTGCCCATCATCAGGAGCGGAATAATGAGAACATCATAGGGTCCAGGTTTTTTTACCCCATTAAGCCTCGTTTTGGGCCAAATCCAAGATGGCCGCCATCTGAGAACCGAGTATTGCAGATCTCGGCATCCGGTGGTCTGATTGTGGCGATCTTGGTGTCTATTTTGGGGTTATCAGAGCCACTGAGTTGATTGGTGATATTTTTGAGATGATTCATGGTCAAGGTCACACTACAGAGGTCAAGGTCAAGCTCAAATGACCCAACAATTGCAAAATTTTGGCTTCGCGACCTTGAATATATTATTTTTTTCTTATTTTGCTGTAATATGTATGCTTTTACAATATGCTGTGTCAATCTATTTTACCCCAAAGTAAAGTAAGGACAATGAACACACGAGAAAATATTATCTAACTGATTTATTGTACGACTGTGTCGAATATGCGAAAATATGTGAAGAGACAAAATGACAAAATGACAACACTGAGCTATACTTTCAAACACTGTATCCCATAGAGTGCCACTGACGGTTTCTTGTTAGGAATCTATAATTGTATAATGCCTATTCTGAAGAAAACTGTAGTGTCAACAGCATCATATGCATGATAAAATTATAGATGTCTCCGCAAAATATGAAACTTTTAGTAATTTCGGCTGCACGACCTCAAGTATTGTTCAAATGCATTCTCCTGCAATGTCAGAGTAATTTAGTGAAAGTTTTAAATGTTTCAAGGTGAATGTCACTAACTCGGAGTCGAGGTCAGGACTTATAGGTTAAATACGGCGCTTTACTCCACCACCTCCTCCTCCTCTTCCTCATCCATTTGATAGTCCTTGTGGTTGTTGCAATCTTCTGCATAACACTTGCAAAGAGGTGTGCAAGCTAGACCATTCTTCGCACAGGAACAGTTCCCTTTGCATTCACCCTTGCATCCACATTTAACCAGTTCAATTACAGCTCGGGGTGCTGGTGGTACAAGGCATCTGATTGGAAGCTCATCTTCTGACAAGCCATTCCCACGCAGACGCGGAAGTGAGAGCTGAGGAGAAGTGTAGCCCTTGTCACGCATGACCGCATAGTTGGCCCGCTGTATATGAGGGATCAGTGTGCTACGGGTTGGAGGGAGCATCTCACTCTCAAGATTTCTAGCCCTGAATAGTTCCCAGCGAAGGTCCGGTAGGATACGGGTTGAGCTTTTTGGAGCGTACACTTTACATACAAATGTCTCCAGGTGTTGAAGGTTGGCGGACATGACAGGCATGCTTTCACTCTCAGATGTGGTCGGCAATGATATAGGCCTTTCCCCGAGATGCCTGAAGGTCTCAATGATGGGATCCGTGTCATCAAGCGAGAGGAAAGCAATCATCCAGGTCTTCTTGGAGATTCCTACAAACTTGCCTCCCCAGTCTGCCCCTGTGAAATGGCAAAGCTCTAGACTTCTGCCTCCCGACGGGTCTTCATCATGGGGAGTGGACGAGTCGCAATCGGGAGGATTGGAGTCGCAATCGGGAGGATTGGGTATGTCAACAGCTTCATTGCCCAGGACGAACAAGTCGTCATCAGGAGGAGCGATCGATTCACCATCAGGAGGATTCGATCCGTCACCAGATTCATTTCCCAGGTAGTTGGCCAGTACCCAGGTGCGGTTGTAGCGCTTGTATGGCTTCAGGAGATGCTTCCTTTCCCCAAACGTGAACGTCTCAAACCTGATTGGCTTTTTATGGATGAAAGGTTCTCTAGTAATGAACTTCTAGACGAACTGGTGCCTTGTCAGGAATGACAAGTGGTTCTTGGATAGGCTCTGCATCTTCATCGTGACATTGGTTCAGAACAACGATGACTCCATGGAAAAACGTATGCTGGCCATAAAGCCCTCCGTGTCTTCCACATGTCGATATTGTCCAGGCAAACGTTACATTTATTCCCTTGTTCAACCAGTCCGGCAAACAGACAGCAATACCCCCAGGCGCATTTTGCATGCGTAGCAGCACGCCATGCTCAATGCGCTTCTCGATATTTAGGATGTTTGTGTAGCCTGTTCCAAGAAATACCGACGAAAAATTTGTGATAAGAGTCTTGTTCCGGACTCTAGCATGAATGGCAAGTGGGAGACCGATGGAGAGCAGAGTTTCGGTTCTTCGCTGAAAACCTTTGTTTGTTTTCGCCTTGAGCTTCACTTGTCTGTCTGTGCGGGTGTTCTGAATCAGAAACTGACATGCAACGTCCACTGTTTTCTTCTCTTCTGCTGTTCGTCTTTCCCCGACAGTGCTGGATCGGCCGAAAAGCAGATGTTTTACAAACACTTGCAGCATAGGCGGGTTTGCGAATGATCTCAGCTCACCGTGAATCTCCAGTCTTTTCCGTCCAGAAGTTCATGCCTCAGAGCACTGGAGACATCAAGCAAAGCTGCAAGTATCGGATCATCTTGATCTCGCATGGCATAATAGGCTACAGCTTGACTGACTGAGTTAGACAGTGTGACCCTCTCTGGTTCATTTGGAGATACAGACTTTACGAACTCAACATGCATTATATTTCTGAGAATGAGATCCTTGAGGAACTTTTTGTGGTGCCAACCAAACTTAAGATTGTGCTCCTTCAGCAGTGACACATATTCATCGTTTATTTGGTTCATATTGAGGACGGCACCTTCAACTGACAGAGAACCACGAATATACATAAGCAATTGGGTGTCACACAGCTTTCTAATCACTGAGTCATTGTCGTTCGAATTTTGAGTACTAGTGCAAGGGATCTGTTGATGATGACGGACAGAATGAGCATGGTGCAAAGACACAGACAGCCTCTTTTGGGTTAGTTTTGAACCGCTTAGGTCTGACATTGTCCTTGGTGTTGCCTGGACGGCCACCCGGTGAAACAGTGGTGGGTGAAGTTGGCCGAGACCTTTTTATAACACGCTCCAAGTGTGTCTTATTTACTATGGGTTTACGGCATTCACTGTGATATCTGATCTTAGCTAATTCGGAAGAATCACGTTTGGAAATTAAATCTACCAGTGACTTATATTTCAGTTCCCAAAAGTTACCTCTCTCCCCGAGCAGTATACACATTGTCATGGATATCGTCCAACTTCGGATTTTTTACAATGTCTCAGCTACATCAATCTGAAAACAAACAACACTAGATGTAGAATAAACTTCTGTGATGAGGGTTAAGCAGTACCTTAGCTGGCCAAATTAAAAAAATAAATAAAAATGGACCTAACCACACCAGGTCACCTTTTAAGAATTACAAACGGACAGACGGACACACAGCGAAAAATTCTTTAAAAAATGACAAAGTCCACATCCAAAAAAAATTGGCCAGGGGAGGTCCTACAACAGAGCAAAATGTTTTTTTTCTCCAGAACAATTGTACCCAACCAATTTTTCTTGCAACCACGGTTACTGGTACCCACTGTTTACTGGATAATGTTGTGTTCTATTAGACTACATTCGACATGGGATTTGAGAATACTTCTATTCTATGTAAACAAACCAGTACTATAACAGTAAGCCTGTAGTTAAAATGACGATGGGTATACAACAGGGGTGTAAAATTTCACGCCTGCTTACCCAGCTGTCTAAATTGGGATGCAGGGCGAGTAAGATTCTTTAATCATTCTTGTATAATCTTTAATTTTCAGGAATTCAAATTAAAATCCAAGAAAATAAGGGCGAGTGGTTATTTTTGGAATTTTACAGCCCTGTGTAACATGTAGCAATACTTACCAGCAAATCTCAAAAAGATTAAGATTTTGACAGATTTCCTCTTGCACATAACACATGTCGCATAATCGACTTCTTGTGACATTCTGAGGGTTAAGCACGGCAGGTCAACTCGAATCGGCCACATCAATCTGAAACAAACAACACCAGATGTAGAATTAACTTCTGTGATGAGGATTAAACAGTATCATAGGTGGCCAAATTCGAGAAAAAAAACACTAAAAATGGACCTAACCATACAATGTTACCTTTTAAGAATTACAAACGGACAGACGGACACACAGCGAAAATACCTTAAAAAATGACTAAGTCCACATCCAAAAAAAAATTGGCCAGGGGAGGTCCTACAGCAGAGCAAAATGTTTTTTTCTCCAGAACAATTGTACCGAACCGATTTTATTACAACCACGGTTACTGGCACCCGCTGTTTACTGGTTAATTTATGTTCTACAAGACTACATTCGACATGGCATTTGGGAATAATTTAAATGTTCTATGTAGACAAGTCATCACAATAACAGTAAGCCTCTAGGTAAAATGACGATGTGAATACGTGTAGCAATACTTACCAGCAAACCGATTCAGATTTTGACAGACGATATTTATCTTGTTGTTGTTGTTGTATTTCTGATGTTCAGCCACTGACTTTTCGTTCCACCTACTCTCCACAACCACAACGAAGTCTGGTAGCGTGGTGGTATTTCGGCCGAATGCGTAGAGTTGACAGGTTTGCATACGAGTTTGGAGCACTTCGGCTTTGTATCCATTGCGTAGCAAAATGGGATATAGGGATGCAAAAGTCGTTATTTGACCTTGCTCTTGACCTTGATAGTGTGACATTGATCGCTAATCATCTCCAGAACATCACCAATCGAACCCAGCATGTTGCAAAAGGACACGGTTAACAGTAAACCCAACAAAATCCATCTATCCGAAGTAGTGAAACCAAAATTTTATAATTTTTGGGTCATTTGAGCTTGACCTTGACCTCTGTAGTGTGACCTTGACCATGAATCATCTCATAAATATCACCAATCGACTCAGTGGCTCTGATAACCCCAAAATAGACACCAAGATCGCCACAATCAGACCACCGGATGCCAAGATCTGCAATACTCTATTCTCAGATGGCGGCCATCTTGGATTTGGCCCAAAACGAGGCTTAATGGGGTAAAAAAAAAATGGACCCTATGATTTTCTCATAATTCCAGCCCTGAAGATGCAATATTCCCCCTAACTCAATTTGAGCAAACAAATCTCGCCAACTTGTTTTTTTCGACATTTCAGACTCTACTATTAGGGGAAAGTCGCTTACCGGTAATACACTGTCATTATATAGGCCAAATGGTCGGGGGGAATTGAAAGTGGTTGATTAAGACAAAAGTCGCTTAATGCACGTGGTCGCTTGTGCAAGTTTGACTGTACTATCAAAGCCTCGGCAGGCGCAACATGCGGGCTGTGGCCATCTAGTTTATTCTCCATGCTTCTTACCAAAAACATGCTTTGGCAGCACTTTAGAATCATATTCAATGGAAATGATTATTATATGCTGCCAAACCATGTTTTTATTCTTGAAAGAAAAGACAAAATATGAAACAAGTGCAGACTACAATTTTCGGTTCCTGCATTCTAAGGGCTAAATTATCACTCATGTAAAATCCTCTATTCAGTCACCGACACATTTGACCTTTGCAGTGACCCCTCTCTCCGTGGCAGCGTTGTCCTTGACCCCCAGTGGCTTGTCGACTGCCTCAAGTCGCTCATTACGGCGAAAATGCAGCCGAAGATATCGAAGCAATGGAAGGAGTGGAGATGCACGGGAATTCTCCAGTCAAGCCTGATTGGTACGCTATTACACCACTACTGTGTATACGACCTTCATGATACTTCACATACATATTCATATCAGCCATGGGAAGAATCCTGTTTGATGTGGACGTCAACCCCTCAAGGTCACGAGTGCCAAAAATAGATTGATTATTCTTTTGTTTCCCTGCGATAACATTACCCACCTTCACATTCATATCAGCCCTGGGAAGAATCCTGTTTGATTTGGAATTTGATCCTTCAAGGTCATAAATGTTAAAGATAAATTGTTTATTGCACAATTCATTTGCTACCATGTGATAACTTTAAAGGTTTATACCTGATTAAATCTGCACAGTCTGATCTGACAGGATCTTCACTGTCTGCCATTCCATCCATGAAACACCCGTCATGGTTCTAATCTGACAAGCAATGTAGATCGTTATCAGGCCACAGAAGTACTATTTGATCAGGATCTACACTGATCATGAATCTCATAAGCCCCATTTCTCCAGTAACCGTCACATTTGAGACACACAATGTGATTTTGTACCTTCGTACATCTGCGTAATTTCATTAAATACGTTTACAAAATTTTCAATATTTTTCATAAATAAAGTCAAAAGTTGACAAAATGTTCAGAGTACATATAATATAATTCCACATGTATCCTGAAAATGTTGTCAACTTTTGACGCCATTTACGGAAAATATTGTAAATTTTGTAAACGTGTTTCATGAAATTACGCAGATGTCTGAAGGTATCAGTCTTGTTCAACCTTTACACTGTTGAATTAATTGTCATCTGCTATTTATTTTTCACCTAAAACATGCTTCGGCAGAATATGTTGTAAATTTTAATTTTTAATTTTGTAAACGTATTTCATGAAATTACGCAGTTGTCCGAAGGTACAAAATCACATGGCGTGTCTTATTTAAAATAGTAATGCGTATTTTACTTTTACAAATGTGTTATTTATTTTCTTCCTTATTATCCTTATTAAATAGGGAACAAATGACAAAAATAAACAAATTTTAAAAATCACTTATTTGAGCTGCAAAAAGCAATTTATTTTTGCTTTTTGCAGCTCAACTAAGTAAATTTTAAACTTTATGACAGTATTTTCGTCACTCAATTTGCAAATCAATGCGTATTTTCACATTGCTGCGAGTATTTTGTACTCCTACTTTTGATGATCAATGCGTTCTGCTAAAATAAGTGCGTAAAATACGCAAATACGAGCCTTATCTGGAGCTCTGTAAGTAACACGAATGAATATCACTTGTAGAGGCGGTATGGAATCAAGACGAGAATCAGAGTTTCTGGAATGAACGCGACCACCTGATCCTGCTAATGGAAAAACTAAACATAATCGCGCAATGTGACAGCGGCTCTGACACCCAGCACTATTTAGTCCCATGTATGCTCAAGGAACCTCCGACCGTCGTTTATAAGAAGTCCAACTGCGTCAATACGCACGTGCTGTGTATAACAACGGCAGACGTCTTTCTTCCCGCCGGAATTTTCCAGCGTCTGATTGCAGCGTGTATAACACGCTGGCAAATCTCGAAACAAGGTCAAACTAATCTTATTTACTGCGGTTACGGATGCTTTAAGGTCGACGACTTCCATCGAATGACGCTTTATTTCCGCAATTGCGTCATTCAGCTGTGGGTAAGCAACTATAGCAAGAAAGTTCTGCATCCTGCTACTAACGTCTGCACGGCGGTCAGGGATTTCGTACTACAGGCGTTGCAGAGGATTAACACATGCTTAAGTCTCCCACAGTTGTCTGACGTGAAACTATCAATTAAATGTCCTGAAAAAGATCTGGACGACGTTGATACACGGTTTAGCATCGAGATGTTGCTCCAGCAACTAGACAAGGACAACGAGGTAATCTGCCACGGCCACGACCATGACAACAGCCATTCGCTGATCTGCTCTGAGTTACTACGTGATTGGTACGGTGACGTCATCCATGACGACCAGGCAACGTCAGTTCCCTCGCAGATCGCACTTGACAAATGTCCCACTGAGAGACAGTGTACTCAGATCGCGAATGAAATTGGCGATGAGTACCAACAATTGGGGATGTTTTTGGAATTATCTCAACAGAAAATCGAACACATCAAAGAGGATAATCCATTTTCTATCGACCGTAGAAGGAAAATTCTGTTGAAATGGCGAGAACAGAATGGTTCTAGTGCAACATTCCGTGTGCTGGAGCAAGCAATGAAGGATGCTCGTATCGACACGACAAAGGTGTTTGCGTGTTTGACGTGAAATTTTAGTGTGAACATGGGTGAACAATAGTGTGCAACATTGGAAGCCGTAGTCGAACTCACTTGTGCCTATAGTCTGTTCCACATTTTGCTGCCGACGAACGTTAAAAAAATGAGATTCGACGAGAACCAATAGGTTTCTGTCTGTCTGTCTGTAAATGGCTTATAATCAAATATGCCTCGTTTTCTTTGTCTGCCAGCGGGTGCATTCGTGTGCCAACAGGCCACATTTCTAGTTCATACATGCATTCATCTGATGACCCTCTATCATGCTGTAGCAAAGCCACGACCCACCACCCAACCCTTACTCCAAGGTCAAGGTCACAAACTTAGCATGTTCATAAACTTAACGTTGGGGTATATGTTGTGTAACTTCTGTTTATTTACAGGGAACGCCTTCATATTTCAAACATGCATTCATCTGATGATACTCTATCGTGCTATGGCAAATCCATGAACCACCCCCACCCCTTTCCCCAAGGTCAAGGTCACAAACTTAGCACATTCATAAACTAACGTCGGGGTAAATGTTGTGTAACTTCTGTTTCTTTACAGGGAACGCTTTGTTATTTCATACATGCATTCATCTGATGATCCTCTATTGTGCTACCGCAAATCCATGACCCACCCCACCCCTTTCCCCAAGATCAACATCATAAACTTAAAGTTGGTGTAAATGTCTTTTTATAACTTCTGTTTCTTTACAGGGAACGACTTGATATTTCATACATGCATTCATCTGATGATTCTCTATTGTGTTACAGCATGACCCACCCACCCCACCTCTTTCCCCAAGGTCAAGGTCACAAACTTAGCACATTCATAAACTTAACTTAACTTAAACGTAAATGTTGTGTAACTTCTGTTTCTTTGCAGGGAACGCTTTGATATTTCATACATGCATTCATCTGAAGATACTCTATCGTACTATAGCAAATCCATGACCCACCTCCCACCCCTTTCCCCAAGGTCAATGTCACAAACTGAGCACATTCATAAACTTAACGTTGGGGTAAATGTCTTATATAACATCTGTTTCCTTTCATGGAACGCCTTGATATTTCATACATGCATTCATCTGATGATACTCTATTGTGCTATAGCAAATCCATGACCCACCCCTTACCCCAAGGTCGAGGTCACAAACTTAGCACATTCATAAACTTAACGTTGGGGTAAATGTCTTATAACATATGTTTCCTTTCTTGAAACGCCTTGATATTTCATACATGCATTCAGCTGATGATGGGCCCCGTGCAGGCACCGGGGTGGGATCAACTGATCCTGAGAATAGTGCTGCAGTAGCCATTGCTTGTCGTAAAAGGCGACTAAACTGGCTTAACGATTGGGTTCATACTTTCCGGAACCCACTATACCAGATTTGGCCCTCATGTACATTTTTGGCTTTCTTGTATGTGAGAGTTGAGTCCTGCTATGCCCCATATATAAAAGTAAGATTAGCGCTAATCCTATTACTTTTAGGGATGGGATAAAATGATGCTGGTGTGGCGAGGGCCTGGCACCAGATCAGGTTGTTCTAATAATTTCAGGACTGAATATATATTTTTGATTGTAAATATTGAGTTCTGAAGTTGGGATTTACCCCCTCGGACAGGTGGATACGGGACACGACCCCGTTGACCCGTCTGCGTGTAGACTCCCTGAGGCTTGTACCTCTATGTCAGAAAAGCGGACGTTAAACCCTATTCACTCACTCACTCAGCTGATGATACCCTATCGTGCTATCGCAAATCCATGACCCAGCGCCCACCCCTTACCCCAAGGTCAAGGTCACAAACTTAGCACATTCATAAACTTAACTTTGGGGTAAATGTCTTATAACATATGTTTCCTTATGACCCTCTATCATGCTGTAGCAAATCCACAACCCACCACCATGTTCATAAACTTAACGTTGGGGTAAATGTTGTGTTTTGTTACAGGGCACGCTTTGATATTTCATACATGCATTCATCTGATGATCCTCCAGCAAGTCCATGATGACCCCCCCTCCCTCTGCCCCCCCTTTCCCCAAGATCAACATCATAAACTTAACGTTGGAGTAAATGTATTTTTATAACTTCTGTTTTTTTACAGGGAACACCTTGATATTTCATACATGCATTCATCTGATGATACTCTATCGTGCTATAGCAAATCCATGACCCCCCCCCCCCCCCACCCCCCTTTTACCCAAGGTCAAGATCACAAACTTAGCACATTCATAAACTTAACGTTGGGGTAAATGTCTTATAACATCTGTTTCCTTTCACGGAACGCCTTGATATTTTATACATGCATTCCTCAGATGACCCTCTATCATGCTGTAGCAAATCCACAACCCACGACACAACCCTTACGTCAAGGTCAAGGTCACAAACTTAGCATGTTCATAAACTTAACGTTGGGGTAAATGTTGTGTAACTTCTGTTTCTTTACAGGGAACGCTTTGATATTTCATACATGCATTCATGTGATGATCCTCTATTGTGCTACAGCAAATCCATGGACCCACCACCCCCCTCCCCCACCCCCCCCCAAGGCGAAGGACACAAACTTAGCACATTCATTCATGTGAATAGCTATCATGCTGTGGAAAATCACAACTTAATGCGTTCATAAACTTAAAGTTGGGTTAAATTTTGTTTTACTTCTGTTTTCAGTGAGCGCATTGATATTTCATACATGCATTCATCTTAATATGCTATATTATGCTATAGCAAACCCACGACCTACCTTGCACCATTGACCCCAATGTCAAGGTCCACCGCACGCCCCTTAACCCAAGGTCAAGTTATATAATATTCATATTTTTGTATGCAACTGTGCCAAGTTTGAGTGAAGGCTGCCAACAGGCGAGCTTCGTTGTCTTCTGACAACTCTTGTTTATTTTTGGACCAATTTTCAAAGTGTAACTTGTTTTCATATTTACACCATTTCGAAGCTATCTCAGCAGGATTCGGGGTCAATTTCATATTTTTAGCCAGGTTTTTGGAAAAAAAATCCAGGCTATTGGATTGGCGAAAGCCGGGAGGGCGGGCGGGCGGTCGGCGGGTGTGGGCACGTCCACAATCAATGTTAAGTTTTCGTGTTTGAGTCCATTTATTTGTTACTGTACCACCTAGGACCACCAAACTTTCACAGCTTCATAATCAAGGGGTGCCCACCACATATCACTATCCAACATGTTACTTTTTTTTTAACTTGACCCATTTTTTTCCCCGCAGTCGACTTAGCCATTTTCAATGTTAAGTTTTCGCGTTTACAATGTTAAGTTTTCGTGTTTAAGTCAATTACTTTGGTACTGTACCACCTAGGACCACCAACTTTCACAGCTTCATAACCAAGGGGTGCCTACCACATACAACTATCCAACATGTGACCATTTTTTTACCTTCACCTATTATTTCTACGTAATTGACTTAGCCATTTTCAAAGTTAACTTTTTAACGTACGTCTGGTTAAATTTGTTGGTTAAAACCTTTTCGTTATACTATATCTCTGCAACTGCTTCGCCCATTACCTTGAAAAAAAATTCACATGGGTGTTTATCATCATCCATATTTTCAACCGTGCGGCCCTGTGCCCAATGTCAAGGTCAAATTACTTTAAAAAAATTTGTTAAAGTTTTTTCGTGTACTATATCTCTGCAACTGCTTCACCCATTACCTTGATGCTTCACATGGGTGTTTATCATCATTGTCGCACCCGCTTACGGAAAGCGCGATATCGTTGGCATTTTGGCATACGTCCGTCCATCCGTCCGTCTGTCCGTCCGTCCGTCCGTCCGTATGTCTGTGTGTCCGGTTAAAGTTTTTTCGTTAAAGTTTTTCCATCTACATGTACTATATCTATTTTGTTAGTGTCCATGCCTCGCCCCAAGGCGCGACATGCAGGCCACGGCCATCTAGTCTACAAAAGTGGGTATAATTATGTTATCCAAGTGTCTATGCTTGGAAAAAACATGGCCTTCGTGGCTTTGCCTCGTTTCTTGTTTTGTCATGTATTTTGATCCTCCTGGTCCTCCTCGTCCTTTTTTGGGAGGAGGGTGACTTTTGTTATTGATGAAAAAGTACTTAGTTTTAAATATTTTTTATATTTAATGTGTTTAACAGCCAAAAGTTTGTTGGCAGCAAAACGTGGAACAGACAGTAGTTAGCTCCCTGGTACACGAGCGTTGAATCTGGTTACACCCATTATTTGAGGCTGTGACTGGAGAAATGGGGCTTATGGGTTTTGTGACCAGTGTTTATCCAGATCAGATTGGGTCCGCAGTCTGATCAGGACCCATACTGCTTGCCATTCCATCAATGAAATGCCCGTCATGCCTCTAGCAAGCAATATGTGTGCTATGTGATCAGGAGCTACATTAGTCACAAATC
This sequence comes from Conchocele bisecta, assembly GCA_029237695.1. Classification (NCBI taxonomy): domain Eukaryota; kingdom Metazoa; phylum Mollusca; class Bivalvia; order Lucinida; family Thyasiridae; genus Conchocele; species Conchocele bisecta. The sequence continues at coordinate 185,099,758 of CM055265.1, read as the reverse complement.
CCAAAACTCACTGTGCCTTAATTAATTAGGTAACTGTAAATATGTACATTATAATCTACTATGCCATAATATATATAATACAATTTAGGGGATAACCATGCTTTGTTTTCCGATTTGGAGCGGTATGCGGGAGGTTTTATGGTCATCGATCCACCTCACACCAAATGAATTTGAAGAAATGTAACTCCTTTTTGAATATATCCCATTTCAAATTGCAAGTAACGGGACTTTTTCTCCAAGACATCTATACATTTATTCAACTCTAATGTTTATTTTAAAGACCCAACTGGGATATAAAAGCCACCAGATGGTGCTGGGCAGGCTTTTTGTTAATTTTATGCATGCTTCACTTCAGGGACACATTTTCAGATATTTTAAAAATGCCACTGAACAAATAATTACACTATTTCACACAGACATAGATAATACGACTATGAAAAGTTTAGAAAAAATCGGATTTAAGAAAACAAATGTAAATGTGCTTTTGAAGTAATACAATGTACTCAACTGACAACTGATTCAAACTTGCCGGGCGGAGCATAGCTGTTACGTATGTAATTCATTCATAGAGCCGAGTTCATGACCCGACATTGTAAACAACCCCACGTGTTTAGTGATAATGCTAATAGTAGGGTAATTTCCTAGGATTCCGTGACCATCATGTTCCTACCTTTTTTAGCTCACCTGAGCGAAGCTCATGTGAGCTATTGTTACCGCAATGTGTCCGTCGTCATCGTCCGTGAACATTTTCAAACGTCTTCTCCTCGGTAAACATTGGGCCTATAGTCACCAAACTTCATGGTCATGGTCCTTAGGTAGGGGGATTACCAAATTGTTAAAATGACGTCATTACGTAATCCAAGATGGCCGCCGTCTAAAAAATAGCACAAATTCTTAAAAAATCTTCTTCTCAAGAACCGCTAACCGGATTTCGACAAAACTTGGTAGGAATGATCGATGTACAATGCTCTTTCAAAGTTGTTAAAATGGTGACCCCGGGGTCAAAAATGGGCGTGGCCCGTGGGGTCAAATTTTATTTTTGACCGAATATGATCATGTCATATATCAAATCGAAGGTATCAACGAGGCGATCACTCTGGTGCATTTCTTGTCAGAATCGGATGGTTATGTCATCCAAGATGACCGCCAAAATGTCAAAAGGTCTTTCTTTTATTAGAGATTTCAAAATTCTTCTTCACATGAACCGCTTGGCCCATGGTAGCCAAACTTAAAATTTATGATCCATGGGTGAAGCCTTTTCAGATTTGTTAAAATGGAGGTCATCGCTAATCCAAGATGGCCGCCATCAAAAAATAGCACAAATTCTTAAAAAATCTTCTTCTCATGAACCACTAGCCGGATTTCGACCAAACTGGGTAGGAATGATCGATGCACAATGCTCTTTCAAAATTGTTAAAATGGTGACCCCGGGGTCAAAAATGGGTGTGGCCCGTCGGGTCAAATTGGGGTCAAATTTTATTTTTGACCGAATATGGTCATGTCTATATCAAATCGAAGGTATCAAAGAGGCGATCGCTCTGGTTCATTTTTTGTCGAAATTAGACAGTCATGTCATCCAAGATGGCCACCGAAAGGTCAAAAGGTCATTCTTTTATTAGAGATTTCAAAATTCTTCTTCACACGAACCGCTTGGCCCATGGTGGCCAAACTTCACAGTTATGGTACATGGGTGAAGTCTTTTCAGATTTGTTAAAACGGAGGTCGTCGCTAATCCAAGATGATTAATAAAAATAGCATAAATTCTTAAAAAATCTTCTCATGAACCGCTGGCCAGATTTCGACTAAACTTGGTAGGAATGATCGATTTACAATGCTCTTTCAAAGTTGTGAAAATGGTGACCCCGGGGTCAAAAATGGGCGTGGCCCGTGGGGGTCAAATTGGGGTCAAATTTTATTTTTTACCAAATATGCTCATGTCATATATCAAATCGAAGGTATCAATGAGGCGATCACTCTGGTACATTTTTTTGTCGAAATCGGATTGTTATGTAATCCAAGATGGCCGCCGAAATGTCAAAAGGTTCTTTTATTAGAGATTTCAAAATTCTTCTTCACATGAACCGCTTGGCCCGTGGTAGCCAAACTTTAAAAGTTATGGTCATGCTCATGTCATATATCAAATTGAAGTTATCGATGAGGTGATTGCTCTGGTGCAATATTTGTAGTAATCGGATGATTATGTCATTCATGATGGCCACCAAAAGGTCCATTTATTCGAGATTTTGAACGTCTTTTTCTCAGGAACCACATGGTCGATGCTGGCCAAACTTCATAGGAAGTTAAGATCCTTGGGTGAAGCATTTTCAGATTTGGTAAAATGAGAGTCATCGCTTAATCCAAGATGACCGCCATCTAAAAATAGCGCAATTTTTTTAAAACACATGAACTCAATGTCACATTCTCCTCTGGTGTTCATGGAGTCAGGTGAGCGAATTAGGGCCATCATGGCCCTCTAGTTTATTGTTAATTTGTCAACTGGAACCATTTCAGAAAAAAAATAGCTACTATGCATTTTTCAAAAATGATGGGAAAACTTTTTAGAGCACAAAATTCAAAATGGCTGCAAACGACATTTTGAAATATATGTGTAATGAGATGAGCAAGAAACACAAATGAGGTGCCGTTTCCCAATAATTATATCATGCAAAATCTGTTGGCATGGTTAATTTTTTGTTTGGACTTTGAAATCCAAGATGGCTGCCATCCATCATCTAAAAAATACACAATGCTCCATATTGTCAGTGGGATCTAAACTAAAAGTAAAACTAATGTGTATATATTCACTAATTTTAGCATGCCACACCTGCTTGAGGGGTTGTGTGTTCGTTTGAAAGGCACTAAGTCCTTGAAATCCAAGATGGCCGCAGTCCATAATATTGAACAATATAAAACAATATTTTTGTGGGGAAAATTAAGGTAAATGTATAACTGGTGTGACATTTTTGCTAATTTTGGCACACCTACTGGAAGGATTGTTTGTTAGGTTAGATGCTATAAGGATCAGGAAATCCATGATGGCCACCATATGCCATCTTGACAAACTGAAAATACAATAGTTTTGAGACGGCCTATAAGTACAATGTACAAACGGTTTGATCTCCCACTAATTTTAGAATTTATAATTTAATACGTAAGTCTGTTATGTCTGTTATATAATATATGAGACACAGTCAGTGACATGTGTGTGGGATAGTGTTATGCTATCCCCACTTCTTCAGTGTGTTGGTGCTAGAAGCTATCATAACCAGCAACATGCTTCCTTTGGATGTATGCCGAGTTATTCGAGGAGTGCAACACCAGTGGCTACATGCGTCAGATACATGCCTTTATATAATTGTAGATAATGATAAGAATCAAACCGAACACATACATATATGTCTATGATTGTAGATAGTGATATGACATTGGATATGTGACTTCAGCTAGTGATTCCAAACTCCATGTACAACTTATTCAGTAATTATACAATTATCGGGTGTAAATTGTGCAGTTACTGTATCAGAAATTGTTTGTGCTATAGCAGCTGTCAGAATCACAATTCTTATCAGTATTATCATTGGCATCCTCTTCCAGATAGTTTATGCTTAGTTGAGGCTCTGGGAACGGATGATACAAATATGCCAATATACATTACTTGTGGGGTTATAGCTTGTCAACCATATAGTGCTATCATATTTCCTGTTTAGAATTTGGATTGGGTTGTCTATCTGTTATTAGTTAATTTGATTTTTGGTCACATTGTCTGTGATGTAGCAATTTCTGTATTTCATAAGCATCAATCAGTGATGAAGATATATTTCCACACCAGTTTATGCTGGTAACATATATAGTTTATATGTGTAATGGTGAACATGGTCAGACTCGGTGTGTAGAAGTGGAGTACGTCAATATGTAATCTTTCATTTATTAGTAGTTAGCTCACCACTGACTCTTCGCTCATGGTAGTTCTACAAATCACGCCTTACATACATATCATCTATGAGCTTGGAGAGGTAAGTCGCCATATAAGATGGAATCATCAATAATGTATAATATATGTATAATGAAACTAACTATATCACTAGTTAGCCACAAGTTAGGCCCCTTAAAGACTCATCTTGTACATTTTACAAAAATATGATGGAGACCTGCGAGCAATATCTATCATCTAGCAAGCAACACCCAGCATCACGGTCAGTCAGTGATGAGTTGATAGACAATTGACTGATACTTATCAGTATAAGTTAGACCAACACATAGTCTACTACGTTAACTTATCGGGACTCCCGTAGTAACCTTAACATTAATAATGACATAACACTAGTAGTAATTTGTATCCATTTAAAGATGGAATAATGTCATGATTTGCTTACGATTGGATAAAAAATGAGTACTTCTGCGTTAACTAGTCCTAATAGTAGAGCACTATTATTTAGAAGACAGCTGCTAATGGCCATCTTAGATTGTGTTATCCATGGGCCAGCATCACAATCAATATATTTTACCCTAAAATTAAACAGTAATAATGGTGGTTTGTCCCATTTTCTATCATTAAGAACAGCCACACAATTTGATTCCCCGTGTCTTATTTGGCCTAGGATATATTGCAGTTATGGTTTCTTTCAAGGTGGCATACAGAGACAATCATGGATTAAAAACTAAGTATAATATACAGAACTAACAAGTTTCAAGGTGGCATACAGAGACAATCATGGATTAAAAACTAAGTATAATACAGCACTAACAAGTTCGCAAGGTTAAAACTTATTTG